>CM023953.1:26051611-26117956 GCA_013407115.1 Glycine latifolia
GGGATCACAACCAGTTTTTTTCAAATAAAACTCGGAATTCCACTGCCATACAAGACACCTTATGAAACGACCGCTTCTACTTCTCTTTATTCCGTAATTATTTTATTCGTTACGGGTTTTTTTTTTTAAAGAAGAATGAAGGCCCAAATTAGTTTTAATTGAGTTTGAAAACGATTTTAGAAATTATGAAAGTTTACGCGTTATTTAAATGACGTAGTTCATGATGTTCACATATTCATACCATACAAGTCCCTTGTTACAAATTAACAATCCAATACATAAACAGTCCATAATACAGATCAAAGTAGAGATCATCAACAAGCAGAGAACCATCACAAAGTCTTCATCATATCTTCTTGTGCAGCATTCATATCACTGTTCCTCTGCTCGCCCAAGAAATTTTGGGGTCATCACAGGTGTCAACCACCAGACACAAAATAGGGTAAGTCATGATAAACAAAATTTAAATATAAACAGACATAATAAATATACGTAAATAGTTATATAATAATACAGAGAATTTGTCAAAACGTTACTAAGATTTAATTATCATCTTTTAATCCACACATGTATATTATCTCTTCTTCACACATACTTGTTATGAAATGTAAGAAAATGCATGCTCATCTTATTATATGATGTATGACTGAGATCCCAGGTTCTCAACGTCTCAATAATTGTGGCCACAGTCAGATAACCCCACCCTCACCTTAGTGGAACGAACTTATCCATCTGGTCAGGGTAGCCCAGTGGCGTATAGGATTATCACCTCCACTCATGTGATCATCATGGTGGTGTGGTCCTCACTGTCTCAACTACCCCCAAGTTCTGACATCTCTGAACTTATGGACTCAGTTTAGTTATCTGACACACCTCCTCCTGAGGTTCATCTTCACAAATTTACCCCACCGGGTGTATGTACATGAAAATGCATGAGTGATTCATTTTACATCTTTTAATTGTTCTTGTTCTCATCATTCTTCTCAACTTATCATCATCAAAATGATACACTTCTTGATTCCTTTCTCATCATGAATCACCACACATCATGTTTAAATTTTATAAAGTTATTTGATAACACATAAGTTTTGTGTATTTCCTCTTTATCACACAGGGAATATTTTTCAAAACACACCAAATATATACTGTTAACAACACTCATATCAATTAAACCAAGTTATACCAAGTGTCATTCAGCTTCATCATACCTCACAACTTTCCTTTCATTACACCTTTGTTTCAAATTAAACTTTTAATTACCTACTTCAAAATTATTATTTCTTCTTGATTGAGTCAAAATAATTATGACAACAACAAAAGGGAATAAATCAAATTTTAACAAGCAACATTAAAATAATTTATTAAGAGATATCAACAAAAGAAATAGTTAGAGATTATGTAGGGATTATTTCAAAATAAACTAACTTAAGGAACATAAAATATATTTTATCTATGATTCATTAAACATTACATCTAGACAAAATAATTAATCAAAAGATTATTTAAGATAAATAATTTAGAAGAATATGTAAACAACGTAATACATAATTAAACGAATGTATATAAGCAATTAATTACCTAATTAAACGAATACATAGAATTAAAGAAACATTACTAAATAAACTTATTCAAGAATCATCTATACTATCTATTAACCAAAATAATTTTCAAGACATGAATCTAAACCATTAAACATCAAATAGAGAGTTAGATTAAATTGAGTTTGAACTTTCTTTATCTCATCCTCCATAAAATTAAAAGTTTCATATTACCCATCTTAGTTTTTCCATTTCTCTTAATTTATCAACTCAAATCTTCATTAATCTAGGTAGTAATCTTGAGTAGAGTTTAATATTTAAACTTGGTTTACCAAAACTTCCCATACCTTAATTGTTTCCTAAAATTGAACAAGCTTGCTCCCTTGACCCTTGCTTTACGTGGGCTTGCTTTGGATTTTAGAATGTTTTTCTTTTATGAAAATGATGGTACAAGGCTTGGTGTTGAAATTCAATAAAGCTAAAAACAAAAAGCAAGTGGGGTACTTAAGAGCTACACGGCTTCTTCTCCTTATGGCTGACCAAAATGCTTTCATGTATTTCCTTATATAGTAAAGTCAAGATATCAAGCTTTCCTATTGGTTGGTCTCTTTTCCAATTTGGTCCACACATTCCCTCCCTTTTCCATATAATTGCACGGATGGTGTGTAGCTTGGAGAGTTTTATTTGTTCTTTTCTACCTAGCATTTATTATATATATTCTTCTTGTCTCCCTTTGTTCTTATCTTATCTAACATTAATGGCAGATTCTACTTGTCTCCAATTATTCTTTTATCTTTCCACATGCTTGGTTCTAATTGGCTAATCCTTTCTTTCTTTGAATTGACCCCCCCTTTCCTTTCTTGCCTCACTTTCATGTGGACTTCACTTATTCAAGGGGCTGCCATGATTTTTTTTTTTTCTTCTTCACCGTAGCATGCTTGTTTTGTGCCAAAAATGTTTTCTTTTGCTTTATATATTATTATGTTAATTTCTAGTGATTTTCTTTGCACATGATCTAATTAAATAGTTCTATCCTTCTTGGCCAATCTTGATTTTCAATCCTTCCTCCCCTTAATCACACGGCCAAGTTTTGTTTCCAAGAGCCAAAGCTACAATATTTTCATGAAATAGCAAAATCCTATTTTCTTATTGGTTCAATTTATAAAATGACTAAACTATCTTAATAAATAAGTCTTTTTAGCCCATAATTAAGAGAAAACTCCTAAAATTATTTTCATCCTTCTCATAATTTTCTAATACTTTGAATAGCTTGAATTGAACTTTATTTCCTAATATGTATTTAAAATTCTGAAAATCTTACCAGATAGCGTATTATAATTTCTAGTCGTCCTAAAGTATTGCCTCAAACCCATATTTAATAATTATAAAATATTGGGGTGTTACACCTTAACCTTAAAATTATGTTTATAATTTATAAAGACCAACGAAGTTCACAATTTCACATCTTGCTTACGAATTTGTGATAGTTCCTTCTTTGCACATGAAAGAGGCCCCGAAATTTGTAGTATTATAGCACTGGTCGTTTTACCAGTTGGTGGCTGATGAAATTTCCCACTTGAATCTCAACAAACATGATATATGATATATATCCAAAAAAGAAAGAGCCAATAAAGCATGAGACATTACTAAATAATAATAATATAAAAGAGGAAACGATGGTAGAAGTAGAACCAACACGGTCAACTGTGTTAACAAAAGCCTTTTCACGGCCAAATTTGTCGGGAGACCACCTGAGCATATCTTTCTTGTGCACTTTATAGTGACAATTACCATCTTGTTGCAGCTTTCCTCCAACAAAATGCACAGACAACACAACACACTCCACTCGGTAGTTTATAAAATTCTTTAAGAATTTACTAAGATAGGATAGGTAGTCGAGAATGGAAGCTGCTAATACTGTAACCTCTCGTCATTGAAATTTAGGGTCTCAATACCTCGGAGAGTTGACTCGTAATTCTTCATGTTTGATGTTTTTCTTCCAGAGGATGTTCGGTTGTGCTCAAATGGCATGATAGGTGAACTTCTTTGAGCACCGGAGATTTTACGAAGTGCTCCTGGACTAGCATCCACGGTGAGAGGATGAGAGGGCTCAGTCTCATTGCCAACAGTTGCATCACGATTGCTTGATACAACACCTCGCCTTGTAGATCCACTTGAACGGAAATTAGAACTAGACAACTGCATCACACGCAATTTAAAAATAACATGAAAAATAACCATGGTTAAATGAGATCAGTGTAACTCAAACCACCAAGCAATTTCAAATATGATAAAAACCACAAATTAACACACCTGATAACACACAATCACTCGTAGCATATCAGGAACCTACAATGTATAGACTATGCTCTTGTTTGAATAGTTTTTTCCATAAACACTTATAAAATCAAAAAAGAAAGTAAAATTAATTAAATTTCTCCTATAAGTAAAAATCAAATTATACACCTTAACTTTTGTGAGAAGTTAGATATAAAAAAAACTTTCTATAAGTTGAAATGCATATCAAGAAGTTTAATTTATTTTACCTTTTTCTTTTCCTCTTTTTATAAATTTTTATGGAGAATTTTATCTAAACAAGACCTATATTCATTTTCTTTTGCCAGAAAACAAAAACCACAATAGTATATTCACAGCACAGAACTCTTAAATGCAGCAGGTCCAAAGAAGAGAAGTCCAAAGAATTATATATAACTTGTCTAACACAAAGCTGACTTCTGCAGAATGTTTACATCAATTGCTTTCTTGTATTTCGATTGAGCACATAAACACAAACAATGCAACCAATATTTTATAATTCTGGTTATAATCAAAAGAAACAATGCGACCAAGCATAGCTTCATACTTTCATTTACATTCTAGATATATGGGAAATCATGTTCATTAATTTCCTTCTAAAATGATAACCACTCTAAATAAACATCAACATCAACAACATCTTTAATCCAAGTTAATTGGGGTTGGTGGTAGATGAACTCAATGATAAATCGAAAATAAGACAAACGAGAGAAAAAAAAAACCCTAAAATAAATGAAAGGTGAAAAGAAGAAGGGAGAAAAGAGAAAGAAAATGAGTAAAATAAGGGAACGACTGGAACATAGAATTACTAACGAGTTTAACCCTTCACCAAACTTATAACTTTTCTCCACTCCGTCCTAAGACATACTATCCACCAATCTATATCTCACTCCATTAGATCTTGTTTCACAACCTTTCTCTAGGTAAGTTTCAGTCAACCTCTACCTCTCTTTGTGTCGAGCTCTTGGTAACAAATTATTGTTCTTACGGGAACATCCAGTGGCCGTCTCATAACGTACCCAAACCACCTCAATCTCCCCCATCTTTTCACATACCGGTACCACTGATACCTTTCGTCGAATATCCTCATTTCTTATCTTATCCATCTTCGTATATCCACACATCTATCTTAACATCCTCATTTCTGCTACCCCTATTTTATGCTCATGTTGCCTCTGTACTGGCCAGCATTCTGCTCCATATAGCATTGTTGGTCTTACAGCTGTTCTATAGAATTTTCCTTTTAGCTTAAGGGGAATTTTGCGGTCACACAAAAATCTCGATACACTCCGCCATTCATCCACCCTGCTCTAATTCTATGATTTACATCATCATCAATCTCACCACCTTTTTGCAACATTGATCCCAAGTATCTAAAAATATCTTTCTTGGGTACCTCTTGACCAAGTAGATGCACTGTGTCTTGATCACCATCTCTTACCCGCGAAAACTCACACTTCATATACTCCATTTAGTTATTGCTTATCGTGAATCCTTTAGACTCCAAAATGTTTCTCCACAATTCTAATTTCTTATTAACACCATCTTTGGTCTCATCAATAAACACGATATCATATGCAAAAAGCATACACCACGACACTTCCTCTTGAATATCTTTCGTTAGTTCATCCATCACTAAGACAAAGAGATAAGAACTAAGAGCTGAATCTTGGTGGACACCTACCGTGATAGGGAAATACCTTGATGTTCCATTACAGGCTTTTACACATGTGATAGCCCCATCATACATATCCTTGATAGCATTAACATACTTTAATGCTACATTTTTCTTCTCAAGAGTCCACCATAAGACTTCTCTTGGAACTCTATCATAAGATCACTCTGAATAAACATTTACTATTTTTTTTAAACAAAATAATGAGGAAGAAAATTGAATATTAATGCATAAATACAGCATCATCCTTTATGCAAGAAATATGCTGAGCTCACAGAGTCACAGTCATAAGCCATCCCATACATAAATACGTATACTCACCATAACATCTTTAGATCCAGTTGAATCACTTGGAAATGGGGCTTTTTGTCTTGACAACATCCCATCATTTGCAATAGGTCCAGAGTTTCTTCTTCGAGCAGGATCAGATGAAGACCAACCATTATGCCTACTATTTTCCCCACCTACACAGAAATTTCCCACATTAAAAGCCAAAAAACACAAAATAACAAACCATAAAAACATGGAAAAACCGAGGTAGACAAAATAAAAGGGAAAATAGAAATATCTATACATAGAATAACTAAAAAATTTTAGCCAAGTAAAAAACCACATATTACTAATAAATAGAAAATTATACCTGTCTGTCTATCAGCATTTACAACAGCTGGTGGCAGCCCAGAACTTGGTCCAGCAGCAGGACCCTGAAAATGTTACTTTAAGATAATCTAATATCAACAAGCAAACATCAAATCTAACGACACTTTATAGAACACCATCACTTACAATAGCACGAGCAGGAGGTGTGGCAATTTGAGATTGCTGATATTTCAAAATGGTCCAATCAAAGACATAATCAAACTGGAATCCTGGAACAAGAAGAGAACACCAGCCAAAACACATAAATGACATATTAAAACGTAAAACTTTACCATCTAGTTATCAAAGACTACATCACATTCAAAAGTGAAATATCTCTAGCAAAACAGAATGGCTCAAACCTTCACGAATGAAAAGGTCACGGAAAAGCCTTTTAAGATAAGCATAATCTGGTTTATCATCAAATCGCAGTGACCGACAGTAATGAAAGTACGAAGCGAACTCTGAGGGGTAGCTACGGCATAGAGACTACAAAGAAGCAAGCCATTTTTTAATGATCAAGGGGGAGAAATAGATAATATAATATGTACCAGAATTCCAAAACATTATTTTATACCCAGTTTTTCTCACCTCAATAGAAGTAGAAACTTTCTTCTCACTGATTCTCTCATACTTCTGCTTCTTAGTACCTGCTTTCAATCCCTGCCATGGGAGACTGTAGAAATACTAAGTACCCCATTGCCTAGAGGCTCATCGCTATGCGAAGGTAAGGGAGAGGGATGTTGTACACAGCCTTACCCTTGCATATGCAAAGGGGCTGTTTCCGGATTCGAACCCATGACCAACAAGTCACCAAGGCACAACTTTACTGTTGTGTCAGGGCTCGGCCTCATGTAGAAATACTAAGTAAAATATTAAATTAAAAGTAGGTGATAAAGAAAGACAGAACAACATAGGAGCAAGGATAACTACCTTCCTCTCAAAAAATACATAAGAACAAATCCAAGTGATTCTAAGTCGTCTCTACGGCTTTGCTCTATTGAAGAATGAAAAGGTAATACCAAACTTCAGAATCAATTAACAATAAATACAATGGAAAGGGAGTCTGATGAAGAGATACATTGAGAGCATACCAATTCCAAGATGAGTATTCATACTAGCATATCTAGCAGTTCCAGTCAAATTCTTATTCTCTCTGAAACGGAATACAAGCAGGTGAAATTTAGAGAAACTTCCCAATATTCAAGTATTTTAAATTAATAACTTCAAAGTATTGTAACGTCATTCATATATATAATAAATATAAATAAAACAAAGAATAATATAAAATCATTGCGGAGAAACTACTTAAAGATATTTTGTGAATAACAACAGCAATTTTATGCACTGATTAGAAAAACATATTCTCACAAACAAAAAAAAAATAGAAAATATAACCAACAATTGGAAATGAAAGAATTTAAATCGGATTGACTGTTCATGTATACTCTATACTATTAGTACTTCACTTGTACCTATTAATTTTCATATAACTTACAATATAGTACCTATCAGTTAGCTTGTTTAGATAATCATAGAACTTTGAACAGCAGGTAATTTTCCAGCAATTCCATATCACACATACACATTCGGTAGTTAATAGATATATCAATAATATTCTGCAACTCAAAGTTCCAGTGAAGATAAATTAGTTTCATATCTTGCCACAATTAGAATAAACTTCACAGCTGCATAAGGTACCAAACCAGAGGCACCACCTACTTCCCCCACCACATAATTCTTGTGTTGCCTAATAGAAAGCTACAGCTCTTTTATTAGGGAACTCTCCTACTAAAAAGTCAGTGTCACACAAATAACTAACAATAATATAACTTTTCAGATATTGGATTTGCCATATTCAGTTGATTACTATCCTAATTATTAAAATTTAAAACATGTTTTAACATTGCCACCATCACATTAAAATCAGGAAAATAAAAAACAAAACAAAATACCTGTAAGGAATATGTTGATGGGTAGAGGTGTCTCTGTACTTCTTAGCAAGACCAAAGTCAATGGCATAAACCTACAGAAGAGGTAAAATTTAAAAGGATGCATCTAAGAGACAACAGAAAAAAAGGAACAAAAAAAAAAGAATTAAAAAAGCAAGCATTAAACCGATACTTGATTTGCACGCCTCCCCAAACCCATTAGGAAGTTGTCTGGCTTGATGTCCCTATGTAAAAATGATTTGGAATGAATAAATTCAACTCGATTTATCTGCAAACAGTTTGAGATTGCCCCATTTAAAACAAAATCAGTAAATGTAAATTAGAAGAGTATCTACACAATACAGGACATCCCACCATCTGATCAGCAAGCATGAGAACAGTTTTGAGGGACAATTTCCGGGTACAGAAATTGAACAAATCCTCAAGACTAGGTCCCAGTAAATCCATCACAAGGACATTGTAATCTCCTTCAACGCCAAACCATCTCACATTTGGGATCCCAGCTACCAAATAAAAATAGCCAACCAAAAAGATTTAAGCTGAGTAAAGTAATACAGATACAGCATGGTAAGCAAAGAGATCAGAAAGATAGAAATTCAGTAAGAGTGTAAGACAGGACATTACTTCCTCCTTGTAGTATTTTATACAACTTTGATTCGTACAACAATTGAGGATGCTTAGTTTTGACATTTTCCTGAATCACAAGGCAAAGAGAAATAGTAAACAAGCATTTCATTAAACATATCCCTAACCCTCGATAGTCAACACAGTTCTTCAAAAAGTCAACTATCATCAATGCCATTAATTACAGAGGATAAGCTGCGGTAGATACTGCCAAACAGCCTTTGGAGTTGTGAAACTGAGGCACAAGGGACGAATTAGTCATGAATCAGCCTTAGACACACCTTTTGGCACCTCTGGCCACATTAATTCCTCTACAAGTGTTTTTTTTTATAAAAAAAAAAAAAGTGTTCTACGCACTGCACTGTCTATCACACAAGTCTACATAGTATACTGTACGGTATACATACTCTAATTTAAAATTTACCAACAAAAGATGATAAACAACAAATCACACCCAAAAAGAACTACAACAACTTTGACCAATTCATGCAAACTGTGTTTCGGAAAAGTAGAGGTGAAAAAATTCCGAATTAGAGTAAAGTCATAGTACTCACGAGCTTGACTGCAACCTCTTCATTTGTTTGGGTATTCGTGCCTGAAAATAAAATCGAATTGAAAAAAAATAAGAAATTCAGAGTAAAAAAGCATAAATTAAAAATTGTAGAAGAAGCAGAGCAAACCGAGATAGATCTCGCCGAAGGATCCACTACCAATCTTGCGGCCAAGACGGAACTTGTTCGCAACCCGAGGTTCCATTCGATGAGTGGCGAATTAAACCCTGGAGATTGAAAGAAAGTTGAGAATGGAAGGAGTTGGAAGTAGTAGCAGAGAAACGGAAAGGAAAAGGAACAGGACATAAATGAGAAATCGCCAAAAGATGAGGGCAAAATTGGAAATGAGACACACTTTCTCTCTCTAAACGTGTAGAAGGAAGGAAGGAGGAGAGAGAGTCTCTGTTCCCCTCGCGCATTCATCCAAACGGATTTTCTTTCTCTTTCAGTATCGTGCAGCAAGCCAGCAACTGACTAGACTAGTGCTACGTTCAACCACGTTGCTATTCTTTTCTTTTTTAATAGTGGGAATCCAATATAGTCATAGGTTTACAAGAAGTCAAGAACTCACCCATTCTTTAGTTAAACCCACGTTACTATTCTGTTTTTTTTTTTTCTGAAAATACTTTTCAATCACAAGAGAGAACGTAAAAAAAATAATATGAATAACATAATTTTAAACATCTTAATAATTTTTTTCTTTTTTCTTTTTTAATCAATGCCTTAAAAATAAATGTTAGCACTTGCCATGTTTTTCATCCTTTGATTCCTTTCTATCAATAGTAAATATTGGTTGGTAGCCGAAAAATATATAATAAATATTTGTTTATTTATCTATTTAGACTCTAAATTAAAAATTGATTGATAATTAAAAATTGTTAGTTGAAAGTATAGTTGTGAAACTTAATTTGGTCATTGACCCAATCGAGGTAATGAGTCAATGGATCAGTGGTACAATCAGTGGACCAGTAATTAATCTAATTTGATCTGGTATATATTAAAATTTTAAAATTATATATGTATCTATTATATATAAGTATATAACTAACATTATTTGAGTAAGAAAGATTTATCTATACTCTAAAATCCAAATTAAAAAAAAATCATTTTTTTCAAAAAAAAAACCTCGATCGGGTTAAATCGGTTCAACCGAGAACTTGACCGGATTTGACTGAGTCAACTGCTTATCCGATCCAAAAGTAGAATCGACCTGATTAGGTTACTGAATCTCGATCCGACCGACCGACCGGTCCAAGCCAATTTTTATAACATTGGTTGGAAGTGTTAAGTGAGCTTATTGAATTAAAAAATATTTAATAAATTTTTGTTAAAATGATTAATAGATGTAAAATTACACAAATAAAAATGTTTATATCATATTTTTATATAATTTTTTTAATTTAATTTATGAATAAAAAATGTTCAAAAGTCATATTAATTCTTAAGGAATTCAAATTAATTCTAAAATAATAATAATTTTTTATAATTCCTATTATTCGCACACAATAGATTAAGAAAAGAAAATTTTAAAACATTATTTTTTCTAACAATATAAAAAAAATTATACCCACTAAGATCCACTTAAATCACTTTATAATATGGTGTTTAAATAATATACATGAAATTATAATTTTTAACCTTAATGTCATTATTGTAAAAGCAAAATAGTATTATTTTTTATAATCACAATAAATAAAAATTAAACTCATATTCTAATGTCAGCAGCACAATAGGAAAATAGACAAGTTATCAACCAAAAGGAGAGGGAGGTACGGATGTTTTTAGTGGGAGGTTTTTTTTTATCTACTTTTTCAGTTTTTTGTATGTAAGTTGAAGATCTTTAATCTATAGCTATGCTTACCAACTACGGATAACTGCTGCCGTATAGCCGAAAATGAAATAGTTCTGACAGGTCACAGATATTAAAAGGAGAATAATACGAGGATTTGTTTTGACATGACAAACAAATTGGAATTATAAGCATTTTGTCGTATTTACTTAGCTTCTCTTGTTTCATCCCATCCCATGTTTCCATTTCCATCCTCTTGGCTTGGCGTCCACGCCGGGGATTAGTTCAGTTACTTGCACTCTATTTAACTTTGGTTTTCTCTTCTTTTTTCTTTAATTTTTTATTTTAATTATAGATTTTGTATTAAAACATATGTTGTCATAAGAAAAATTAATTCTGAATATAAAATAAACAACCCTTAAAATGCCAAGAGATCTAAGAAAAATACAGTTCCTCGTGCTTCTTTCTTTTAATAATATTAATTTTGAGTTGAGTAACTTTTATTTCATCCCCTTTTACCTCTTATGTTTGATAATATTAATTTTGAATCTTGAGATAAGTAATTAAAATTAATCTGAACCACATGTTTGCATTAACATATGTTTTTCATTAAAAAAAAAAGCAATAATTATTTTTTTAATACTACTTGGCTGCTTTCATTTCTTCAACATCACTTGAATTGTAACCACCTGCTAAGTGAGAATTATACTTTGATCATTCAGAATTTACTAGTTTGGTGAGCTCTTCTACTTAAATATGTTACATACAACGGCTCCCATGCTTTTTCTCTTAATTAAAGGGGACTTCCATTCACCCCCATAAGCAAACAACATAAGCACGAAAAGAATTTAAATGAGGCTAGAGCCAAAATAAATAAATAAATAAATGCAAACCCTAAAAGGACTGAAAACTAATACATTATTTTGTAATGGTCATGATGGGGAGAAAGCCCCCAGTGAAGACTGCTGCTTCTTCTGCAGCTTGCCTTTAAACTGCCTAATCTTTGCTTCCACTCTTGCCGTGAATCCAATCTTCGTTTCATGCCTTGCTTTAGACCGCTCCCTGGTCCACATGTGTTGATCTTCAATGTCTTTCTTGTAGTACTTGATTTCTTGGATAATGTGATGATCCATGGGATTAAAACATCTTTGGAAGGATATGTGGGCAAGATAAGGAAGAACGCATGCGACTGTTACTAATAGGGTTGCTGCCCAATAAATAGGAGCAAGAGCAAGAACCTCAACCAATAGTTGGTAGGCAGACTTGGAATATTGTGGTGGAAGCATTCCATATAACAAGAGAAAGACGTACCAAGTGGTTATGCTGCCCCACACAAAGAGGTGTTGAATCCATGTGAAATGGCTCATTGTCAGAGCAATCTGGCAATTGACAGCCCAGATGATGCAAGTGAACATCGTGGTCCCAACAGCAGCCATGTCTGCGGTCTGGCCATTTGCACGAAATGCTTGGTCATAGAAAATGATTATTACAAGGAAGAAGATGATGAGGGAGGAATAAAGACCATTCCCCATCCATCCCAAGATTCTATACCAGTCAAAGAACAAATTCTTGGGTCCTTGCTGATACAGTGCAGGAAACTGCAACGAGCAATGGCACATCAAAGGTTAGATTATCCAAATACGGATGAACATACAGAATTCATTGAAGGCATTACAAGACCAAACAAACCTGTAAGCAAACTTCTGATGGAACATCTTGTTCAAAAACTCCAAGAGAAATGACAGGCAATGATGTAAGAACAACATTAAACAATATCATGTACCAGTCATCATAAACAGATTGTCCAGAGAAGCCCGCAAAGGCCTCAAAATAGAATATGGTGAGGCCAAATGCTATATTTTTGTAGAAGAAATAACATATCTGGCAAGCATAACGGATCACATTAGAAGGAAAATATCAGAATCAATTTCGTCACAGAAACAAAAGCAAAAAAAAATTACATTTATTTCTATCTATGCATGCAAACGAAGAAGACATTAAAGATATGAGAATAATGATTAAGATTCAAGATGAATATATCAATTACCATTTGTGCAATTCTCTTGTAGCACCAGTGTCCATGGACTACCAGAAGCCGCTCCAAAAACCGGAATTGGGCAATAGCAAAGTCACTAGCCATTACTGCCTGAAAAGAAATTGCAAGCTTGAGTTTCACAACTTCCACAAATGTTACATGCTTCCAAACAGAAACACCCACACACACACATATCTGTGTTTTCTTGATCTTAAAGATTGTAGTAACAAGTGTTTTAGGCCAATTGTAGGTTTTAACTAAATTATTCTTCACAATTAATGATGTAAATATGAACTGGAATCAGCAAGTTGGTCATTTAACACTATTTCACACGAATGGAATGGAAGCATACAAATGTGTTAAATTTTAATATTGATCAGCTGACAATTTTTATATAACCCATATTCATAGCAAACAACTAAAGTCAGACTAAAGAAGTTAGTACTAACTAGACATTTTATTAAACAAAAAATCATCGCTATCAAAAATTAATAACATTAACTACCATGCACTTTTTTGTTCAGGGAATGATGAACAGCTGATAGATTGGAAAACACTGTTGTGGACAAAGAAAATTTTAGCTTTTCAAGATCATCAGAAAAAAGTAAATTCAGACTGGATGTTCCTCATCTGTTCCTGTCTATATCAGTTAAAGAATTCAAGAAAATACAAGGAAGCTAGATAAGTTCCAATAAAAGCCAGAAACTTTGCCCTTGGTCAGCACTGACAACAATAAAGTCACCAAAAAGACTCGACGAGAAATCTGCTCTAGAATCCAACTAGAACAACAAAGTCAAAACACAAACAAACATGACAGGTTCCCCTTGTACCTAGCCCCCATCATTTTTCTAAAATACCAAAGGTATACAAACCAAAATTTGATTTGGAATTTGAAAATGAAGCATATTACAGTGTTGCAACTAGCAAAAATATATATTAGAATACATCATATGCAGATATAATTTTGCATGACATAACAATGCATAAAAGAGCGGGAAACTGACCTGCATACCTTCAACCCCACTGATTCCAACACCAATGTCAGCTTCTTGAATCATGCCAACATCATTTGCACCATCACCTATGGCTAAAGTGGTCTTCCCAGTTCCTTCTTTCACTAACCTTGTTACCTGATTCCAAAGGAATAAGGGATTAAGAAACAACAAAGCAGTACACATTTTATTTACACTCATACACTTGATGATATAGAGAGATTAGATCAATTCTACCTACAGAAGCATTTAAACAACAACTGTTCACAACAGAACTCTTGGATCTATACTAATCTTTCCCATATAACATCAACATAGAGCTATGCATGCAGTTGTGCATGTTTTTCAGTCCAATAATTGTGAGTAGCATCATTTATAGTTATCATTTATGGAAATGCAGTATAAAATATTAGAGTAGAGCTCACAAAGGTACAAATGAAAAAAGAAAAAGGTCCTACCAATGCTTTTTGCTTTGGAGACACACGACAGCAAATGACAGATGCGCAACCAACAGCCAATCCCAAAAATTGGTGCTTGACATCATCTTCTAAAGCATATGTTAGAGTTTTCCCATCAATAATTAATGCAAATGCAGCATGTGGATCCTTTTCCAGCTTTATCATTTGTGAGGCATTGGTGATTTGATTCAAGATGTTGCCTTTGATGACCTGAGGGGTTACAAGAGCTAAGTCTAATATCAGATGAAACTTGAAAGTCATGTCTATTAGTAAATTTTTCTACTCTATCTCAATGAAAAAAATTACCTCTTTCCCATCATTAGTTACAGAATCTGAATTCATTGTGATACAGATTTGCTTCATGCCCTGTCGAAGTAAACTACAAGCGAATCTGCACCACAGAAACAGAAGTTTCAGCAAACTCAATTGCAGAGGCACTTTTGAGTAACTTGAAACAGAAATGAAATAGTGTTATGTGGTTAAATAATCTGTAGTAGACAGACCCAATGTTGATTGCAGTTTCCATCTTATCCCCAGTCAATACCCAGATCTTTAGACCAGCTTGAGCAAGTTTATCAATGCATTGAGGCACCTAAAGAGAATAAAAAGATGAGAAATGGTAGAGGCGGAGAGAAGAAACAACATATTTTGACTATATAAATAATGATACAACATACCCCTTTCTGTAGTTTATCTTCCACTGCGGTAGCCCCAACAAGAATCAATTCTCTTTCCATAACATCTGAAACCCGCTCAAGCATTGCGTCTCTCTCAGATCCAACAGCTGTCTTGGCCTTCTGAAACTCATTATTCCAATTAGAGTACTCTTGGTCATCAAGCTTTCTGTAAGCCAGAGCTAGCGTTCTCAAACCAGCTTCACCATATTCATTCAAATGTCTAGTAGTAGCCTCCAAATACATTTTTCCATTCTTAGACAGTCGATCAAATATGATGCTGCACAACCAGGCAAGAAGATAATGGACGTCAAAGTTTAGAGAGGGACGTCAAAAGCCTCTCTATGACAGCATACATGTGTGTTTTCACAAGCTTCCTCTGGAAGCAGCCTGTGATTATATAGTATGCTAGTAGTAAGTAGAATATAAACTCCACAAGCATGAAGAGGATTTTAATGATTCCATTGTAGAAACTGATAGACGGCCCTAGTGTCCTACTTGATCATTAACACCATCTGTTCAGCTGAGCTGACAATAATATAGACAGAAATCACATTAAGATGCTAACCTGTCAGCTCCTTTGCAGAAAAGAATGATGCTTCCCTCCTCATCACGCACAATGACTGACATGCGCTTTCTTTTGCTAGTAAAGTCCAGCAGATTTAAAATTTTATATTCTCTGTATAACTCAACCAAAACACTAAAATAAATACATAAATATACAAATAAAAGTTAAGAAATATGGCATCACAAGTAAAATAATTCAAAAGCAAATGTCAGAACCCCTCCCCAAAAAATAGGAAAAGGATAAGCATAATGAAATTTGTGAATGTCCACCTCACCTTTGAACCACTTGACCTGAAGCAGAAAATCTTTCACGAATGGCAACACTTGATTGAGTTCTCCTATAAAATTCAAAACCAAATTCTCTTGCTGCTACTAGAAAAGCTCCTTCATCAGGTGATTCGGCTTCATATGTACAACTGTCAGTCTCCTCATTCAGTTCAGGAATAGCTGTATGGCAAACTGCTAATATCCGGAAAAACAGCAAAAGGACATCAGCATTGGGTTCTTTCAACCAATTACCATTCATAAGGCGATCATCTTCAAACCCAAATCCCTTTATGGCAGGCCTTCGAGCTCCATCATCCTTGGAAGTAACAGCAGTCCCCAGTTCAGTTTCTTCATCTTCTGTGATATTTTCCCATGGCACATTACTCTCCTTACGCATGGGGAAATTAGAGAGATTCAATACCTGCTCCTCAAGATCAGAAGCCATCTGCTTTGCTGCAGCAAGTTCAACTTCACTGGAACGAACACCATATGCAGTACCAGCAATGGAGCACTTCAAAAAGTCCATCTGGTTGCAGGTTAAAGTGCCAGTTTTATCAGATAGGATAGTGTCTACCTGACCCAACTCTTCATTCAAATTTGATGTCCGTGCTTCAGCTGGAGTCCCAGATTCATCATCATACATTTGAATGTCTTGGTTAATGAAGGTTGCCTGTAATACCTTCACAAACTCAATTGAAACATAAAGTGAGATGGGTATCAAATATCCATATAGAATGAGTGCAGTAATCAGATGGCTCATCCCAGCCAATCCAAGTTTTCCAGGGTCAAACTGGTATTCAATATTGTCAGGTCGTAAATACCACCACTTTGGGGTTTGGTATTTGGTCTTGAAAACAAAACCTATAGAACTAATAAAAGATATCAATATAAGGACAGTGAAAAGAGTGTATATGATATAATCCATCTTTTTTTCTATTGTGCTTCTTTTTGAAGGGGATTTGGTAGAATTCTGCATGACTTTGCTGTCATGTCCAGTGAAAATGACCACTCCATAGACATGATCAGTGTTCCTAAGCTTTGAATCTCGGAGAAGAACTTGACCAGGATCAAGAGGATAAACCTGATGTTCATACTCAAAGTTCCCAACAAAAGTGTAAAGATCGGGATTGGGATCTTCACAGCGTATTGTTCCAGAGAAATCCTTAAAAGCCCCATCATTATCCAGAGACAAGGTAGCCTCCAAAGATCTCTTCACCTTCAAGTTGGTCTCCCCGTCTAAATTCATTGTCTCCACATAGCATATCCCATCTTCATAACTCGACGCCAAGAGAAGCAAGTCAGCTGGAAAAAATTGGTCCTTTTCTACTTTTACCACATCCCCAACCATAATCTTCTGCCACGACCTGAGACCAAAAACACCATTGCCTTTATGGAGACTAGCTTTCCGGTGATTAACTTTGACATCCTGAAGGAACCTGCGCGAATCCTCCAATGCCTCCTTTGCCATACTAAGCCCCACAACAAACGCCAAAGGAGCAATCATGCTAAGAGGGCTGAAAGGTGAAATTGGAGACGCCGAAAGGCAAGCAGCCAAAAGGAAGTATATATTAGCAACTCTTCGAAATTGTTCAAACAATGCCTTAGGGAAAAACGTGATGACGTTATATTTGGTGGTTGATACATCATTCTTGCAGTAAAATAGAGAATTCTTTTCAAGGAGTTGAGGCTGGTTGCAGTATACTGTTCGTGAGTAACCGGGACCTTGAAGTGGATGAGGCACCTCCTCAGTGGTAGTTGGCCTCAGGCAGCCACCAAATGTGTAAAGATGGCTCCTTCTGAGCCTTGCCCGGATCCTCCCCCCTGCCATTCTACCCGGATTTCAGCTCAAGGTTAGTTTATAGCTGACACATAACCACCACCAACAAAACCTAAATTTGCCTCTAGGGAGCAATTAGACCTTCCCCTTTATCCCCAATTTTGCTTTTCTGCGACCTGAGAAAATATACACAAACAAAATTATTAACCACAGCACATAAACGAGATGATCATCTGATGCATACCATGGAACCTAAATAATACTTCCAATTGAACAAAACCTAAATTCATGCGTGAAAACGAAAAAACATGAAATTGAAACAAAAGAGAAATCAAGCAAATTCCTAGCGTGTCCGTACATCAGAAAATTTAAGAGATAATCCCAAATTAAGAGGAAAGAAAAAGAAAGCAAGGCTGAAATTAAGAGGAAACAAAATTAAGAGAAATCTTGTGACCATTTAATAAGGTCTGGGAAATTCGTTGAAATCAAATTGAGAAGATAATGCATACGCGTCCATCTAAAAAATTCACAACAGCTTAAAGGAATGAACGAAACGAACGTCTAACGGGGATAATTACTTGTTTGTAATTTATCCTTTGTGAATTCAAAAGGGGAAAAGAGAGAAGGAAAAAACTGAGCTAAAAACGGAGATATAGAGAAAGATCAGGTAGGAACAAAAACCTCAAAATTGAATAATGAAAAACAAAGAGAAGAAGATTTCAAAGAAACGAAACTGCATTGAGCACAGACAAAAAAAAACACGTTTAAAAAACGCACCAAACAGAACGGAAGTGGCGTCTCCATGTAGAGGACGGCAGGCAGGCGCTGAAACAAAACAAAACAAAAACAATGACAGAAACAGATAGATATTAAGATGGATAGAAGAAGCTGGTTGTGATTATGTGCGTTGAATTGAAGGTCCTCAGAACACAGTAATTGCATTTGTATTTTCACCGCAGCAAGAGAGAACTGTTGTAATTATGATTGCATTAATGTCAATATTAAATGAAGAAGGTTAGGATAAAATAAAAAAATAATGCGATTATTAAATTAATTAAATAAATATGTACTGTACTCACTACTCAGTCTTTTGTGAGAGAAGACAAAGACAAAGTCTGGAGAGAGAAAAGCCGGAAAGAGAGAAACTGGGGAGAGAGAGAGAGAGAGAGGAAGGTCGTGTGCGTGTCACTGTGTCCCTTTCCGTTCCCTCCTCACAAGTCAGTCCGAACCAATTTTCCCTTTATTTTTTCATAATTCCAGCTTCTTCTTATTCTTTTTTTAGGAGTATCAAACACGGTTTCTTGACCTGGAACATGGGTTTTCGTTTCATCTTTTCACTCAAATGCCAAATGGCCTTACAAATCACATTATATCCTTTTTCTTCATTCATTCTCATTCATTATTATTATTATTATTATTATGAAATTAAGAAAATGCACCGTGGACCCCATTTTCCAATTTGGCGGGTCCTAATATCAAATGCGATTAATAGTAGAGTTGTCAGGGACAGAGACAGAGTCTAGGATTTTTTGGGCTTCTATTAGTGGGACCACCATATGCCACGTGGACAAAGCGTTTGGCTTTCTATAAAGTAGGTAGGGCTACTACTATTACACATACATTGATGCATGTATGTATTGGTAGTTAAGAAAGTCTCAAATCCCTTGATAGTCAAGCTAAAAAAATAATTATAAACACTTTCTTTTTCTTTTTTTTTTCCTCGAATGTAACACAGTATTTTTTATCATGATATTAAAACAAAGTTATTATTTATTTATTTGTTTTGCTCCACTTTTATATGGGACTTTATTCTTCTCATATATGCATTTGTTAATTCTTTTTAATATCAATCAAATGATTTAATTGTAATTAAATATCAAAATCAATTTTAAATATGATATACTTTGTTATGTGAAACAACTAAATAGTTTGTAAGATCAAAGAAAAAAGGTCATGTTTTTTTAATATATATCTTATATATTATCTTATGCTTCTAATATTAACTGAATTATTTAACAAACTGTATCTCATGTCAAAAATAACAAATTGTATCCAAATATCAAAACTAATTTAAAAATATATATTTTACCTTCAAAATTTTAATACACTTACAACATGCATATGACATATTCTCTTTCGTTTTTTATATCAACTAAATAATTTAAATAAACATGTTATCTTTATTCAATCTATCATCGTTAATAATTTTGATTCTAACTTAATTTTAAAAAAAATTAAAATAAATTATCAATAACATTTACCCTAATGAACATGCTAAAAAAACTAGTAAAACACACTTTATACACTTTATTTTAAGAGTTTTTTTGTATGTACTCACCATATAATTATCATTTAAATTATTTTAAAATTTAACAAACTTATCATTTAAATTATTTTAAAATTTAACAAACTTATTATACATAATAAATTTTAATTGGATGATTGTGTCAATATATAATCATTTTTCTCTTACTTTAATTAAAAACTTTCATATTAACTTTTATTCCATTTCATTTCACTTTCCAAACATTCTGTTTAAGATATAAACATTGACTTTAGAAAGAGGGTGTAGGTTAGTGGGAACTTGTTATGCTAGGCCAAAAAAAAACTTATGCTTAGGATGTGTTTGGTTTAGAAGATTATTATTTTTAATTAAAATAGAGTATAACAAAAAAAATTCCTTCCATTCACAACCAAACACAATCTTTGTATAGAAGTTGAAACACAATTGGTGTTTAGGCGAAAGTTTCAACATACTTGCTATGGTATTTTTTGTTTTGGAAAGTTTAATTTTTTTCATTTAAATTGTATAAATACCACAGGCAGCCAAACACACTTTTAGAAATCAAAATCAAAAGTAGTTTATAAATGTTTTCATCTCTTAACACCAATACGTCATTTCAGGATAAAATTACAACAATAACTATGATTGTGATTTTATGCGTATATTATGGAAATAATATTGAAGTGTTTATATATCTGATTTTTATGATAGTAATATTATTTAACTATTGTTTATAATTTTAAATTGCATTTTATTTTTTACTTTAAATACTATGTGTTGATATATTATTCAATCATAAATTATTGTGAAAAAGACTTTTTGGTAGTTTGTGTTTGGTTAACTTATTTTCTCTTTGTTTTTATAACTTAAATTTAAAAATTATATATTAGTTTTTCATTTTACACAGCTACAGATTATTTTAATTTTTAAGTTTTAATTTACAAAATTGTCATTTAATGTTGTATATTATATTAATATTTTTTATTTTTAGTTATTCTAATATTAATTTGATTTAGGATAATGATTGTTTCTTATTTTTAATGTTATTAGCTCTAAAATATTTTTCATTGAGGTATTAGTTTAATGACTGTTTGTTATTCTTGATATCAAGTTCTAATGAATAGTAAGTTGAAAAAAATATTTTAAATTAAAATTGATGTAATTAAATATGATTAATTAATATTTTTAGTTGGTATTCCATGTATTTTTTTTTCTTTTGATTGTATTTGAGACTATATGAAGTATGAATTTGGGAAAGTATTAAATTAAACTAAAATATTGTTATAATAATTAATAAATAATGTAAAGTTATGTGAATATTTATTTTCCGTGTGTAGGTTTTTTTAAAAGACATATATACAGTAAGTTCTTCATTTTTTTTTGTGTTTTTTCACCTCTTATTTGTCGAAAAGTACATATAGAATTTTCATATTGATAACGAGATGTGTGAATGTGAAAGCACGTGAATATAGTTCTATATATAATTGTATATTAAATTGTTTTGCAAGTATATGTTTACCCAAAAAATGTTTTACAAGTGGTTACCTCTAACTGAGTAGGAAGTAGGAACTTGAATGATCATTGTTATGAAATTGTTCAATTCATGTTTTATTACTTTCGAATGAGTTGGTGAATATCTTTCTACACTTTTTAATATATAAAAATACTATTTCCTCTGTAAAGACAGGTAAAAATGATTTTGAATGATCTTTTGTTAAAAATATATTTTTTTTCATAAAAAAAGAAAAATCATAAATATCACAATTCACAAAAACAATGAGTGTAGAACTATGCTTCAATTTGAATTGACATTTCCCCCTTTTTGTATTTGAAATATAATTATATATAGCATTTTCAATCTTGAATATGTTTTATCTTTGATTTCTTTTAAAATAAATCATAGCTAAAGTTAAAAAAAAATAATGCAAGATATGTAATACTCACTAATACTGTGCAAAATGCTGTTCGAATTTGAATTGTAAATTGAAAATCTTGGATGATTCCTACGTCGTGCCAAGGACTGCATTAATTATGCTCACCCGGTTATACTATGGCTGAAAAATCATCATTCATCAACCAATTTCTTAAGGAGAATAAATGGTCTAAGGGAACCCAAAGAATTCCACTACTCAATGACATTGCCATGTGATCTGGCTTTAACCATTCCGACACTAAGTTTGACCTTCATTAATAGAGTATAAAATATGAATCTTATCTTGTTTTTATTGTTTATTTTACTTATTTTTTAACTTTAGTTTACTGCAAACAAAGGTGGATTCAGAAGAAAAAAAAACTGAATCAATCATGTATTCAGTGTATTTTATTTCAGCTTACTCGCATTTTAGTCATTTTAAGTTGTGGACGATTTTATCCTTTCAATTTGTTAAAGATAATTAAGTTTTTTATTTTTAAATTATATAAAATCCTGTTTACTATACATTTTTTATATCTAAAAGTTATAAATGTTATTTTATATTCAAATTAATATAGAAATTATGCACTGTAATAAGAAAATAAATTGAAAATAGATAGCGATATAAATTGTGTTAATTTATATTTTTTAAATTTTAATAGAAAAGATGTTATCATAAAAAATATATAACTACACATAAGCTAAAAATATATTCCAACCAAAAATAATAAAAAATGTTGACATGGAGTATAATGGTAGTACTTTTTTTGGGCAAGAGGAGCCAAAACCTCAACAAGAAACCTCTATTAAAAATCACTCGGGAGGAGTTAACAAGAAGATACAATGATATTAAATCTGGCAGGAAGTATTTTCTTTTTAAGAAAATGGGACAGCATAGAGTGATAATATTCAGCAAGAGCATCAATCACTTGATTTACTTCCCAGCAAGCATGCTTAAACCGGATATTCCTCCCAATTGAAGCAAAAGCTTTAATGTCAGCAACCCTCGGTCAGAAAAAAAAAATGTGAGCAACCAAACTGAACCTCTGATTATAAATTAATCTTAAATAATATTTTGAAAACAACCTATTGCATTAATAACAACATTTACGGGCAAATAATATGTAAAGAAAGTTATAAAACATTGGATTCAACACCATGTTAAAGTCTTGATGAATATTAGTCATCGATTTAATTATAGACAATTTTATATCAATATCATGATTAATAAAAGAAATAATGATTAAATTAAATTTTTAGTCTCTAATTTATTATTTAAGTTTAATTTGATCATTTAATTTTTTTAGATTTAATTTGGTCCTCTAAATTTTAAAATTGATTCAATTTGGTTATTTAGCTTCTTCTTTTATTCATTTTGGTCCTCTAATTTTTAAAACTATTTTTTTGGGAAATATATATTTTGTGGTGATTTAAAATCATTTAATGACGATTTTAAATCGTTATAAAGTGTGATTTCTTATAATTTAGTCTAAAAAATCAAATTAAATCGATTTAAGAAGTTAGAGGAATAAATTAAATAAAAAAACTAAATTAAAGAATTAAAAAACTAATTTAATCAAAAATATTTCAAACACCGTAATTTTAGACAAATGTATTCACCTTGCTTGTGGAGTACACTTTTCTAATTTGAGCCGTTGAATACATGAATCTTTACACATAAATTTCCTCTATATTCTAACATCAAAAAGCTTTTAACATTTATAATATAATTTAAAAATGGTATTTGTTACTCATTATGTTATTATATGTAATATCCAACTACCTACCTCATTAATTTACCTCATTAATTTAGTTGATAACAGTAAATTATTCTTGAATTTATAATTTTTTTCAAAATTATCTTTATTATTAATACTTATATTTCTTCTAATGGTTTGTCACTATATTCTCTTTATTTTTTTAGTCAAGGGTATTCATAGTTTAAAAATAATTAATGCTAGGAATATTATAGATTAAGTCTTATAAAAAGGAACAAACATTGTTTCAAACTTGAGTTTTATATATGGGAATGGAGGGAGTATTTTTTTATAGTAAGATCCAATCTATAATATTCCTTACATTAATTATTTTTAGACTATAAATATCACTAATTAAAAGAAGAAAAATAATTTATTGATAAACAATTAAAATAAATATGAGTATTAATAACAATGATAGTTTTAGAAAAAAGTTATAAATTTAAGACAAATTTATTGTTCTCAACTACATTAATCATTTTTCTTAATCTTGATTAATTAGGTAATTAAGTCTTATGAATAAGAACATAGTAAAAAAAAGGTATTAATTCAATGAATAGATATAAGACTTAAATATGTTGGAGATCTCTGAAATATATCTGAATTTTGCAAGTGATTTCTGAAAAAATTTTGTTTCTAGTTGGGTCCTTAAAACTTTAAAAGTTTTGTGGGAGATTTTGTCCAAAACATGATAATGTATCCGTTAGTTAGACACGTTAGTGATATACGTATGAAACCACGTCAGAGGATGGTTACATGTCATTTGATGAAGTCATCCAAACACCGTTTAAAAAAGGAAATTTTCTTCTTCTTTAAAAAAAGAACGAACTTGATATTCATAACAAGAATGGGTATAAAAAATAGATGCATAATCAAAATTACATTCATAACCTGAGTGAAAAGTGCCCCTTCTGCATAAATGATATGAAACCATTCATCAAAATATTGCTCATAGCAATCATCCATACTGGCCAACACAAGCAATCAACAAAACAAGAACAACCAGATCTTCGTAAATACATTTCTCCTTGATGCCTAATACATCTGATCAAGTTTTATATATACCATGATATAAGATCATGGTAATGAAAACTTCAATTTATGATAAAGTTTTATACATGTCACGATATAAGACCACGGTAATGAAAACTCAAATTTAGTATCTTTCATCATAAAACCATTCTAGACTTGACTTCTACCCAACAAGTAGTACATTGTAGCAGATTGCATGTGACTCATTATTTTCCTATTAAAAAAATCGCATCCAAAACATTGTAGTATCTTTTAAATTTTAGAGAAACAAATAAACATAATAAACATCTGGAGTTTAGAAAGGTAATAAGAGTTGAATGCAAAACAAATTCAGAAAAGTTCCACTTCAACTTAACACCCCCTTTAAAACTAACAGGAAAAAGAACAAGAAGACATCAAAGATCTTGAACCAGAACCCTCACATTGTTGTTCCAATTTCTTCAACCTAACACCAAATTTCTCTTCCCCACTCCCACCCTTTTTAACAAACTCCGTAATCTCCCTTTCCAAATGAATCACCCTTAACTTTGAACCTAGTGCCAAACCTAAAATCGAACCTCCCCTTTTGTTCCGAACCATCTCAATGAAACCCTTTAAAGCACTATTTGCATAAATGCCCCTAAGCAAAGGGTTTCTCTTGTTTTTTCTCGCAAAAACTTCCATGATGCAAATATTTTTGTTGAGTCGGGTCGGGTCAAGGTTGCAAGGGAAAATCAGAGGTGACCAGTGTTGAACCGAAGGGAGAGGCGGTTAGAGCAAGACAAGTTTTATATCGCAACTTTGAAACCTTGGTTCAACAAAAATGTGACTCACGATAGGGTCATCGAGGATCGACAAAACAAGGTGCTTTAGTTCGACTTTCAAAAATGACGTTGTTGTTGTTCCCTGTTGGCTTTGTTGGAACATGTGGAAGCTCTCTAGGTGCTGCCACTGGTTTGCCTGAGAGCTATTTATAGTTGCCATGAGAGAGTTTGACTCCGACAGCTCCTCCTTGCTGGTGACGGGGGTGGACTTCGACGATGGGAGCCGATCGAAACAATCCAAAATGACAACGTATCAAAATTCCTTTTTAAAATGTTTTTTTTAAATAGTGTTTGGATGACAACATCATATTATGTGTACCACCCTCCGACAAGGCTTCATGCGTGTAACGTTGACATATCTGATTAACTAACACATTATCACATTTTGGATGAAGACTAATGACAGAGATCTCACACAAAACTTTTGAAGTTTTAGGAACCTAACGAGAAGTAAACAAATTTCAAGAATCAATTGTGAAATTCGAATATATTTCAGGAATCTCCAACATATTTAAGCTTATATATAATTTAAATGTCTCATTTTCTTTTTCACACACTCAATTATTGGTGAGTATTTAAAATTATATGTGTAGTCCAAAATGTTTTTTTCCTAATAATTTGACCTTATTGATTTTCCTTTCAAAAGACCTAATTGATTTTGATAATCAAACGCTTACACATGATTTTCAATTTAAATAAAATAAAAAAATTGAAAAGCAATTCACCAAAAAAATAAGTGAGTGATGTTGATGATGATGTAAAAATAAAATTGTAACGATAAAGATCTTAGGTATTAGAGTTCTCACTAGTTCAAAGACAATGAATTAAAGAACTTTGCTTATGAATGCATATAATCATTTCTTGATGCTTGAGTTACTCTCTTACAATGGCTAAGAAATCCTATTGTGTGTGATGACTTTTCTAAAGATACTTAGATATCCCAAATTCACAAAAGAAAAATATTTTATAAACATTGTTAAGTTGTTAATGATAAAAGATTAAAAATCACAAAAAAAAAAGTAGTGTTATAATATGGTAATAGAGTAATCTTATGTTGACTCTATTATATATGATCTGTTTGGATACAAGTCATAAATATTTTTGAGATTTTTTATTATTAGGAATATAAAATTATTTTTAATAAAAAAAACTCTTAAAAACACTTATATCCTTCTATCCAAACAAACTCATAATCTTAACTTTTTATAATATATAATACAACTATATGATAATAATCATAAATATTTTTGAGATT
The DNA here is from genome assembly GCA_013407115.1 of Glycine latifolia. Classification (NCBI taxonomy): domain Eukaryota; kingdom Viridiplantae; phylum Streptophyta; class Magnoliopsida; order Fabales; family Fabaceae; genus Glycine; species Glycine latifolia. The sequence goes on from CM023953.1 coordinate 26,078,509, forward strand.
TTTTATTATTAGAAATATAGAATTAGTTTTAATAGAAAAACTCTTAAAAACAGTTGTATCCTTCTATCCAAACAAACTCATAATCTTAACTTTTTATAATATATAATACAAACTATACGGTAATAATAATAATAAAATTATAATTTTAAGTATTTTTAACAGTATTTCTAATTTTTAAGTTAAGAACTTAGTATAGTATAAAAAAATTATATTCACAATACATAAAATTTAAACTCATATTATTAAACGAAAAAATACCCATATTTTTCTGGGAATCTGAATAAATCTATAACATTTATATTTTATATAAGTACATCAATATGACGGATTACATCAATAAACACAGTTTTACATCATTAAGAGGATGTTTTACTCAATTTTCAGGTCTTCCAATCTTCCAAAGGTCAAAAATACTTTTTGTAGTCGATCAAGTTTTATTTTACGTGAGGTAACAACGTTCTATAGGTGTTTGTATCGACGTTTTCACTTATTCTATTTGTCTTACTCTATATATTATTGATGACTCATTCTATTAAAAAGATATTTTGTAGTATTTAATTTTATATACTCATAACTCATCTTAAGTGTTCCTCTAAAAAAAAACTCATCTTAAGCGCGTTAAGATAATAAAGAATAAATGCATAAGGGCTTAACAAGGGAAACTTTGCTCTGTCAAAAAAAAAAAACTAGGGAAAATTTGCTCTGTCAAAAAAAAACTAGAGAAAATTTGCGAGGACGCCACCATAATTAATATTAGTTGAAGCGGCTAAATTAAAAAATAAAAATAAAAAACCGGCAGAAGTTATATTAAAAACAAAAAAGTCTCTGCAATAATCATTTCATATATTTGTTGCCACATTATTAACTTATAGTTCTTTTGCAGTCCAAAAAAAACTTATAATCATGTTAAGTCTTAACGAATGCATTGTGAATATTAATTAAAAAATAAAACATAATAATGTTTGTTAAAAATTTCAGAAAAAATACAATGATAACCTTAAATAATGTTTGTCTTAAAGTGTTAATTAAGAGTTTTAAAATTTATTAGAATTTGAGGATCGCATTTTTTGAGTTTCCTCCCGAGTTTTTATCATTTTCTTATTTAGCTGATTCTTCTAATGTAGTTTTATGCAGAGGTTTTTAGTTGGAGCTCCTTTCTCTCTCAAAATTAAAAACATCCATTAAAAATACGTGAAACTTCATACTGTTTCTTTTTTATGACACGATTACGAATGTGACCAAAATAGTTAATGACTAGCTAGTTTCTAAAAAGCTTAGCCGGCCGGTTCGACTAGATCAAGTGATCAACAGTCCAAAAATAAGTTTTTTTAGAAGACATCCAAATAAGATAGGAAATTGTTAAAACATATAATCGGTCATTAATCAATTAAATTTGGTGCTAAAAAAATTGTTGGAAGTAACTTTTTATATATTTTAAAGCAACTTTAATAAAAATCCTATATTTTACCACCGATGATCCAAAAGCTATTACAATCACCATTTAACAATCCTATTCAAAAGGAGTTGTTTTATTCTTGTAACATATTTTAATAATATTTTTCTCTTAATCGCATCACTTTCTTATCTTAAGAGAAAATTATGAAAGGTTTGAGCGAAAATTAAACTTCTCGTTATGATACTGAGATGGGATCGAAATCTTAGGAAATACTCTTCCAATATTAGGTCTATAAATAGAAAGCTATGTTATCGTTAAAATAATCAACTTTAGACAGAGCTAAACATTTTGAGGAGAGAAAAAAAAACAGGATCAGCGATGGAGAGGAAATCACTTGTTGTAATAGAGTAATCTTATGTAATATGTTTTTCTATTAATCCTCTTAAAAATTTACAAATAAAAACACAAAGTATATTCACTAGAATGAAAAAATAATACTTTATGCACTTCGTAAGTATACTAATTAATGAAAAGATGACATATAGAAACATTCGAAACTTTTCATTTTAATGTGATTTGATTTTCTTTAAGGCTATATTGTCCAAAATAGTTAAGCGTGTGTTAATAATTTAAATAGAACTGATTAACCTTTTGATTTTTGGAATTTGTAGAAGAAATGGTGGTGGAGGCTGGTAATTGTGCGAGACCAACTAATTTGTTCCCAGAAGGATGCATTCAGCCAGTTGGGAGCCAACAGTGTGATTATCTATATGTAAGATAGGGGAAGGTTTACTTGGTGGTACATGCAACAATGATCAAATATGCTGCTATTGTGCTTGCTGAGCTTCGACCATCATTACCATTGTTATATAGATAATTAACACTATAAATTTAAATAGCTAGTTTATGTTTCATGTTATAACATATTTCAGGGGGTCATGATTTCACCCTCATTTTTCAAATTTATTTAATTATGTGATCTCCTTAAAATATAGTATAAAAAAACATTTTGTATTCGATATAGTTGTGTATTTTTTATTCATAAAAAATAGTAGTTATGTATTAATTTTGTTATATATGTGATAATTATTTTTTCTTTAGTAAACCATGTTTTTTTTTTCTTGGTCTCCCTAAATCAGTTTTGACTCCACCCCAAGAGAAGAAATTGGTTAGTATGAATTGTGTATGTTATGCAAGCAATTAGCTGGCATGCTACTCTTAACTCTTCAAGTCTTATGCCAGTTATGTGTATATATATCAAGTCTTAGGGTTGATTAATTTTACCATCTCGCCTAAGTAATACATATTAGGAATTCGACACAATTTGGTGAAACTTTTTGTTAAAAGGGAATATGAGAAACAACATAATGAAAAAATAAATCAAATAAGTTGGAATTAAGCTTAATTGAATTGTTACGAAAGTTTGTGAGTGACTCAGTGTTGCACTTTCGGCCACCAATCAATCCAAACACCATTAAGCATTGAACCTTTTGTCATCCACTCCAACGTTCTGACTAAGGTGAAATTTGACTAAGAAATTAAAAATTCATCATTGGGCCAACATGTAAGAAATAGGTTGAAATATGGGATTTTCGTGGGAATCATGCATCTGTATGTCCTACAGGTCTACCAATAACCTCTATTAAGATCTGTAACAAAAAAAACCTCTATTAAGATTATCACACTCATCAAATGCAAAGTGTGTGATGATTCTCTCATCGAAGACACACGAACATTTATGCATGACAACAACAATATACATAATTCAATATAATTAATATTCTTGCATGTTACTCCATTCCACAAAGATTAATTCAACAACATACTAGTTAAGCCTTGCGACATCAAGATGTAACAAGTTGATAATTTCACGTCCTAACACCGCTACCACTTTCACGTGACACTCCACAAGCTCTTAATCATACTTAAAAACTTGATAATTATGATCTGCAATTATATAATTATAGTTTTTAAATATTTTTAGGTGTTAAATATTCATTAATTTTATTAGTGATTAACTTTTGTTAAATAATTTGACTAATCAACTTTAGTAAAATTTATACTCTAACATGTTTTTTTTTCTTTCTTTCAATTCACAAGGTTAAAAATAAGTGATAATTTCATAAATTTTTTGTTATGGGAGCAATACTAATATATATAAATTAGTGAAGGCAAAACTCATATTATAACTTTTTTTAACTAAATTTTAAATTATAAAGATAGATTATAACTGCACATACATGTTATATTAAGAAAGACAAAAATTAGTGGGGACAATTGTCCCCTTCCTCTTTTATGTAAATATGTTCACGTTGATAGTTCAAGCTTAAAATCTTATTTAAAAAATTTCCATTTAATTTCACTCAAATGAAATACTTATTAATTAGTTAAAAATTCATAATACTGTACTTTCTATTTTTTCAAAAATTTTCATATGTGAGATAAATATAATTAGTTTGCTCCTAGATTTTCTATTTTGACTATTAACTCATTTTAAGTCCACAAATAATTTTCTCTTTTAATGCAACTTAAATAATTTTATTTTGGCTAAAATTAATTATTTTAATTGTGATCTTATTTTAACTTAGGTAAAATTGCAAATAATCAGGATCAAATATGTTTTTAGTTATTACAATATGAATATTCTAGTTTTATTCATCTTTTATTTATTTATTTTAGATAAATGTTATGATTTCTGTCATTATTTATTTATTTAATTTTTAGTTCTCATTGCTATTTAACATTGAAGTGCTATATGACATGATATGTTTAGGTCTGTATCATAATATCACTAAATATTTTTTTTTTACTTTTACAATTTTTGAGAACCATTTAAAAAAAATTAAGTTAACAATTTTTTTATAAATTAATACGAAAATTCTTGATATTTACATTGACTTAAAAACTCGTCAAATATATTATTATGAATTAGTTCAAGTGAAATGCAGTTGAATCATATAAATCTGTAGTTCTAATTTAATCTCAATTTTTTTGTATATATTTAAACAAAAACTATTAAAAAAGATTTCTTTTGTATTAGGTGACAGCTTGAGCATGACATTTGAGAGATTAAAAGCATTTTATTTTGGTACATAAAAAATAAATAAATGCTTTATGATTAATCCCAAGGTATCTTTCGATTAATAGATTATTTTTGTTATTATTAATTAGTATTAAAAAATAGATTATTTTTGGTATTTAATAATTAGTATTGAATTATAATTTTCCGCCATTTTTTCTGTATTATCAATTATCAATTTCATTCCTATTGTGCACATTAGAATCAATGAATCACCATGAAGCAAGCCCTAATTTCCTTCGTTTGGGGAAACATGCATCGCTCAGGATAAAGAGAAGAGTTTGAAGCTCCGCTTGCAGCCATACTCGAATCAGGGCACACAACTTTTCAATTTGAAGAACATTTTTTTGCTTAGAACAAAAACAGAAGAGCTTGCTCAAGTGAAGGAAAAAAAAGGTTCTACTAGGAGTGAGGTTATTGCTTAACCTTATTCACACCCTTATTCCTCAAATTTGGGTTTTCACTCTTTTTCTCCGTAGTACACTTCAAAGTTCTTACCTTCCCTATTGTCTAACTATCTTCACGCTAGTTTGAGTGAAAATATTAATCTGGGTATTTTGGTTGTTACTTGTTACATGTGTCAGCAGTTAATGTAGTTATCTTTCTGAGCTTTGCCGGCTCTTGTCATGGACCCCCACAAAGAGAGAATAAAGAGTGGGTGCCAGAAGATTTTGGAAGGAATAAATTCAATGTCTTTGGTAAATTTAGATGACCAGCAAGTCCATTCCTTAGTGATGATGAGAGAGATAGCACGTGGGGTTGTTGACGATCGAGATAGAAAGGTACTACTAAGAGAGACAAGTAGCCGCTGATATAATTTTTATTTTTTTACCAATTTTCTTACCATCATAAATTGGGTGCTATTTGCAGGTTACTAAAAGTGATGTGATCACTGCGTTGCGCCACAGCATTGAGAAAATGGTTCAGTCTGGTTCCTTTGAAGGATTAATTCGTGGTGGATTATGTTTATCTCTTTCCCAACTGACTTGATGTAGTTTGCAGGTGTGTGCATCCAGTGATATCATTCAAATATTAAGTAGGATGTCCTTTGAAGGGTTGGATGACCAGAGGATGCATTTAGTCATGAGGATGAAAGAAATTGCACATGGGGTTATTGATAAGCAACCTAGAGTTGCAATAACTAGGCCTGACTTACTTGCAGAACAAGTAAGGGGATAATACTGCTTGCTGTCTTATTATGTTTTAATTTGTTTTATTTTTGTTTAGATTTAAGATTTCTCTTTAAGGTACATTGATCAGTCTTACAGGTTGGATTTGTGGATGAAGGGATGAGAGATAGTCCCGTGGTTGAGTCAACCAAGATCAGCAATGGGGATGTTCTGATTGACGGGGCACAGACCATGACTAATGAAGATGAGATGTTGGATGTGGAACATGTTTTAAGATTTGAAAATGGGATAGATGAAGTTCACGAGTCTTTGTTACCTTGTTTTCAGCAGTTTCTTCTGTGGCCACCTGATGATTGTGTCACCTTAGAGTGGGTTCAGGACATGATGGTCATCCTTGAGCAGGCTTCACAGAAGATGTTGCCATCTGAATTCTGTCATATCGTGCCGGCCATTTTGGTGGAAAAATTGGCAGATGCTGCTTGCAGTATTTTATGTAAAGAACCAAACTGTGTGGAGATTAATTGTCAAGGAGAAGATTCAAAAGTAATTGTAGTAGGCGATGTACATGGGCAGTTTCATGATTTAATGTTTCTTTTCAAGCATGCAGGAGTTCCCTCTGAGAACCAGATTTATGTTTTTAATGGAAATTATGTAGATAAGGGAGCTTGGGGAATTGAAGTATTTTTGTTCTTGCTGGCTTGGAAGGTAAGATGATTGCTGCAAAACTTAATAAATGTTGAGATCCTCCATGATTTTGTTGGTGTTTGTTACCTTGTTGGTATATATTCACCAGGAGGAGGAAAAAAAATCACAGAAGACTACTGTTTAGAAACATTTGTATGACATGATAACTGTTATGGTGACCAAATAGAATACTTACATATATATGACACTGAATATTTTTATTAGTATGTAAAGTTTGCTATTGCATATTCAGGTCTTGATTCCTCATAGAGTATATCTACTTCGTGGAAATCATGAATCAAGATATTGCACTGCAAGATATGGTTTTAAGAAGGAGGTGTGGGCCAAATATGGTGATCAAGGTGAAGATGTCTACAATAAATTCCTAGCATGTTTCAAGGAGCTTCCATTAGCCTCAGTTATTGCCAATTGTGTTTATACTACTCATGGAGGACTTTTCCGTAGTATACACGCAGCCCCTTCACAGAAACCGAAACGGAATAAAACACACAGGGTGGATCTTGGCTCGTTAGCTGAGTTATCTGAAGTTAAAAGATCTTTTGTAGATTGCCCTTATGAAGGTCCTAATATATTATTGAGTGATGTTCTTTGGTCAAGACCATCTAACAGGGATGGTCTGAGGGATAATACAGGTCCAAAGTTAGGTTTATTGTGGGGTCCTGATTGCACTGAGGAATTCTTAAAGCAGTACAATTTAAAGGTAATGACATTCAAATCTATAATTAGCATACTATAGCCATGATAGTATCCTCTAGTCAAAGACTTTAATAAGTTGCCTTCCTATTGTTTTGGAGAATAAATCAGGTCTATTCCAGTATTTTATTGGGTTCCTCATTGTTTGTCCTGGTGGAGTGTCAGACTGGAGGTTAAGAGAAAAAGATAGCCAAAAAACACCCATAGAGTGTTGCTAGCAGGAAGAGAATATGTAATTTGATTTTTGGCCTATAGTGGTTCCAGTTTGCCATTCCTATTATTTATAGGCTTCCAGTCTCCTCAGAAGTTTGCACTTGTATCTTCACAGGATTCACCTGTCTCTCTTGCTCATCTTTGTGTCAAGGGCATGATGATGCCTTTTTCTTTTTGCAAGGCAAACAAAAATGTATTTATTAAAAGAAAGTCTGTAATGACACACAAGCTGTGCTACCATCAACATACCTGAGAGAACTACATCCATGGGTCAAAGGCATTGGTCATAATTTCCAAGTGCTCAGACCATGAAAATACACTTACTGTAACTTACATCCAACATTTCACAAACCCAACATTCTATTTCACAAAGGCATGATGATGCCTTCGATGCTGTTCCACGAGAACTTCTTTCATTTGCACTAGTCGGTTATCTCACTAGTTGCCTTACGACACCTGACACTTTAGGGAGGAACTTGAGCTTTTGCCAACCCAAAATCCTTGATCTCCCCCCAACATGAAAAGCTTCAAACCTGGACTTATCTCTGACCATTGCCCTTTTTTGCTTATTTTGTTTAAGCATAATCTGCCTTTTTTAAAAAAAATTCTTTTTATATTCGTAGGATCAGGAAATTTATTGTTAACTGAAATATAATCATTCTTTCCAGCAAGAAAATTGAATTACTTACGTTTTTGAATTCGTACACACTTGGTGTGCTAGTTACCTATTTTTTTCTCATGTTTTATCCCTTTACTTTGGAATAATGTGCCTGCTTTATTCTAATTATCAAGAAAGCAATAAAATCCCATGCTTGAGTTTGTTATCAGATGTTTGGAACTATTATCACAAATTGTCATCAATAATGCCTGTCATTGTACAAGATGGATTGCATGTTTAGATGTGTATAAAAGAACTAGTATAAGTTAATAAATATTATTTGACTAATTACTAAATAGTATTCTTACTCTTAGTAAATATTATTCTTTCTGCATAGCTGATTATCAGATCACATGAAGGACCAGATGCAAGGGCTGGTAGAGATGATGATTTTGGGGACATGCTAAGCGGATACAGCATAGATCATGATGGAGAATCGGGAAGACTGTATACACTTTTTAGTGCTCCAGACTATCCACAGGTTCAAATTTGCATACACGTAGCGTTTTTTTTATTAATATTTATTCAATGGTTTTGCATTTATTACACCTGTACCATTTTCCTCGCAATGTCATAATTCTTTGCTTCACTGAATGATTTTTTGAAGCATGAAAGGAATATGCAGTCATAGCCATATATGCTAGCATAGATGTATAATTGGTAACAATGACAATTGAATTTGGACCAATGGATACCCACAAAAAATACCTATGATGGGGAGGGAACTCACCTGCTAAATGAGTCTGAGCCTTTCTCTGTTGTTAAATAGCTGCTATAGTTGCATTATAGTGCTATTGCATTGTGGAATTCCTTGGATTTGCAATTGTGACTCCATTCGCTCTTGTGGTCACTATAGGTGTTGTGGTTGTGTCATGATATCGCAGTTTATAGAGAGGATGTGGGACTGATTTTCCCACTCAGTCCAAGTGCCCCACTCACATAAAACCTGTTAAGTGTTAACTTTCATATGCAAAACCTCTAATCACGACTTCACGTAAGGATCAAGGAAGAGCTCCTCCACTCCTCCATCAATGTTTGTTCACCTCCATCAACGACAAGATGAATATATAAATCTTAATTATCAATTTTAATTTTTGTATATATATATATATGATATGTCCCCCTGTCCTATGTGTAGTGTCCGGTGCCTGTGCTTCATAGTTGCCAATTAAGATGGTTTCAATTTTCCCTGCAAGTAGCACCTAATATTTAGACTTTAGAAATCTAGTATGTTGGAATGATTGTTTTCAAATAACTTATCCTTGAAATGATGAAAAATTCATACATAATCTACATGTGGCATACATTTCTGATTTCACTAGTAACTCTGCACATGGGAATTGTTATACTGACATATTGATTTTTATCACTACAAGGAAGACAGTTGTAACACTTATTGTGTTTGAACGATAAAACGTAGTTATTAGAAAGAAGTGTAACTTTGAGATCTGCAGCATCTGAAATATTACATCTCCTTAAAGGTCTTTTTATTTATATGTTGCAGTTTGGTAAAAGGAGATATAACAATAAGGGAGCATATGCAGTATTGAAGTCGCCTGATTTTGCCAGCCCTTCCTTTCACTCATTCAAAGCAGCAGAAAGACCAATGGTAATGTTTTCTTATTTAATTAACATATAAAATCTGAATGACTTGTTTTCTGTTCTATTGTACGGAATCAAATGCAAGCTGGGGATAACTTTCAGTTGGAAGAAAATTAGATTTGTATTGAATTTGGAGAATTGAAAAATAAAATCAAGTAATCAATTTGGAAAATTGTGGGTATAAAGAGAATTTATATTGTAAAATATTTTGATATGTGAGAATTGTCTCTTGAAAGTTTCTTTGCTTAGAAGATATGCGTTTAAATGCTGATTATACATCAATAAATTATTGAAGTGATTTTTATTTGTCTTTTATTAACTGTCTGACTTTTGTATTGCTTGCTTTCCAGGTGGATCCTTACTTGGATTTTGATGCCAATAATATGGAATCGAGTAAACTAGACTCTTCTCAAAGTGTATGTTAGCAAATAGCTCTTCCAAGAAGTGCTCCCCAGCTTTCCTTTTCATGTGATAACTATAGGATGAATGAGTGTAATTGCATGTAAGAGCAATGGAAATTCTAGTAGTAGACAATGTTGTGATGCATGTATTTTATATCATATAAGCATTAGGCTGTTATTGTCAAGCTTTACATTCAAAATTTTAATTGTGTTAGCAAGAGAAATTTAGTTAATTTTTTAGTCTCACTCATTTGTTGAGATTTGAAGTGGTATTATTGCTAGGGCTTTGTATTTTTTATGTGGTATTGAATAGAATGGATTCCTCACACATGTATGAGTTTAGAATGCTTGCCTTACAGTTTGAACCTATAATTTCTAAAGACATTTGATATGTTTGAAGGGTGAGATTGAATTTGAATGTTAATTTTTGTGTTTGCGTCCTTATCAGCTTGAATTATAAATTCGTGTCATTGGATTGACAGCAATCTGATGATAGAGTGCAAATAAGTGTGACAGCTTTTGTCACTCAAAACATGATGAAAAATGTGTAGAAATCAAATAAAACACATGATACAGGAAGTAAAATTCAGAAAGGCCTTGGCCGTGCCTATGATATAACATGTGCAGCCAACCATGTTTGATGCTTGTGTTTTATCACTTAGAGAGGCAACTATAATGTGTCTCCATTACATGTGTTAAGGCTTGAGATGCCTGGAACATTTTTCTCATCATCGTCATCATCATGTTGTATTGCACTAAAGACTGAAACACTGAATCGGCCTACTTCTGTTGATATGCACGCACAGGCCTCAACCTCTACCCTTTCTGCTCCTCAAAGATTTTATTCAGATGGGATGAGACCTGAGTTTGACTTTGGGGCATTAGGCCTATACAATGCCCCAAGTTGGAGGGTTGAGCTTCCTGATGGTTCAGGAGGTACTCAAGCTGTTGAGGTTCCAAGGGCACCATTGGCGGAAGGATTGCCTCTGCCTCCAAACATACAGGTAGTGAGTGTCATTTATGATTTACCAACTTATTTGTTAATATGGTTAGGCCTAAACTGAGGGTTCTTTTTGCAGGAGCCACACAAGGCTGCTTATGAGTATTTATTTGAGCTAGTTGCTGGCCTGAAACATATGATTGTAATAAGGGTGAGTTATGATTCATCATTCATGACGACGTTGTTGATGTTGGTTCTCATATGTCTCTTTTGGGAAAATGAGCTGTTTTTTTTTTTTTTTTTAAAATTCAGGAGACTGAGAACAGGGCCCGTGTGTCTGCTTTGAGAAGTAGAGCTAGGAAACGAAAAGGTAAGGGTAACGAATAGATGGGGCACTGCAGACAACACCATGTGACAATGATTATATTACCTCCGTACCATGTTGTTTACTTGTCCTTTATGTAAGAATTAGTATTAAACTCAGTAATTCTTGCTTCAATGTAACAAGTCCTAGCTTTGCTTCCAATAGCATGAGCTCAAGTTTGTGTCACTAAGTTTTTGCATTGATATCAATACTGGGACTTAGAATATTGGCGCAAATAATCAGGAATATTCAAGGCTAAAAGTGAATTTGTCTTTAGTATATCAATCGGTCTTTATTGCAACTTGAAATTGTAATATCCTCATTCGAAATACTACTCCTACATGACACAAGAGTTACCAACCAATATTACGCTCTTTAAAACAATGTTTAGATGATGGCTACTGATACGTGATTTCTGTAACTGTCTGCATTAAACATCAGAAGAAAAATTTTCTGATGACCATTATAATAAAACCGCGTAGTATTTTATTACCTTTACGCATTGTGGCATTGATGATATTGTGAAGTTTTGGTATAGTAAGCATAAGTAGAGTGATGCAAATATAAATAGAGAAATATTATCAATATGTTTCCAAGTATTTTTTAAACACATTTCTTATTATCTGTCCATGTTTAATAATTATTCAAATTTTAAAAATATTAAGTTTAAAATGTGATTTAAAAATAAAAAGAATGCATTAAAATAAGTGTTCAAAATAAAAATCTAAGGATAAAGAACATGTTAAAATATTTAAAGTGGGATGTCGGAAATGTTTCTGCATGCAAAAATTGTTGAACGATGCCAGTGACAGTTTGTTGTCTCTAGAAAATGAATATTTATTTAGTTTTATATTTTTCTTTTTGGAAAAAAATTGTAGAACAAATGAATGTTGTAGGTAAAAATTGGAGAAAAAATGAATTTTAAAAAATATTATAAAAAATAGATTAGTTCATCTATATGTATAATCTGGATCTGCCTAACATGTTCTAGACGTCCAAACTAAAAGGAAAATCCGAACCATTCCATGAAGAATATTTATTATTCTATGAGCAATTGGATCTAATCATGTACATACTTTTTATGACATTAGTTGGTGAACCAAGTTTTAAACACCACAAAAGAAGGGTGTTGGATAAGTACTAATTAATTTTTTTGGTTGCATCCTCCTACCATTATGCTGATCGTTGGCTACACGACATGCATATCTTCTGAAATGCCTTACACCCTATTGACTTGTTCTTTCATGACGCTATCCTATGCCACCTTTTATCCTTTTTCCAGTTACATTTTTTCCTTTCCTTTTCATAACATTTTAATTTTAATCTCATTTTCAATGATAGGACATGATTTTTGCATTTAAATAAATGTCATGCATCATAACAAGTGCGTGGTTATATTATTTATGTTTGTATCTAAAACAATTTATAGTAGAATTTTATCAAGTGAATTTTTAAATAAAAGTTATATTTTTTTTACAACATAGTAAATATAAACATGTAACAAACAAATCGAGAAAAAAATGTAACAAATGTTAAATTTATATATAGATGTTTTTTTATAAAAAAAATTTAAATCTATCACTTTTTTCCTAATTGACCCACCATTCAAAACTTTAAAGTGCCATTAGGGACAGAGATCATCTGAAAGAAAAAGTTTTTTAAAGCGAGCATTGAAAGCTTGTAAAGGCTGTTACATCGGGCATTAGCTTGTACTTGTGGACTTCGTCAAATTAATTTGATAAGTCCAATCTAGATTGAGACTTTTTTAAAACAAAGCTTTTAAGAAACATAAATAAATAAGGCAAGCTTTTGTTAGTTTTAAATCTATAATGAATCATTAAATAACTAAATAGCAAAGATAAGAACGATTAATTATAATTTTCAGATTATGAATTTTCTTTAATAGATCACGATCGGCTATATTTGATTTTCAACTGGAAATTATTTATTATGTAAAAAGAAAAAAAAAAGAAAAATTTAAAAAACGAATAACTTGGATTGGAAGTGCACCTGGTGAAGAAATAAAAAAAACCATGTAAAGATCCAATTCGTTCAAGTTCAACACACTAGAAAACAGGAACATATAAATTTCTCATTTTATTTTGGGGAAGTTCTTACCCGAATTTGATCTTTGTCAAAAGAGGTGCAGCATATAAACATCACGATAATAAAATAATTTAAATAACACAAGAAATGCCAAAAAAAAATCAAATATTCAGGAATGCGTTATTTGTTTTGGATAGAGAGGCAATAATTCCTTAAAAAAAAGGCGAAAGATTTTTTATTTTCTCTCAGAAAAGATAGAAATTAAATGAAAATAGACAAATTTTATTTGTTTGACCCAATAGAAAAAAGAGGAGGCTACCAGGAGAAGTTTCTTTCATTTCAAGTGGAGCTCACAGGAGAAATACATTATTTCTCACTTTTATCTTTTCATTTTTCGTTTTTCATCCTCACATAAAAAAAGGGCCTTTATCTATATTTTATCCATTTCTCTTTAATCTCACTTTATTTTTATAAATAATACAGTATTTTTTTTAAAATTTATTTTTTGGCCAAATAGTTTATATTGAAAATTTTAACACAGCCGAACTTTTTTCAACTTGATTGAGTCTCATCTCAAGTCTATCTAAAAACATTTTTGCATTATTAAAGTATAAGATTGACGTCATCAAATTGAATTTTCATGAGAGTAATTATTCCTATTCTGTATTTTTCCGTGATATCTAGATTATAAGATGGCAAAAAAACAAGAGAGGAAAAAGACATTAATAACTAATTAGATCTCCACATCTCTATAATCGAAAGCGAAATCTTACAGACTAAACAATGGTACCAATCCCTGTTTCATTACTCTTTCAACCGTCTTTATTATTTCAAATTTAAAATCCCCTTTTCTCCTTAAGTTGTTGAAGTTAATTAAGTCGTGGTTCCACGTAAACGGCGTAAGAAGTGCTCTAATTCTAGTATCATCATCTATTCTATCTATCTTCTTTCTTTCTTTCTTTCTTTCTTTCTTTCTTCATTTTCAGCGCTTTATTGCCCCCTCCTTTTTCTCCTTCCTCTTCTTTCTTTCTTTCTCTTTCGTTAGTTAGGGTTTTCCAAATCCATCGTCGTTTTCAACCCGTAACGACGTCGTTTCAAGATGATGCCCCCGGGACTCGTTTCCAATCTCCAAGAAGTGCTTCTCAACCGAAAAGGCGATTCCAATTCGAATTCGAATTCAAACAATGCAGAGCAACAAGAACAATCCAGCGAGAACTCGGAGCCTCTTGAATTCGACGCGTCGAAGCCAATTGTGTTGGTGACGAACAGTGATGGCGTCGAATCCCCTGGCCTCACGCACCTCGTTGAAGCTCTCGTTCAACAAGGCCTTTACAATGTCCACGTCTGCGTTCCTCAATCGTGAGTTTATAGTACATAAAATGCAACATTATAACATCTTTTTTTCTTCTCTTTCTGTCCTGTCTTTGTAATGTGTTAGTTCGTGAAATTGTTGGTTAGGGACAAATCGGTTTCGGCGCACTCCGTAACGCTCCGAGCAACTATTGAAGCTGCTTCTGCCAAAATTAGTGGCGCCACCGCCTTTGAAATTTCAGGTATTATATTATGTAATTTTAGGTTCATTGCTTGTAATATTATTGATTCTGTTATATGAACTTAAATTTTTATTTTGTTCCTTGTAATTCAGGAACTCCCGTGGATTGTGTTTCGCTAGCGTTATCTGGAGCGTTGTTTTCGTGGTCTAATCCTATGCTGGTTAGTGTTTATATCGGGACACTGGAAATTATGTGTGAATGATTGTTCTCGTGAGAAAGGAATGACGATTTATGGATGATGACGTGGTTTTGAATTTCAGGTTATTAGTGGGATTAACCGCGGATCAAACTGTGGTCATCACATGTAAGTTGTTCATTTATGGTTCAATTTGAACATGTAGATCTAAGTTAGGACGCGATCTAGGAACTTGCAGTCTTATGTATAGACCTGTGTTTTTCACATGCTTTTTAAAAATATGCAGGTTCTACTCAGGGGTTGTTGCCGGAGCTAGGGAAGCGTTGTTATGTGGTGTACCGGCATTGTCAATATCATTAAATTGGTAAATTGATGATTCTACACTTTTTTTTAACTGTGCTGAAGCTGGGTGTTATGAACTGATATCATGTCCTGTTGTAGGAAGAAGGATGAAAGTCAAGAAGACGATTTCAAGGATGCTGTATCAGTCTGTTTACCATTAATAAACGCAGCTATTAGGGATGTTGAAAAGGGAACTTTTCCCAAAAGCTGCTTTTTAAATGTAGAAATTCCGACATCTCCTTTGAGTAACAAGGTGTGTAATTTTGGTTATATATTGGATAATTTTTTCATATGTTTTGGTGTACTATGCAAATGCTGTAGGCTTTGGGCCATATGGTGTACAAAATTTAATGTGCATGATAATATTCTTGGCCGATTAGATTGTAATGTTTTAAAACATTTCAGTTACATGGGAGTGTTTTAAAATATTCTTTGGTTTATTGTTTACGTGTATGCAATGTAATAGGGCTTCAAATTAACCAAGCAAAGTATGTGGAGATCCACTCCAAACTGGCTAGCTGTTTCCACCAGTCGCTATCCAACTGGTCATTTCTTGGCCAATCAAGGTGGCCTTGGTCTTCAGTTTGCACAGCTTGGCCGAGATGCTTCTGCAGCTGTAGGTGTCCTACATAGTACATACATGTCATGTCTTTTTGTTCTCTGTAATCTGAAGGGATTTTAATGCTTCTAATCTAGTATAACGATGGCACTCAAATCTTGCTCACATTTATCTACTTCAGGGTGCAGCTCGTCGATTGGCTACACAGAAGAAGAATTTGGAGATTATTGAATCAATGGGAGCTGCAGGGAAATCTGATCCCAACAGGATAAAGAAGTATTTCAGACTAGAGGTAAATAGGAGGAAGAAACAAAAATCTTTATTACAGTTTGCTATCACAATGCAAAAATCAGGTTAATATTTCAGTTAATCTGTTTTTACATGGTAATTATGAACCTATGATTATGAGGATACCAATATGTGGAGGAGATTATCATAAAACTTTGTTTTCATATGTTGCCTGTAACCTTAATATGTTTATTTTAATCATGGGTTCATCTGCTATTGTACGAATTACTTGTAACACCTCCCTGCAATGTGTAGATATGATTTGGGTTGCTATTTTCTAATTTCCCTTTTTGCTTTTGTTTATGTTTGTCATATTTGTATACCATTAAATATTTTTAAATTGTTTGTAGAAGTGAACTTAGCTATACTCTTCTTGTATCTTCAGTTTTTGGACAATCAGCAGGAGGAAGAAGTAGACGAAGATCTGGATTACAGAGCACTTAAAAGTGGATATGTAAGTTGGAATAGTGTCTTTTTGATTGACATTTTTATTTTCCTTATTGGTCCATGCTACTATGTTGGTATCTTCCGGTGCAAGCAATTTTCCCTCGTTCTGACCGATTCTTGCATGTGATCTGGTGGAACAGGTCGCAGTGACTCCGCTGTCTATTTCTCCTCATATTGAGACCGATATTCAAATGGCAGCTTCTGATTGGATTTCTTCTGTGCTTCCTGGTGAACAATAAATTTAGTTTGATTGTGTACATTTGAGATTTATGATGATTCTTTTTTTTCTTAAAGCAAAGATGGAGCAGAAGCGGTAGTCACACCAATTCAATAGTGGATTTCCACTTGTACTATTTTTCTTTTTCTATATTTTTTGTTCCCTTCTTCATTGTTTCAGTTCCTTTGGTGACTTAGTTGTTTCTGATTTGAAGCAAATGCTTCTTGTAATTTCTTGGGCATATTTTAGAAAAATGCCATTTCGTCTGTTTGTAATATCTATTACTAGCAAAAACACGGGAGCAGCTGTAATTTTTTGTTTTTTTTGTTTTTGTTTGTTTGAAGATAGTTAAACCCTGGATTGATGATTTCTTATCCTGACTAAAATACATTGGTTACAAGTTAGTTGCACTATTCTGTTTGGGTGTTATTGTGAAAATTTTACGTTAAAATAAAGAATGTGCGTCGGAAGAGTTAGCCTTTTTTATTTATATACATAAAAGAGTTAGTTTTAAAATTGGATTTTGTATGGATGTTTGGAAAATATATATCGTTTTGTTTTTATTCTAAGGAGGGCCAAAGGCCCAAGACATATGGCGTTGATTTTGGGGATGTTATTGTTAAAAGAATGATTCGGTTGATAGTAATAACTGAAAGGTGAAAGTACAGTAACAGATTGGGTTCCCTAAGGCTTAAAACCAAGTGTAGTGTAGCACCGACATAGATGGAAATTGATGTCGGCAGAATGCATGGAATGATGGAATGATGGAAGGTTGTTCGTACCTCTGTTTGGATTTTACATGTACTCTCAAAACACCCCATTGAAGCTCTGAACTAGCTATCCAGTCACCCTCCCACAGCTTTGACAACAGGATCTGAACTTGTGATCAGATCTGAGATAAAATATCAAATCTAAGCACTATCCAATCATTACCATAGTTTCTGAATTATTTCTACCCTAATTTAATCATTTTATAAATTATTAGATTAAAATGATTTTTCCCCAGAGCAATTGAATGTTCGTTGAAATTTATTTTATTAAGATGAGAAAGAATTTGGGCCGATCCGAGCCATCAAGTTGTAGACTAGTAGTTTGATAGGATGGGCTTTGGATATACTCCATGCCCAGGGATTGTTATCTATGGGGCAGTTGCTTTCTCTGCACCTTCAATTTTACTTCTTGCACCCTTTTAAGCTTTTGGAACTTTCCCAGAAATGTCTTTCCAGAATGCAATTTTACAGGAAGTAATTGCCTATTTATGACTTTGATTTTGTTGTTCTCTGCTATGGGCTTTGACTAGGTTTCAGATAGGAAAAATATTTCTTGGTTACGATCAGATAAAGCTAAAATTTCATTAAAGAGTGCTTATACAAGATATACAGAACATGGAATATAAGGTTTTCATGACGCTGATGTTGACCAAATGGAAAAGAGAGAAAAAAAAGTATAAATATAACATGTGATAGAAAAGGAGATATAGAAGAAAAAAATATGTTGGTGGAATATTTGAAATATAGATATTATTCCCCAATAAAAGGAAATGGATGTTTGGCTCTCTATGTTTTGTCTTCATTTAGTAAAATGCCAATTGGACACAAATGCTGCTTACTTCATGTGTATGGCTGATGTGCAAGTTCACAACAGAAACAGAACTAAACTGCGTAGAGGACGATACATAAATTTCTTTCACATGATCAGAAAGACACCCAAGAATAGCCATGTGTCTGTCAAGGTTTCAATCCAGTGGTCCCCATCCTTCTATGCTGCTAGTTGCACTCTAAGAGCATCTTTAATGGTATGATTTATTATATTTATAGTTATGTAACTCTATTATATATAAATTTACATGAACTTGATTATGACTTATCATTTTTATTTTATTTTATGTAGTTTAAGAAAATTTCCTTTTTAACCGCTCAACTCTAAATATTTCATCAAACGGGTGTCATAAGTTACGTTATCTGGTTTTATATTTCATCAACATATATTTTTATATCACAAGTTACCACGCAAGCTGAGCACAGATTAGTTATTCAAGATTCCCTTTCTTATATTGCAGACACATGATAACACTGCTTCAATGATGCAACTCACTTAAGGTACCATTGGTTAATAGTAAAAGCAACTTAAGATAGTGAGTTGGAGATGTCCTAACTATTGCCTATGATTTTTTTTTCAAAAAGTTTTGTTAATTGGCTTTCTTTTAGGTACAATAACATGTTATGGTACAAGAGAATGAGGTAAAAATAATGAAGTTTAGCTTAAATAATACATTTAGACTATGAATATAATACTCGAATTGAATTCAGTACATTCCACTTAAGATGTAGTATACGTACTAGTTTTTGTTTGAAGTTTGTTGCAATATGTTTAGTTTCCCATGTCCATGTCAATTCATAGACGTATAAGAATGACTGATTTTTATTTTATATGTGAAAATTAAAGATAATGTTAAAAAAATTATAATAATTCATGCATCATACTTAATTAAGTGAAGTAGATTTCTTTAACTATAAGAATAACTGATTAGTTTTTTATAGAGCGATTGACCGTGGTTCCTTTAATAGTCTTGTCATCGAGGCCTATGCTCTGGAAAGGGGGGAAATGAAACATAATAACACAAAGAAATCAAATAAAGGGGGAAGCGGGGTATCAAGAAAGATTGATGTGGCAGAAAGGGGTTAGAGTGAAAACGCAGCCTTTATTTTTATAATTTTCTCACCTTGCTTTCTTGCTCAATTCCCTGCGAAGAAAAGCCTCCAAAGATTAATAATAAAATGAAATGATTCTGATCGAAGACCGGTTGGCCCATAAGAAAAGAACACTTTCTAAGATTCTGAGCCATGAAAATAAGGCCCACCTTTAGTGTCAAAATAGAGCAATGAGTCCACTTCCATGGGTTATGGGCCCTTCAAATTATTGAAATTACGCGGTGCCGACTGTCAGCATAAGAACTTTGCCCAACTTTCTATATATATATCTTTTTTATTGCAATTTGCAAACAAGGGATAGAAATTCATGCTGATCCCAATGATAATTACCAAGCCAGGGAAGAAGAAAAAAAAATGAAAACGGGTAGGTATGCTACAATCATTCCATGATTGAAAGGGCCTTTGTCCCCCTTAACTTGGATTCTTTCAGAAGATTCCATATGTTACCACAATTATAGTTTGGTAAAGCGCTGTGAAAATAATGTAATTAATTTTTTTCCACCCCTTTTTGTTTGACACGTTATTCATTCTTTTTTAGTCATTTTCTGCTTTCTGATAATTTTTTTTTGGTACCATGCTTTCGGATATTATTGACAGCATATTGCATAAATCTTTTAAGAATGAAAGACACATTTATTAAGAATGTATAAATATTTTTAAGCTGTCGATAAATTATTATATTTGATAAATTTATTATTGATTTTGATTTTTATAATAAATTACTAATCAGAAATGATATTTGAATGATTAACCGTGTAAAAAATTAATATTAAAGAGTGAACGCTTGTTTTCTAAAAGTTTAATTGATATGAATTATTAATATAATTTGTATTTTTAATCAACTAAAAATATCATTCACATAATTTTTAAGAAATTAACAACCTTATGTTATGATTTATGATTGAATTATTTATTTGCTCTCTTCTAAATAAGAATCTCCACTTTGAACAATAAAGGTAACGGCAAAGACAAGGAAAACCAAACCGGTTTAGGTTATTGGCTTATTGGCATGGTCACCCTAAAACCGTGTTACTATCTTCAATGTGCTTATTAGGTAACGGCAAACACAAGGAAAGGAAGTAGAAAAAGGGGACGACATGTATAAGAGAAAAACAGCAAATGGCTATAAAGTTACATTAAGACGACCACTGGAATCTTTACAACTATTCTCAGTTTGGAACTTTATCATTTCTCTCACCCAACTGTTTTAAATCTACTGCTTCTTTTAAAATGTGAGGTTGAGAACGAATGAGAACCCAAAATTTATCTTCAAAAATTTGTTTCTGCATTAATTGTCTTTTTGTCATATTGTTTCCACATATACAGTTATGGGTGGATATTGCTTTGATTGTTTGGGTTGAACTCCAAACTCTAAACCAAAAAATCACAGATATTAGGTGACTCAAACTATAGATATTGTGATTGGTTTCTTTCACATTTTTTATGGCTTTGTTTTTATGCTACACGACTAATTAAAACATAACTTCTAAGTCAATTATACAAGCTAAAAGTCAAAAGTCTCTTTCTCGCTACAGTGCCTCGTATACCTTACTCTGTCTAATATGATAGGCTTAAGAAAGTGAATGTTGAGGAACGTGACAAAAAATTTGACGACGATCAGTTCAATAGCAATTCGGGGAGAGAGAGAGAGAGAGAGAGAACAAGCATGTATGACTATTAGTAGTAGGGCAAGATACCAATACACGTTATTGGTGTTTAGATGCAAGTAATAGTAACATTTACACTTTCGTTGGGTTATTCAAGGTTTATATTTCTACAAACTCAAAATAATTTTTGGTTTTTTAATATGAGCAAACTTGATTCAAATAAGAAAAATTAAAAAACCGATCGATCCAACCTAGATTGAAATCTTCTTTGTTTCTCCAAAAATATGATTATGATTCATTAAAAAAGTTAAATATATCTCCTCCTTAATTGGACATAATTTTTCTCTTAGTTGACAATTATTTAACAAGAATTATCAGCATTCAACTAGAGAGAGGAGAAAAGAGATCGATAAATATGTTAAAAGTTATCAAGCGAAATCATGTGTCCTGTATTCTAACGATAACTTAATAAGAACAAAGAAACTTCTGTGCTACACACTAATCCGTTCAAAAGATGGAAGAGTGAAAAAATAGAACAAAATGAGCCAACAAGAAACAAGGAAGGAGAGAATATGTAGTAATTGGAGGAACTAAGCATACAATCTTATTAAGTACGTCATACATATTTTACACACACAACTATCTGTACACAATGTTGCTTTGCTTGGATATGAGCTGCAATTTGCAAATAAATCCTTAAATTAACCGCCTAGGGCTAGTCTTCCTGTATTTTAGTTTATATTATGAGCTATTGAGATGCCAAAAAGGACTAATGATCCTAAAATATTCAAAGATCTTATCACCACTTAATAAACAGGCACCATATATGAAAGAGGAAAACAAGTTTTTTTTTTTACAATATTTTATAAAACGTGGATGGAAATTGGACATGATATGAAAATCTTCAGACTTTTAGGTCTTAATAATGTGTTGCAAATAATGTATAAAGTTAAACACACTAAATCATGCAATCCTTTAAAGTGATTACGTAATCTTTAAATGATTTTCAATTTTTATCATTTAAATAAAATTGAGTAGTCCATATTAACATCAACAATATCTTTAACCCAAATTAATTGAAATCGATGATAGATACGAAAAGGTTAAAAAAAAGTAAAAAAAGAAAAGATAAAAAAAATTGAATAGTCCATATGTATAT
The DNA here is from genome assembly GCA_013407115.1 of Glycine latifolia. Taxonomy (NCBI): domain Eukaryota; kingdom Viridiplantae; phylum Streptophyta; class Magnoliopsida; order Fabales; family Fabaceae; genus Glycine; species Glycine latifolia. Next base: position 26,100,755 of record CM023953.1, read on the forward strand.
ATAAAATTAGTCAATGAAAAAAAGTACATATAAAAAGCATATCAAGAACTTTTATTATTATTATGAAAATAATATAAATTTGAGTTATAAATCATGCATGGATGATAAGATCGTTTAATGGAAAACCTAAGTCTTATTACTAAAAGATAAATGTAAATTGTTTTTTAAAATATTATGTAATTACTAATTAAATTTTAGTATTAATTATTTATATATAATGATATAGTTTAATTTTATAATTATTATTTCCCACGATAATCAAGGTTTTAATTCTTACCTGATGATATGCTTTCTCTGTATATATACAGATGATAGATTCCACTAAAACGTTCAATAATCAATCCTCTATTTTTCTTGCCACTCTTTTCTTTGTTTTTCTAGCAAAAGAAAGGAAGTGACATTTTGTCGTTCGTTATTCTTTTTCTAAAACTTTAACCAAATTATAAGCAAGAGATCAAATTTTCTCCAGGTAATGCAAATGCAAAGACTCACAATATATAGGATGGTCCCTTACAAAATATATAAGGTACGATGCAAAAGTAAATGGACTTTTTCTTTCTTTGAGGATAAATGGACTTTGTTTTCTATAGATAAAAGAAAATTAGTGGAAGATGCCAAAGAAGTATATGTTGATATGATACCCACCTATGCTGAGACAGATCTAAATTTATAAAATTGTTCTCTTCAATCACAAAATAGTTGTATTGTTCTGATATATCGTTATTAGTTCATATTGGTTGGTGCTTGTTTAATCGGTCACATCATAACATGGTATGTCATATAACAGCCAGAACACCTAGCCTAGCTAGGTCACATGTAAGGGCACTTTGGCCTTCAAGTGCCAACAAGTTGACTACGGTGTGTGTACGGTTTTTTGTCTTTGTTCAACGTTGTCAGAGAGAGAGAGGAAAAGCAAAGGAGCAATGAGTCAACTTAAAGTGCACAACTATGCATCGTATGATTGTTATACAACATACAGCAATTCACAAAGAAACAATAATCATACACGGCTACGTACTTTTAGTCGACAAACATGTGAAAGAACCTAGACATATTTATGGAACTTCAGCAAACATCGTTCAATGGAAGAGCCTGAACTAGCAAGGCTCAGAGGTTTGCCAATAGGAGCATCTACTCACCCTCTTATTCCAAAATTCAAGAGAAAAATTAAATGCATATGCATGTTCTCCCCCCCCGCTCCTTAAAATGCATGGAATTAATTCTGCTCATCACAAATATAAATAGAGTACTCTCTCCCACTACTCAATTATATATACATAAAATTAACCTATTATATGATATAGTAATCAATGCTCATGATGACAACCAATTAACTTGAAGGAATGATAGGTTTTGTGACTATTTGTCTGCTTGGAAGAATGGTACTACTGATGAAGATGATGTTGTTGAGGATGGAAATGATGACATGATGAGGGCATCAATGTACTCCACTTGATCTTGTGGACAAATAACAGGTGGGAAACACGCAACAGCTTCCTCATGTTGGTCTTGTGAATTAACAGAAGAAGAATATGGGATGCTACAGACATAATCCTCAATGCTCTCACAGACTTTTGGCAAAATGGGGGGTTCCACTTCCACAGAGTGCTGCTGCTGCCATGTACTTGGATTGATGAATTTCTCAACAATCAAGTGTGGGGTAGTATGATCACTTTTGGTGATCATGATTTGATTTTCTTGATTTGGATTAAGATGAATAGGTACACACCCCAAAGAAGACCATGCATCTTCTTCATACAAAGATGGAATAGTATTATTGGATATTGGAGGCACTGTTTCGGGCATTGGATTCTGAAAATATTGTAGGAAATTGGCATTATTATTAAAAAATTTGTTTATGTCAAGCTTGATATCATTATTATGGTGATGATGATCAAAGGCTTGTAGGATTGGGGATGGGATGATGGGAAGGAATAGCTGGTCTAAGTGATGATGGGAGTTTAGGATAGGGTTGTCAGTTAAAGGGAAGAAACTTTCCATGGAACCATTGGGAGGACCGTGAATATGATCAGAAAATGTGGCTAAAGAAGGAACAACATCATGAGAAAGCAGCTTCTTCTTTATGCTTGAATTCCAAAAGTTCTTCACCTCATTATCTGTTCTTCCAGGTAGGTGCTTGGCTATCTGAGCCCACCTGTGGTTAAGAAAAAGTTAACAAACCAACCTTTTGATAATAATGTTGACTTTGATCATGATCAAAAAGAGCAATTCACGGGGAAATATAAGAAAAATCTTTTTTTTTTTAAAGATAAAGAAAACCTGTTTCCTAGAATACTATGAAGTTCTATAATGAGTGCTGCTTCTTGAGGCGAGAAGCTTCCCCGTTTCAAATCAGGTCTAAGATAATTTATCCATCTTAATCTGCAACTCTTTCCACACCTCTGCAGGCCTGCACTTCGTGAAATAATTAACCATATAATTAAGAAGTTCATAAGTTGCCTTCCAAAAACAAAAATGAGAGTTTATGTATACAGAAAGAGTAGTGATATAATTACCTGCAAGTTTTGGGACTGAGCTCCAGCAACCATGTCCATAAGTTGTGATATAGTTTATGAGCTTTTCATCTTCTTCAGGTGACCATAGCCCTCTTTTGACCTTCTGCTTGTTGCAGCAAGAGTGATGCCCCATGTCTCCAATTTCTTCTCTCTCTCTCTCTCTATATCTTACTCTTTGAGTCTCAAATGTTTCAAACCACTAGTACATAGAGAGCCAATGACCAAACAAGCATCAGTTTTGGTATTATATTTGAATTCGAATAAAATTATAAAAGATGAATATAAGGCTTAAGGTTTAGGAGAGCACAAAGAAGGGAAGTGGTAGGGTGTAGCTTTAGCCCTAGGTTACAAGAGGCTATATGAAATGTTAAAAGAATGCTGAGAGTGAGAGAGGACTGAACAACAGAAAATGGATGAGTGAGTACACTGAGGTGGTGAATTTAATGTGGGGAGCTGTACCATTGTGGCCCAGTTAGGGTTTGTAGCAAAGGGTTAAAATGTGCAGTGTCACACTGCAACAATTGTAGGCCTTATAATGGATCCTTTGTTAGCTCACTCTGGGATGGGGTCGTTGGACACGTGTCACACATGCAGGGTCGTGGGGCCCACCCTGTTAACAGATGCACGTTCGATATACGCAGATGAAGAAAGTTTTTCAACGGGGTTGGTTGGTGACACTTGATCTTAATTACTTTATGGAGATAGATATATAAGATGCCTTACCAATTTAATTACCTCTCCAATTTTGTCCCTTTGACAGCGGTAACTAAGTATAATTGCAAGGGTTAATCACTTCACATGGATCACTTTTTCAATCATTGGAATTCGATAGCAACAAAATGTAAAATCTCTAGCTATAGTAATTGTGTAAGAAAATAATAACCGTTTTAAAAGACACGATTAAAGGTAACTTGTTCCCCCTTTTTTTAAGTAAATATTTGATAAGCTCGAACTACTATAAAATGTCAGTTTTATTATTGAAAATACATTGCATGCATGTATAAAGTTCTAAAAGATTTTGAATGAAAAGCATCCAAATTAAAGGTAGAGTTAAGGGTCGGGAAGACAAAGGTGGCCAAGGCCTTCTATGATATATATTATGATCAAATTATTTTCTAATCTTAATGCAAAAGTTTGTGCACTTCCAGCAACTTGGCCCGCCACAATACATTTACAAATTATATATATTTCCATAAGCTATGTATATTTATTTCACTCTTATTCATAAAAAGTCTTATTTTCCAGCACCATGTATTTTTAGATTTTCCTTATCATCGTCAGACTAGCTAGCTAATTAGCAATAAAAATGATTAACGAATCCCGACAATTAGTATAATAAAAAAATTAAATTTACGTTAAAAAAATAGTAGAAGCAGCGAAGTAATAATTAATTTCATGAACTAGTTATCTAATTAAAATCCCACAGCAGGTTTAAAGTTTGTAAGTTGGTTTTAGACAAAGTGCTATTTATTTTGTTAGATTTATTATAGTATTATATAAGTTTAAGGAATCAAAATATATTGAGTTTTTTACGCATTCAGATCTTATATATGTGTATTTCGTTGTAGAAACGTTTTTGCCTTTCTGTTTTAATATGTATTTACAAATAAATTAAATTATCTATGCATTAAGAGGTTATTTATTTTGGGTTTCCAAAGCTAGTATCTCTTAGCAGTTGAGCATAATTTGTAGAGCATTTCTACATATTTTGGGGTTTTGTATAAGCTTAATTCAACGCATTTTTACATTATAAGTTATAGTGCATTTCTATATATTATGGTGAACGGATGTTTCTTCAAGAGGTTCGGTATAAATGCTTGACATTTGTGTTAAGATTTGTTTATTAATTTATGTAACAAACTAGTACTAATTTAAAAGAGTTTTTTTTTTAAGTAAATGTTTGGAGGATCTGTCGGAAAGAGTGGCACGTAAGAACTTTGGAAAACTGCCACCAAACGCGGTCAAAGTTAGTGATTATTTGTTGGATTACTTAATAATCACGTGTTCCTTTTTAATGAAATATTAGTTTCTATAGCATATCCCCAAATCTAATAAAATAGTAAGTCTTATAAAATAGAGTAAGGTTTTTTTTTGGAGCAGTAGAAAAGAAAGAAAGAAGATTAATAAAGTAATTAAGCTAATTTAAATTATTTGCTAAAATATAATATAATAGAGAAGTTACATCTCATAGTACAAATTAAGTGGTCCTATTGTGATGATGAACCCGCAAAGCTAAAAATCTAAAGAACTAATTGAATTAAATAAAAAGATCACAGATAACCAATGATTTTCAACTTTATTTTTAAAAGAAAATGATTTTCATCTTAGTATGTTACAATGAATACTATTATTTAAGAATCTTGAAAGCATCTAAAGAATTTATCAACTATTTACGTAAAATTTTCTATCTTAGCATCATCAATTCATTGGATTATTGACGTGAATTCATATAGTTTCGATACACTAAGAAAATAATTTTGGATAGATAAAGCGTATATACTAATACATAGAAGTAATTTTAATGAATAATTAATATTTTTCCATTAAAATATGACATTTATCTAATTGTGTATCTATGATACTACTATATGAAAGAAAAATCTTCTCATTTTTTTGTGATACTTCAAATCGTGTTTTCATAACTGATGCCTCGGTGTACGCATTCAAACCCATATAAGACATGTTTGACTACTTAGGTGAATAAATGCTTATGTAATGATGATTAATCATTCTTATTCTTATTGAGACTAACCAAGTTTAATTGACAAGTGACGTGATAATGTACAATGGTTCCAAATTTGTGATAAGGCTTCCAGGGTCATATCTTTAAGAAGAAGATACATTGAAGTGTATAGTGTTACGAAACTTTGAAAGTATATGAATCAAGATATTACTTAGCATTTGAAAGGGGAATAACAATGAAGTGTTTGCAATTAAGAGAACTCATTGCAACTATAAAAACGGCTATTCAATGAAATTTCAGAGATGTGCAATGATAGTAAGCAAAGCATGTAAGTGAAGAAAATTATAAAGAAAAATAAAATAAAATTTTCTCATGGATTAAAAATTAGCTTTTAGAAAAATTAATGTAAAAGAATTTCCACAAATTAAATTATGTATAAGTTGATTTTAGTTTATAATTTTTCTTTTCTTTTCTTATAAGTATTTAATGAACAAATTTATCCAAACATGGTCTATATTCAACAATTTGAAGTTTGTTTTAATTATAAATTTGATGCATGAAGCGTAGCTATAATTAATTAGCTTGTCCAAACAATAACTTTTTCTAATCCACAACGCAACCTTTTGCTTGTTGACTACAACCATTACCATAATTTGCACAACTATTATTTCATTATTTGTACTTAAAGAGCTAGATTCCTTCGTAATGAGCTTTTTAATTTTAGAACATTAAACTTTAAAAATTATAATAATTGAAAAATTAAGTAGATTGTACTGTTTATCAGAAAATGATTTTATTTATTTTAATGAGATATTTGTAATAAAGAGATTGAAAAATTAAGTAGATTGTACTGTTTAATATTTTCTACACACATAATTTACTTTTTTTTATGACGAGACAAGAGAAAGTAAAACACTGTTACTGTTACATCTCACAGTGATTTTAATACAACATTTTTGTAATTTTTAATAAAAAATTTCAATTAGTTTCTTAATCGTTATACATTTAGAATTCCTAAATCAAGATTTTTTAAAAAAAATGTTCTTTTTTTAGAGAATTTTAAAAAATATAATGAGTAATATAATAAAAAGGAGAGAAAGGTAAATACAGATAACAAAATACTACTTTACATCTAGCGTATTAACATGATATAAAACAAGTTTTTATCATTTATAAATTTAAACAACAAAATTCAAGTTTATGTGTAATGTTCAAGCCTTCCCCTTAAAACTTGAAGGCTTAGATAAAATTTTAATCTTCTATTTTATTAAATTTGTAATAACTTTGGTTTTTCTATTTAAAAATAGAAACTTATATTAATCTTAATATTTAAAAATTCTATAATTTAGATTTAATTCTCAATTTTATTTACATTTATTTTTTATATTTCTTATATTTTACTTAATTAATTTTTTATAATATTTTTTTATCGACAAATAAAAATAAATTAATTACAGATACAAGGGTACCTAGAATCCATACACAATGAGAATTAAGTGAACTCTAATTTTTATCACCAGGTTAGATACTAATTTTACCATTCTCATGATAAAAAGAGCTAATAATCCAGATTAGAAATAGACTGAAAATCAATTCAAACTCACCAGGTATGATATATTGAAAGTTGAAACAATAGCTGCGTGTACGTCCCATCGTCTCCAAGCATCAAATGAGCATGTAGATCTGGGATAACCTTCTTTCAACCCTTATTTCTACATTTCAATTCAACAAAAAATAAATAAACAATAAAAGATAGAAAAAATTAAAGATTTTTAAAAAACATACCCTTTTTATCTAATTATAATATCCTTTCAACTAATTCACTCTCTTTAAGAAAAAAAATTAATTTTATTATTAATCATATTAAATTTATCAATTATTTATACTATTATTTCAAATTTATTTTTTTCCTATCTCTCTATCTACTTAAATATTTCTTATTAATTTTTACAGAAAAAATCATCAATCATTAAGTAAATATATGTAGAAAAAAATAATTAATGTATATAAATTTAAAAAATATCTTATATAAAAGAACAAACAATATTTTTATAAAAAATCTTATAAATAGGAATCAAATAAGTATAAATTTTCTAAAATAAAATATCAAATATCTATATTTTAAAATAGAATGATGAAAATTTTATATTAAGCAAAATAAGACAAACAAAATGAATATTTAACTCTACTTTAACTAGATCACCATGCTAATCATAGCTTAACCTCTTTATGATCCATCCCTTTTGTTAAACAAAAAATAATATTAATTAATATTTTAAAGATATTAATAATAATATTAAAAGGAAAAAGATTTTATAATTTTTCATTTTTTTAATGAAAGTCTTTAAAATATTTTAAATAATAAATACTTTTTTTTTACTGGAATCAATACTATTTTAAAAAAAGTATATAATCACTTTCTCTTTCGTTTTATTTTTAACTGTTTTTCCCCATCTTCATTTAGTATCAGATCATTTATCATATCAACTATTTTTCTCTCTTCTGTACATTCAATGTACCCAAATATAAAGTATACGTTTATTAGTATATTTTATTTTTGGCCCTTAAAAAAAATAAAGTATACGTTATCGTTGTTTTTCTTTAACAATATCATTAAAGAAAATGTTAATTAAAGTTTATCTCCCTATTAAGAAAATTCATATATGTACACCCTATATTACTCTAGCTCTGCACGCTTATCCTAATTATTAGAGCTTTGGAGATCAACGATCAGCTGAAATTTGTTGATCTTTGATATCAGTGTTTAGAATGCAATTGAGTTGACAATTTTATAAACACCTTTTTGTTTTAAGAATAAGTATGTTAGTCCTTAAAATTTATTTTAAATAATAAAATATTCTAAAGAAAAATATAATTTATTAGTATTGTCTCATTCTCATATCATTTATCCTTTAATTAACATATATTTCGACATTGCAAAATTATCCCAGACTTTGTCGCATCTCTTCAATACTTATATTTTTAAAATTCTTATTTAAAAATAAATTATAGTTGTCAGTTCATTATTATAATGTTTAATTAAATATTAATAAGTTATGATTTTATTAAAAATATTTTATTAATATTACAGCATAATACTCATTTTAACACAATTTAAATATAAAAAACAAATATAATGGGAGAGGGAATGAAATGTTGAATAAGGAATTTCACCACCGGTGCTTCTTCTCTTACTACAAGTCTACAAGGATCCGGTGATATTCTTGTCTTCATGCTTATCGCGATTTGGGCTTACCGTAAAGTATAAAGTTATTTTTTCATAAAACAATAGTGTACTTTATTTTTTTTAACATTAATTCAAATATTTTATGTACGTAAATAACACAAAATTTTAATATATTTTGTATCTTAGATAAACTTACGTCTATGAAATAAATAATGCACATGTACTATTTAGTAAAATTTATATATTTTATTTAAAATAAAATATTATGTTACTGTCAATATTCTTTTTTAAATATGATGAGAACTTTAAATGTTGTGTTTTTATTTAATATTAAATATATTTTTAAATAATTCTTCATAAATATTTAAAAGACACTCATTAGTTTTTTTAGTGTTTTTATTAAGTAAAATGAAAAAATATCAATGCAACAAAAAGATAACATAATTACATAATTAGTGTGTTCGAAAACACATTTATAAAATTGATTAGTTAAAATTGATTTTTAGGTTAAGTGATTTATGCTAAATTTAAGTTTGCCATAGTGTAAATTTTTAATTCAACACAAAAAGTACTTTGTATCCTAGTCAAATTGAAATTTTGTTGCAAATGAAGTAATATATAGCAACAAGAATGAAAATATTTAAGAAATAAAGTAAAAATTAAAGGTGGTTAGGTAAAGAGAAATAAAGAAATAATATGGAAAATATAAGTAAATAAGTGCAAATAAGTGAAAAATATTACAATAGTTGTAAGTTCTATCGTTTTCAAAAATGATTTCACCTTATTTCCATTGCACGTGGGGAAAATCCAATTTTTTTTTAAAGTGGATGTTTTTTTTTTCTTTTTGTATTTATTTAAATGTATAATTTCTTATAATAATAATATAAAATACACACTCTATTTACATATAAAATTGAAATTAATTTTTATTTAAATGATAATAACCTTAACCATTTTGATAATAACAACAAATACACAAGTAAATTTACACAATATTACACTAATTATAATCTTAATCATTGCCATCATAATATCAGATATAACTAGTTTTATACAATTTTATATTAAGTGACCTTTACCATAATTACAATAACAACATATATAGTTAATTTTATACAATTTTACACTAACTTAAAAAATATATTCTAAAAGGGAACGTATACATAAATTAATTAATGTTTTAGCATGAAAAAATCGAAATATTATTTTTTTCAACTTTATCTCTTAAGAAATACTATTATCTTGAAATATTTACTAATATATCTATATAAAATAAGAAAGAGAGTAAATATATTTTCATAAAATTTCCCCCTAAAAAATTATCTCATAGTAATTTTTTAAAATTTGTATAAAAATCTTAAATATCAATTTAGATTAGAGGGAATAATATGATTCTTTACCTATTAATGGAGATATATCACTTATTTGACTTCCCCCATATCACACCGTAGGATAGAGACAATGGTGAACTTTGACGATGGTGTATCCGTGTTGAATATCTATGTTAGCGAAGTAAGGGTTTTGTGACATGTCTCATTAATGATAACATAATGACACTATAAGTTTTTTTTGTTGTAGAAAATGATAGTTTTTTTATGTGTGGATAATAGCAGTATGGGTACATTAAAATACTCGTAGATGAAGAATGATTCATAAATTATATCTTAATGTGTTGAATTATATATTAGTATATATAATATCTAGTCCGATTATGCTGTCCTTACTTGATCTATTGATGAAGATTTTGTCCGGGTCTTTTGCCCCCTTCGCATCCCGATGCATTGTTTTTTTTTGTTACAATCTCAATGCATTTGTTTACAGTAGCATTTGTTTAAAACATTTTAATTTTTAAATCTTTAACAAATATCTTAATAGCAAAGTCGTTAGGCAATGTATCATTTATTACTTATTTTTTTAAGTAATTAGATTTTTGCAATAAAGTGTACAAAGGAAAATATTAGTAACACATTATTAAGTATATTTTTTAAAGACAATTTTTAATTATTGATTAAAATTCATTAAAAATTATAAAAAACTGTGAGTTATATTTTTATTTAATAAAATTTACCCATGATTTATAATTATTTAATAAATTTTAATTAATGAATAAATAATATGTTAAAGATTGTATTATTACTGACCCTCAAGTGTATATAGTGCAACTTATTTAATAATCTTAAAATACTACTTATTAACAAGACATTTTAAGTTAAATGCTAATAAGTTTCCTTTTTCTTGGCATAGACAAGGGTATGTAGTATTTTTTTTGTTAAATATTTCACGTAATTGTTTACACAAAACTCAAAATTGAGACATAGTTATGTTGAAATAATCCGTACTAATTAATTCACCTGTTCATTGATTCTAATAAGTTTCCATAAGACACTTGTTAAAGAAATAAAAGAAAGGAATTTTTATTAAAAAAGAAAGAAAGCATTTATCGTAAAAAATTTCAATTGAAAATATTTAATGTGACATGTCAAATATCTTAATTAATATTTTTAATTTAAGATATTGGATAGTATGTTTCCTTTTTCTTTTAAAAAAATAGAGAACATTCAATAACTTCCTTATCTTCTGTATAAAAATATCAAAATTATTTTAGAGAAAAAATTATATATGATTTCTGAGTTGATTTCATTTTTTTTTATTACAATTATGACACTAGAAATTAGAATTTGGAACATGTTACATACCATCCAAATCCTGCAACCCGAATTTGGGATCTGTTACACTAAAATTATAAATGATTTGTAATGGTTTGACGCCGAATTATTTAACGAGTTTTAGATGAATTTTGTCTAATTATGAATAAATAATGGTTGTTTGATTATGAATAAATAATGGTAAAAAATGTCCAACATGTTTCTCTGATTTGTATCCAGAAAATACTAGGCACTGGAAAGAGGCCAATGGGGACAACGTGAAGAACATAATTGCCGGCCACTGTGTACGCATTTCATTTCGATCGATGGACTAAAAGCAGCTGGGCAAAAGTATGCTTTTACATCCTGTTTCTGGATTCCAAGTAAAGTAGTACTATAAATATATAATTGGGTCATCTAATTAATTTTTTCTGGATGGGATCACCTGAATTTTTAATTAACTGGACCTTGTGATAATATTGTTAAATTTACACGTCCTATTTTCCTTTCTTTTTTTTTATATACTTTTTCATTTTTAAGGTTTGTTTTCTGGTAGTATATGTAATTTGGTGTTACTTGTTACATATATACTTCTTTTTTGTTGGGGAAGGACGAAAGAAAAAAGAAGAAAGATATTGTGTAGTATATGTAATTTGATGTTACTTGTTACATATATACTTCTTTTTTGTTTTGTTAGGGAAGGGCGAAAGAAAAAAGACGAAAGATATTGTGGGTTCAAATATCTCAAATTGATATTTATAATAAAACTAATAATTGTTGATTAAAAAAATAATTTTTTTAAAGACCTCAGCTCTAAAGCAAGAGTGTTTTACACTTGGAATGAGGGTGGGAAAAATGTGAAGCAGAAAAGCAACCTTATTTTCATGTGAATGTTTGGCTATTATTGTTACATACTCATTCTGTTTGACCATTCCACGTCCTTCCCAGGTTTTTAATTATTCTCATCTGCATATAAACTTCATAAATGCAACTCTTAAGCAATTTCTAATTATTACAAGTTGATCTAATTAATTTGTTATGCAGAAGTATGCTAGATAATAACTAATATTTTTGAACTTTAAACAGCAAACACAATCAATTTGGCTTTAGGGTCATCTTAATTACACGTAGCCCTTTGAAGAATGCCATATCTAGTAAAAATAAAAGCCAAGAACAAGTTCCTTTCTTGCTGTGAAACAGGCTTCATGGAGTTGCTATAATTTGTTGCTTCTGAGAGAAAAAGGTAGGAGCATGCCAAGCTTATGATAGAAGAAACAGCTAGTTAAAACAAGAATCCTAATTAATTGCTGCACATGCAACATTTAATACTACTGGGCTCTTTTGCTTTATTTGTTGAGCCATCAAAGGACTCTTGTTGTCAGAGTCTTTTGTTTTTTTATCCTGACTCACAGAGATATGAAGGCAAGTACATGAAAGAATGCCATGTAATTCTGTCCTCTATTGATTTAAGATTGATTTTGGTATGGGTCATTTTCAGTCAAATGCTGGTTTTCTCCTCTTTTTCTCTTGCTTTTCCCCCTCTCGAGAGTGTGGGGCATTTTCGTGATACAAGGAAAGAAATCAAGATGCATTGTCACTTGAGATACAACGAGAATCTAAATCAAGAAAAGTAGCATATGCCTCACCTAAAGTTATCTTCAAATCTCCTTTGCTACCATGGTAAATAGCCACAACATAATTCAGACAGCAAAAGTATGATTCTTGTATAAACTGTAAGTATACTTCTATAAATGATTAAGAGCTAAACCGATATTGAACTCATAAATGAGCAGATTAACTCTTATATGCTTGAAGGAAAGTCTTGAGGGGGAAATATTGCAATGCTTAACCAATGAAGCTTAAATTTGAAATTACATGAGTAAATTAATAATTGGAACTGATGAATGCAGCTAAAGGGCCACATTAGTATTTATCAGTATGGCCAGTGTAAATAATAGGAAAAAAGAGAAGAGACGTTATATTCTTTATAAAGCAAGTAAACAAGACTAGAAATGCCCTACAGAAAAAGGGATATCCAAGAAAATAGGCATCCTATAGGGCCCCACTGCCCCCACTCCGCCTTCCTTCTATTCATGGCAATCCCCCATGAAAGGAAGTTTGCACACTTACTCCAATTTGAAGAAAGCATTTTACACTTTTCCTTTCCCTCACTTGAGAATCCCATCAAATGACATTCAATTTTTTTTTACAACTTTTGGTGGCATCCTGATTTCTTGCCTTTGTTAGCGCATATTCTCACGTGGAAAACCCAATAGCACCCTCCTCTTGTGCGCGTAGGCCGTGCAATATAGACAAGTCAAACTAATATGGTTTGTATTGGAGATACTCTCTATGGCCTTATCAGTATACGTCCATGCTTCTGACATTGACCTTTGAACCATTTCATTGTTTGGTCTATTTGGAATTCAATTTGTTTCATTAATATTAGATTATAAATATAAGATGAAGTCTTACATTAAACAAAAATGAGAAAGTTAAATATCGTATAAGTAAAAAAGATTAATAATTTGAATCTTTACATTTTGAGTTAAACAGTGATATAACTTCGATTGAAAAATAATCTTTTCCATATTATACTTAATTGCACAACAATTAATATTATTTGTGTCTATCAATATTTTTTTGTGATACTTACCGGTTAAATTAAGCATAAATATTTCAATTGTGACGGTGATAACTGTGGTCCTTAAGGCAAAAGCATGATTGGCTGGAACTGGACCCTTCATGTTGCATCATTACATATTATTATAAATTGGACCACGTGATTTAAACTAGCTATTAAATTATTCTTGTTGCTTAAGTGGAGATAAGCTTTGTCAAATAAAGCTTATACATCTCTAATCTTGAATTGATGTTTTATGCATCCTTCCCATCGTATCGATAGTTACTGCTCTGCAGTTTTGGGTTCAACTTACATAATGGACAATAAAAAGTTGGGTGATGGAGCCACTGAGGCATAAAAAACAAACATGATTTTTATTTTGGTCCACAACTTATAAAAGAACTATTTATGATAGATTGAATTGAAGATATTAATAAGCCAGACTAACAAAGATCCTATTTATGACACTTGGACTAGCTACAGATATTATTTATTTAGAGCAAGAGCTGCCACTCAAGAAAACAAATGTGTTTAAAATTATAGCTTATTTTGAAAGAAGATTTTTTTTTTTTAAATTCTTAGGAAAACTTTTGAAAACAAATATCTTAAAAAAAGGTTCCCAACTGAAGCCCAGCGACCAAAGCATGGCACTATGTTATAATGTGCATAGGTTCCCAATTGAAGCCCAGCAACAAAACCTGTTATTGACAATGTTAGAGGTTGCAACATTTAGTCCTTATTATTTGGACAAAAACAGTCAAATCCATGAAGGGGAAGAATTAGCAGAATAGTTGAATTTTATTAGGCATTATTTTCTGTTATTGAACAGTAGTACCATAGACTAAAGAGTCAACAGAGGCTTTCATCTTACCACATAAAAAAGAGAGGCTTTCAAGGTTCATTTTACATATCACGGAAAAATAATTCTTTAGTTAGATATCAATCAAGAAAAACTATTAGCTCAGCTTCTAATTTAATTACTAGATAATGCAAACATGGATGTGGCAGATGCTCGCACATGCACAGATGCATTAGTTCAATGGAGTTTTGATGGTCGAGACTAAGTATAGATCACACAACACTTGTGAGTGACTAAGAAGTGTGTAATCCAAAAGTCTAGCTTATGAGTGAAAGAGCACCATAACTTTACTAAAATGTGGGAAACAAAAACGACAATGCATCGAAAGCTTCCAAAAAAGTGACTAATATTGTCTAATCTTAAGCTCGATTTCTACAAGTTAGATAATTCATACATAAAGCATATATTAGTGTACAAAGCACCATACAGATTGAAGTAGTGTACTAGTTTGCTATTTCATTCTTCACACAAAACAAAACAAAACCACTTATGTTATTTACACTGTCAATTAGCCCTCTATCCTAACTTGCACATCTGCCACTGTTACAGAAACTCATATCCTAAATTTGTCAAGCTCTTGACAACGGACAACAAGCTGTTGAACTCATTGAAAGTAAACAACATCTGCCACTGTTACAGAAACTTATATCCTAATTTGTCGTTTTTGATAACTTGCCCTTAGAGGTGTTGCACAAGAATCCTTCCACAAGTTAACTGAAGGATCAGAATCAGAACTGCTTCTAGTATCTCCATTCATAAGGTCTGTTGTTGCGCTGTGATTGTGAGACACTGTGTCCTCCATTACAAGTCTCTTTGAATTCTGTGAAGAATTCCTGCAGGCTTTAATTTAGCCTTAGTTGATTCTGTCAAATTCATGTAGCTTGGCTGATGAACATCTCTTTCCTCTGTTGCTTCCACCAAAACAGTGTTGGTGGATGGCAACGATGGAGATCCAGATGTATAAGATGTTGACACAGGGCTATTATCATCACACATGTACTCAGAGCTCATGGCCGAAGATGATGAAGTCGATTGACTGGTTATAATAGGCTTAACTGAAATCCTAGTTGTCATACCATTCCTTCTTGATTGAAAAGCAGGAACAAGGTCTTCACTCTTCCTAGAGATTGGACTCTCCCATGGCTTGGCCTCCATCCAGCGTTCCAACAAGCTATATCCTAAGCTCTTGTTGCTTGGGTTGTTATGCTTGACAGGAGTCAATGCCTTAGTGGCTTTTGGGTTTGGACTAGCACACAGTCTTGACTGAACCACATGAATTTGGCAATAATTTTAACAAATAAATCTTACCAAAGAAACGAATCGTATACCATAAAGTATGTTCTCAACTTGATTACCTGTGTGGAGAGAGAGTATGCCATTGCTCTATCCCTCTTGATGGCTCCTTCTTGCCTCATTCGTAGCTTTGCTTTAACTTCATCCATAGTTCCAGGAATGTCACACCATCCTTGCTGATAATATTCAACATAGCAAAATATGCTAATTGTTAGCATCTCAGTATGTTACATTATTTTGAGGCAAATTATGATACTACCTCAATTTGATTAAAAGGATCAGCGTGGTTGCGATGCTCATCTAGTAATATCTGCACAGCTTTCCCTTCAGGAGAATTCCTCACATTCCTTGCCCTCACACGTGCTTGAACTCGAACAAGAGCCTGCATGCACCTCAGAGTAACAGCTGCTTGCTTCCTGACTAGCCGGCCTCTAAAAATAGCTTGTAGCCTTACTACTGCCCTCAAGGCCCTCAAAGCTCGTCTAGCCTGCAAAGTGTATCAACAAAATTAAGGTCAATATGAAAAATAAAAGAACCAGGATTATGAAAATTCAATTTCATTTCACTTGGGAGCTGATTTTTGTTGGGTAAAAATCGGCGCAACGATTGTACCCTCAAATCAAATATGGATTATCGTCAACTCTTAAATCAAAACTGCGGAAACGTAATCAAAAACACAAAGGGGAGAGAGAGAGACAATCACACAAACAATCTGTTTTACGTGAGAAAACCTTCCCTGAATCCGGAAAGGAAAAACTCATGGGACACTAGTTCAGATCAAATGTCCACTATAACTGAGAACGGTTACAATGAATCAAAACACACCAAGTTGGTAGTACACTCAACTTCTCCAACAATGGTGATAATCAACTCTGAAAGTATTTCACTCTGATCACTCAAATATGCAGACACGCAGGCTTGCTCAAAAATGGCACTCAAGAATGTCACTCGAGGCTCTCAAAATGTGGAGTCACACTCAACGCTCAATCTTTCTCGACGTTTGTGCCGTTCACACTCTCACATCTTTGTCTAACCTAATTTTACCCTCAACTAATGTATTTATAATGGTAAATTAGGTCTAGAGTTTTAGACCCCTCAAATGGGCTTGGGCCAGCAATGAAGGAGTACGGTCCAACAATTTTGAAATCACAAAAACACATGCTCTCTCCACTTTCTAAATTTGGATCTAGTGAATGTTGAACAAAATCAAATTTCAAAGGGAGGTTCTAACTCTAAGTCCTAGCTCTTGATTCTAAAAATTGGAAGCTGATTTTGAAATCACAAAAACACATGCTCTCTCCACTTTCTACATTTGGATCTACTGAATGTTGAACAACATCAAATTTCAAAGGGAGGTTCTAACTCTAAGTCCTAGCTCTTGATTCTAAAAATTGGA
>CM023953.1:26117966-26171644 GCA_013407115.1 Glycine latifolia
CTTGGAAACTGGAATTGCAAAGTCAGATCTAGCCATAGGCCTAATTTAAGATTTAAATAAACAATTCAAGCTACTAGAAAGCATAAACTCATAGCATAACTAACAAGCTAAAATTAAAGCACGAGGGTTACCAAGAAGGATCGAAACACAGCCTGAATGCGGATGGCAGCCCATTCCTGCTTGATGAGCTTGAAATCTTTGGGAACCATCACAGCCACCGCATAAGTAAGGGAAGAATCAGATGCAGCCGCAGCACCACCACCAACATTCTTCATGGACCCTTCTGAAGATGCCCTCCATAGCTTCCACTTCTTCTTACTCTTGTTGTCACCTCCCTTCTCCTGATTGTGCGAATAGTGAATAACAGCAAAGAACCAAAACGAAACAGATAGATAAAACAAAATCAGTAAGTTACTTCACTTACTTGAGCAGTTGAGGTCTTTCTAAAAGGAAGAAGTGACTTAAACCATCTTCCCGAAGCACCCATTGGAGAAAAGAAACCGTTTTGCTGAGCAAACGGAGCGAGTAACAGGAGAGGTAGCTTCTGCTGTGAAGCACTGTAAAAGAGAGAAAGAGAGTGTTTGTTTTCGGCGTTTTAGTTTAGTGTAAGAGAAAGTATGGAGCGTGGATTGTGATGTGTTGGGGTTAATTAAGGCAAGGTTGTGAGAGAAGCAAGTTTTGAAATTTGAATTTGTGTTGGTGGAAGAAAAAGACCATCGAAGTCAAATCATAACGGTAACCTTGATACTCAAAAATCAAAACCAAAACTCTCACCTTTTTCTTTGTTTATTTCCCACGCACGCTCCGATCTGACCCTATCACTACCTAATCCTCACTATTGAATCCTGCACTTCTACATGTGTATCTTGCACTTCTCATTTTAGTTTGAAAATACTAAACCACCCTTAACGAGTTAATATCTCCTTCTCCAATCCTAACACCTCCCTCCTTCAAAAACCATTCAACCTGCCACGGCTCCTGCGATGGTAGTTCTCAGGATGGCTCCTCCTTATCCCGTGCTACCTCCTTCCCCTGACACCCCCCTCACAAAGCAGTGGCTCATGTTCTTTTGCATTTCGGAATAGATATTCTATAATAGTAAAAAATAACTTTGAGAATGCTTGCTTCATAACAATAAAAAAAAAAACAATGATTTAAAATAAAAAACATTTTATATACTATTGAACTCAATCTATATTTTAAAATAACTATTTCGTAAGGTTACTATTTAACTTCCAAAATCATGTCTCCAGAATAATGAATGAAAATAAAAACACATTCTAGAATTGTCGTTTTGGAAGACAAACACCATGTTCCAAATCGCATTCTTATCTTCAATATCTATGTGCAAAGGAAGGAGGAGGGGGAGGATGTTCTATGGTGTTGTGACTTGTGAGGAGGAGGTCGCGAGGCTACTGTGAAGAAGTTGAAGTTGTGGGAGAAGAAATTGTTGTTGCAGGTGAAGGAGGTACTGTCGCAGGAGTAATTTGCACAAAAAGAAAAGTGTTAGGATTGGAGAAGAGTATTTGATATTTTCAAACACAAATTGAGGGTATAGGATACACATTTGGAAATGTAGGATTCAAATCCATCATTTTCATAGCCTTACCTCCTACAAAGCCCATTACAACATACCCCAATAGAATAAAGCCCAAAGTTGAACATGCAGATTCCCCCAAGAATCCATAAATGGAGTAATTGACTATTTTTCATATAGTTGATTATTGTAAAATCAGTTTTAATGACTCCAAGTAAGTCACTAATACTAATTATGTGGAAGAGAAGAGCAACTCTTCAAAATACAAAAAATAATACTACATTTCTTCTAAAAAAAACAACACTACGTGTTTATGATAAAACAAGCATAAAAGGTTTAATTTTAATAGGTCTAGAGTCATTTGGAATATAATTTTATGTAATATCATTATTTGCTGAAAAAATAGAGCGTGTTATGATGATTTACATTTTAGCCTCTTGATTTCAATTCCCATCTTGAATGTAGTGGGGGTGGAACTGAGCTAAGTGCCCAAATAACTCACATCACTTGGCCATATTGTGGTGCGTGGAAGAGATTTTCCACTCTTAAAAAGTAAAAAACAGTTTGTTGATGATAATGTGGTCAACTTCGCTCATGGCTAAACATTAACATTCCTAATCCAAATCGAATATCCAGCTTTTTTTTTGGCCAGCAACACAAACCAAATCTTGACTTAAAAAAGCTTTACTGAATCAAGTGCATACGTACACCATTATTACCAATGAAGGCATTACGCATTACATGTCAGTGTCTTATTTTATAGACAAGAAGCACGACCTGCTCTCAATATGTAATGCGTTATTTGCAAACCACATCAAAAGATAGGAAAGAAAGGTAGATAAAAAGTAGCTATATTTGCAAATGTGATTTGACTAATTACAAGAAATGGGATGATTAACCCAACCCCTTAACACTATTGGATAAGCAACTGAGCATTTAAGGGACAGGGAAAAAAATAATTCAATCGAAACTATAACTGACCCAAGGAATTGGCCAATAAAAACCGAAATGAACAAATAAATATTGGGTTAGCTCCTTTGTGACTTTATCATACTGTATTATGTACCAATTGTCCAAAATTTTAAATGCTAAAACTAAAGCAGTGCCTATGCACTTGAATGTCCATAAGACCCTAAAGAGGAGAAACATGCACCATTGGGCTAGGAAGTCCCATGTTGACAAGCCTAGGCGACATATATTTTGTACTAGGCCTCGGAGAGGGAATAGGTGCTTTGCCTGCAAATGTTTCATCGTTGACTCTAGGTGAAAGATTTAGTAGTTCAAGTGCCAGAACTTGGAAGTTTGCTGGATACTCTCTCTCACACAACCAATTCTAGGACCTACTCCGGTACTCCATATGCTTGACATTGGCTTGTTCTCTTCCACATTGCTACCAAACTGACCCACATTTTCTTTACCACAATTATTGGCAGTGGCTCTGGCACCCACATTGCCTTCCATGTGCTCAAATGGCAGCTCCTTATCCACAAGATTAGAAGGTGGGACATCTTCATCAATTGGATATCTCTGCAACAGACAACAACCGTGAAATTACATTATATAAAGGTTCAAGAAATGTTCAGCAAATTGATTTTAAATTGAAGGCCAATTTGGCAAATCTATAGGGGAAAAATTGCTTTTAAAGTGATTTACCTTTACATTTGTCATATTCACTTTGTGTTCCTCCAAGAAGCTGGTGAATTCCATAAAATTCTTCTCTGTTGGACGGTAGTGACCACTGTAGGGCCATATAGCCAGTATAAGACGCAAGTGAAGATCAATTCAGTTATAAAAGTAATGAAATGCAGAATGTAAAGTGAGAACTCTTTATCATGATAAGAAATAAGAACAACAAATATAGACAATTAGATCATATTTGAATACTCAAAATTAAAAGAAGTATACACAATTTTTTTAAGCATTCATATGAATGCTAACTTTAAGTATGCTACATTATATATAGTTGTATGACTCAAACTCAAATGTTCAGCTCACATTTTTAAAATGAGAATTGTTCTTACAAGATATATATGCGTTTCAATTTTCTTTTCTTTTGGAACTTGAATTTTGAGACAAAATAACAGAATTATAATAGAAATTATCAATGGTGTATACGTATAAAACATGTAGCATACATGAAGAAATCCATTTTGAGCAACCAATCTTCCGGATGCAATGGTAGCACCACCAGCTAGAAAACTGGAGTGCTGAAAATGACCTTTCTTCTTGTGGCCAACGTACAAAATTCTAGACGTGCCCAGGACAAAAATCCACTTGGAATCCTCCGTAGTATGTACAAGATCCTTGCTTTGTCTATAAACAAGCCTACCTCCCCCCAAAATCACTTCATATGCTTCCCTTTCTTCCTGCAAATTTCAAGCAACAACATTGAATCTTTTAATATAAAGAAAATTTTGTTGACTTAGCAAAACTTTTATAAAAACATAAAATAAAGTCATTATAAGTAAAGTCTATTGTGCCTTAAATGATATTTCTAAAGAAGCTTACATCCAAACAGACATTTAGTCAAATTTGATTAAAGTTTTGCTTTGTTTTTCTTTTTTGGGGTATGTTTTTTCTCCCAAAAAATACTATATTAATATTTGCTTCCTAAATATGGAATTTTTCTTTAGAAAGTTCTTTTCCTTCTTTCAAAAATATTATTCTTGTACAAAACAGAAACCCTTATATTAAAAATGATTTTGTTAAGGAGAGTAATTGAAAAATTAATAAATATTTTTTATTAAAAATTACAATAAGATATATTGATAATATTAAACATTATACTTTTCCATGCATAAATTAATTATTTATAAAAATTATAGTTTTCAATTAAAAAAATCATGTTAATGTTTTTTCTCAATAAAAAGTTTCATTTTAATCTGTATTCAAATAATCAAATTAAGAGAAAGGATTGAGCAACTCAACCCTCGTTATCGGTCCATATCATTTTTGGGCTCCTGAAATGTCGAGAAGGCGTAGGAAGGCCACCCAGTATAACTTTTCAGGCCTCAAGAAGGATTCAAACACTCTCAAATCCCAGTAACTAGTCCATTTTGAAATTTCTTAAAATTAGTTTTTCTTCAATGAAACTGCAGAAATATCACCTTTCATAAGATTAGTTACATGTTTGTTTCGGGATTTTAATCTTCCAAAATAATTTCCCACCGTCATTATAGTTGTTTCCTTGAGATTGTTAAAATTGATCACTGGTATAAAATGTCGATTCTAATGAAAATGACTGAGAGATAGGTTTTGCTATAACAAACATTATAAAAACGAGTCTCCATAATATTTTTAAAAGTTTCTTATACTTTTTCTTGAAAATTAAAAGACAGCCGATGTGTGTTTTTTTAAAAGGAAAAAAAGGTTATTATTTAATTAAAAATGTGTCTAATAAATTTAAGATAATTAGACAAAAATTAAAAAATATTAGAACGCAGAACATAAAAATAAAAAGTAAATTTATTAGCTTTCCCGTGGAACTAAAGACAAAAAAGTGAGAGTTTGGATTTACCTTAGTAGCCCTCAAGCGTGATGGCGTACAAGAAAAAACATGAGATGGTGAAAACAAAGCGCCCAATGAGCGTGACTGACTGGGTAAACAGAATATTGAGGCGAAAAGTGATCCAAAGAAGAAATCTGGAAGTCATGAATGACATGTGAAATAGGACATAAAAAATGTTTTGACCATTTAAATTTTGATTATTAGTATTTTGTTGTTCACTTAATTGTTTATTTGAATGCTATAATCAATTCTTGGAATAAAACGTTTCATACTATACTATAGCAGACCTAAAAGAAAGTAGAAGCAGCTAGCTGGAATGGACGACAGCACAGAGGATACACTGGTAACTGATTCTATGAATGTCTCCAAATGAAGCACTCTGGCCGTGGCTGAGGGTATCTCAGATACTTATTTATCTTACACTACAACTTTTAATTTTAATTAATTGAGGTTATTCAATTAGTCCATCTTTTCATTTGTTTGACCGCGACAACAAGTTGACCGAAGTGGCTCTTGCATTTTACCACTGGTCATCATAGTGACGACGCATGCATGGTATTAATATTAATTAATTTGTTATATATAATATTCCCCCTGATGAAACCAAAAATGGCTCTTGCTTCTTAAGAGTGGCCACAGCCAGAGGTGACATCAATAGCCAATAGCTGGAAATTGGAATATTTGTGATTAACCGCAACACGCAATGCACAAATGATAGGTGGACCTGTGCCAATTGATGTCACTAGTTTAAATATATGGATTATAAGGCTAGCTAGTGTGCATTGCCTTCAACTCTGCTATAAAATGGGGGTAATTCACATTCTTATATATATTTTTATAACGATGATGGAGAGTTATGAAAAGGATCATGTTGTAAAATAATTATAAAAAAATATATAACTACCTCTTAAAAAATTGTTTTCATTCTTGTTCTGCCAAGTGGAGCCACTGATTTTCGGGAGTTTTTGACCATTTGCTGAATATAACAGATTGGTGGAAAAGGAAATCGAGAGCATATTATTCTTTTCAATTTTTTTAGGCTGCTCACTAATTAATTTTACACCTAAAATCAAATAAATAAAAAGATCATTCGAAAAAGAAAAGAAAAATCAAATACTAAGTTACCGAAGGTAACCTAATAGATATCTTTGGTCAATTTAGTAAAATATGAAATATTTTAATGAGTATTTTAAACGCCACTTATAATAGGATTAGTGCTCCACCGACCATGTGTTAGCGTTCCTATCGTTGAGGTTGTGCACTCAAAGTCGCCAAAGCTACTTTGGACTCGGAGAAATGAACATTCCCAAAAGTAGGGAGTGATCATAGTTTATTTGTCAAATGATAAATCACATAATCCTTGTGCGAATATGTTTAGAGTAGGTTTAGAATACCAGCTAAATAAAAAAATGAGTAGGTTTAGAATAATATATGTTGTACAGCTCAAATCAAATTAAATTTCATTCATTAGTATTAGAACATGATTTTGAATTTAAAATTGCATTGTGTTTTGAGTACAAGAACAAAAAAATTCTATAAACATTATGAATTTTTAGATTTGACTCTTTTAAGATGAGAAAAGTGCATTTTAGAGGATCAAGTGTACTTGTAATAGTTGATTAGAAATTGTGATAAAAATTAGTATTTTAGACTATGTAATTTATAAGATCAAAATTTATTTTATATAACTAAAATTTATAATGCAAAAATATTTATAAAATATACTTTTGAATATAAAAATTATATTATAATTAGAATATGCAATAACTAAATATTTTGAACATATAAATTATATTTTATATTTATGATAGATAATTTATATAGTGTAATACAATATTTTTACCTATTGGTATTTTTTAAAATATTAAAATTTAATGTAAAATAATTATGATAATGATATATTGAAAGAGAAGAGAAATTTAAAAAACTACTAAAAATACTCCCATTGAAAAAAAATATTCTTAAAAATATATTTATGAAGAATTTAATACATATATAACAAAATCTAAAATTAATTACAATCTTCACTATTATTTTTAATTAATAATTATTATTACACTTTATTCTCTGATTGCACTCCGTTCACTTAAAAAAAATCCTGCACATTTAACAATATATATCAAGTGAATCATTGAACATTTTTTTATCTATGTTCTTTAAAATTAAACAAGTAATTGAATTAACTAATACATTAATTTAATGTTTAATTATTCAAACATAGTTGAACTTAAGTTGAACTAATAATAATCAAACATGTATTTTTAATATTATACACTATATTAGATAATTAAATAATAAAAATCTATAAGAAAGTTAAGTAGAAGAACACATCACCCATTTCCAATTCCTTAAAAGTGCAAACAAAGAAAAAGCACTATAATGACAAATTTACTTCTAGTAAACTAAACCCTCTACGTTTATTAACCTCAAGTGCCCATTCTTTCATTCCTCAATGGTGTTAGTGACCATTGTATTATGCTGTTGAAGGCACCTTCATAATTTGGCCAAGCCTTGGAATTAATTACAACTATCAAAGTTTATAAATATATGTAAAAGACTAAAAAAAGGAAATATTATTTTATTAGTAATGAAAAATATAAAAATAAAAAGGAATTAAATTTTTTAAAGGAAAATATGTTTGAGGTACATGTAAAATTTGAAAAGTATTAATTTTGTTCTTATAAAAAATTATTAATTTGATTATTGTGAAAAAAATATATTTTTGGTTATTCAGTGGTAATTAGTTAGACGGCTTCTTGACATATATAACGAACTTAATTATTTTCTCTTCCTACCTTTCTAAGCACACTAAGAAGACACCATAACTGACTTTTGCTTCATTCCCCGCCACCCCCCCAAAAAAATATCATCAGAAAATGTTAGAAAATAGTTCAACATATGATGAAAAATTATAATTTATGGAATTTTTAGCCACTAAAAATTGTTTAATTTATTTTTATAGGATTTTAACCACAAAAAAATATTTAATTCATTTAAAATCAAATTACACATGTAATCCTATTAGTCACATCATATTACCCTTTATCGGAATTACAACTTATGACTAGAAAATATGTTTTATTTTTACATAAACTAAACTTATACAAAATATTTCATGAGAACGAAATTGATATTTTTAAAATTTTACAAAACCCAAAACATATTTTGCCCTAAAATATATTATTATCCTATTTGAAAAATTTTGGGTTTTAGAAATAATATTTTATTTTGGGATTCGTTAAGGTATATATTGAATTGTTTAAACTTTGACTAGTTAATGCCACACAATATTTAAAATATAATTATTAAACAATTAATGATAGATAATAGTATTTTATATTTAAATAAACATATCTGTTTTATAATCTATATTCTATAATGCAAAATATAATTTTTTTGTATTCATTTTTTTTAAAATTATAACTTAACTTGATATACTTAAATTTCTATATATTTTGTCAAAATCTTAATTCAGACATATCATTATTCAATACATTCCAAACAAGTTAAAGTCTATGAAATTAATCTCAAGTCAGTCTCATAAACATGTATAGCTTGGACCAATCGGATCATAGTAAATAGTAGTAGTACTTTATTTGAGTCTAGAGTAAGTAGCTAGAATCTGTTATGTGGGAAAATAGGCAGCAGGGGATGAGGGACGCTCAAATTTAATGCCATGTAAACGAATGGTCCAGATTTTGGATATTGGTGAAGATATTTGCCTGTTCCCCAACAACCAACTCGTAGAAAAGTTTACCCTAGTACCACATTAATCCATTTAACTAACTCAATAAATATTACAGTATATTTGTTGCTTTTATTTGTTTTCTTCTCCCGCTTTATAGATGTAACTGCCACCCTGCCATTGATTTCTTTCTTCCGTATATGGCAACGAAATTAAGGCATCACTAAAAGACAAAGGCTCTGCAGTCTAGATATCAAGATCATTATTTTAATATATTTCAGAAAAATTATGAGGACCTTGCAGGTGTTTCAGGCCCAAAATGGGTGCTGTTATTCTGCACTTGTGGATCACCGTATATAGTGTCTTACTTTTAGATTGATTTGAGAGAGAGAGAGAGAGAGAGAGAGAGAGAGACATGTTTGGCTTGTATTGAAAGGTAAGCAATCCAAGGTTAGAGGCTGAAAGAGATTGGAAAAACAGACTAGCCTTAGGAGTGAGGTATCAAATGAAGGTGAAACTTGCTCAAGTGAAGAAGTAAAATCACTTGCTTGTGAAGAAGCTCACAAAATCTCTTGCAAGTTTGGAGGCTCTGAGCCTTGTTTCTGGGAATTGCCAGCTAAGCAGGTTTAACTTAGTAGCTAGCCTCTCTCACCCTTCTTAGTTCTTATATATATTCCACTATTAAGCAATCAATCATCATGCCTAATTGCCTCTTGTTGTGAAGATTCACATGATCATCATCATCACATTCATCACTTGAGGTTTTGAAAGAGAAGAAAAAATGAAAGCAACATTCTGTTTTTTTCTGCTAGCTCTACTAATAGTGAGTTGGGAATCAGCAGTAGTAGTAGCAAGGAGGCCCTTCCCTTTAACTGATGGAATGTCCCATCCAGGTTAGTTATGAACTGCACGCCACTAATTTTGATAGATTGACTTCTTAACATTACTTTTCCTTGCAATATTGTGTTCATCATATATATTCATACCTCCTCAGCTTCAACGTTTCTGTCAGTCCATTTCCTTACTTAAATATATTCCCAAAACAGGGAGTATTAAACAACCCGTCTTAAATGATTGGTGCAATTTTTTATGTATTTAGAGGTGATTGGAACATTTTTCTTAATTGCATTAATCATTTAGAATGAGATTGTTTAACCTTATTTTTTTACTTCCCCTTTTTCAACTCTTTGACAATTAACTAATTTATTCTTTAATTTTGTCCCATGTTGTCTATGCTCCATCAGGCCCCAAAGCGGCACCAGGACCAGGGCCAGTGTCTTCACCATCTAATACTGTAGAGTCAGAAAAGGTCTGTCTTCATTCTCGTAACATACTATGAGAAATTATTAGTTAGGTTGGATCAACACGTATTCAAAATTTTTAATTTATTATGATTATGTGTCGTCACATACTGATTAGTTGAGATTATCATGATTCTGAATTATCTAATAATTTCTCAGTGGTGAGAGTTAGTGCGCCTAACATGTTTATTTTCTTCTCTGTCAAAAGGATTTAATGGAAGAAGCATACTCATATAGAGTGAGCAAAATAGGGTCAAGTCCACCAAGTTGTGAGCACAAGTGTTATGGTTGCACTCCATGTGAAGCGATTCAAGTGCCGAGCACCAGCAGCAGGCGCAGTCATTTGGGGTTGCAGTACACAAATTATGAGCCCGAGAGTTGGAAATGCAAGTGTGGTCCTTCCCTCTATAGCCCGTGAAAGTGAATCAATATACTATGTAACTATATTGTTCTTGTTCATACCCATTTAATATAGTTGATATATAATCAATGATCTCCTCTCTGTCTCTCACCTTCATATCTATTGTTCCCTCGTGTACAGACCTCAATTCAAAGGATTTTATTATGTCATATTTGTGACTATGATGCAAATGCCAACTTATCTATAAACATCATGCTTCACTAAAACAAAACAAAATACGAAGTAACCATGCCCCTCGGTTAAGTGATGCACCAGTAATTTCAAACAAATTCCTTCTATTTTCTTGAATTTTGACCATTTATAATTTTAAATTATTTCTGCCATCAGAGTTTTTTTGAAAAGTGCTTAAGACGAAAAAAGTATATCCCATCGGTCATCAGCAAACACAAAGCGAATATGTCGCAAAAATCGAAGTTACATGCATGTACAAGGTCTAGTTTAGTCTAGGCCACGTCATTAACAGGTTTATCTTCGTTTCTTGGGGGTGGAGCCACCCAGCCTTTGCATTTCAGTTCCTATCTTCTTCGCATCCACCAATGAGTGCGTTTTAACCTGATCTTAAGACTACATAGAGTGGGTCAACTTTGCAAGTTAACAAATATTGTAATTAATTGTTATCATTATTTTTTAAAAAAATTATCGAAATTAATTTCAATACAATAAATTGAAACTATCAGTTTTAAAAAATAAAATAAGATTTTGTGTGATGTTCTAACAATTCTTGTTTAATGTTGTTCTTTTGGGCCCTTTCTTTTACCAAAAGCAAAACTGTAAACCCATTATGAATTAGTTTGTGTAATTACTTAATAAAACCCACAACAAAGTGGGCCAACTGGGTTAAGCTGGTGGAATTGACACTCCTCCAACGATTTACGATATGCTATGTTATTCAATTTCAGCTAAACGAAGCTATTAAACTAGTTTATGGAACTAATAAAACTACTAATCCAAGGGGAAAATAAAATTCTAGTCGTAGTGAAAGTATTCACCAATTTAATATTTGTTCTAAAAAGAAAAACATTTCCATTTGAACTTTTCAGCGTTAGTTGGTTTGAGCACATACATTCAGGTGAAAATAGATCATTATACAATTACCAAATTGCCCTAGTCTCTGATCTCTCATTCAAATCAAATCTGAATTCTATATATACAGAGTCCCGCACTCTGTAATAGATTCTGTTTCTTGGAAATGGCGTCTTATGTAAGTTTCTCTCAATCTCTGTTTTCGCTCAATTTCTGACAACTTTCGTGCCATATATCTTATGCTGCTCTTCGTTGCACTCAATCACAATCACAATGCAATACCTGAAAATTACCAATACATCTGCTACTTAATAGTTTCAACTCTTTGACATTATTTATTTTCATTGATCCGTCAAAGGTTGAATCTTCACCTTTTTTTTTCTTCATTAGTACATGGATCGGCTAGTGATTCGGAATTTGAACAATGATATATCTGTGAATTCGAGATTTATATCTATTTCCGTTGAAGACGTTCTATTCTCAGTATTTGCTCATAAACATTACCAACGTCAATTTATTATTCTATATCTGCGTTTCTGAAAGCATTGCTATTGATGCTGTGTGCTTAGATAATTGATAACAAGAGAAATAGATTCATTTTTCTCTTCTTTAGTTACAATTGAATGCTGCAAGTCTTAATTTGATTCTCCTTCATTAAGAGAATACTCTGTTTAGCTTGGGATGCTTTTGTACGGTTTGTGTAATATCCAACGCAATAACCATGTGCTAACGTGTATTATAAAATTTATTGTTCTGTGTCTATGAAGGAGAACAATTATCAGACTGAAAAAAAAAAGTGTTACACCTTCCTTAATGAATGAGACGATGTGGTAAAATGATTAAGTCTTATTGGAATTCTGCATAATAAATTGATCTTTTAATGATATTTGTGTAAGGGCTCATGTCCGTCGATAAAGAATATTCTTCTTCTAGACTCAGAGGGAAAGCGTGTGGCAGTCAAGTATTTTTCAGACGACTGGCCAACCAACAACTCAAAGATAGCTTTTGAGAAGTTTGTGTTCACTAAGACTGTTAAGACAAATGCTCGAACAGAAGGTAAGCATCACAGTTTGCCAGGCACTTATCAAAGTATCAAGTCATAAAGATTTTTTGATAGCCAGTGAGAGAGAAAAGAAAGAGAGACAAGATGAAGTATGATAGGTGATATGTTAGATAAGAAGAGAGAGATATTGAGAACACAAGAGTATTAATTAGATGTTTTATATTTGTGGGTGTTAAAAAATCGGGACTCATAATTTTATTTGGGGACCTAGGATGCTAGTATTTCCTAGGGTTGGTTATACCTGTCTGACAAAATTCTTGATGTTGAATAGATAGATACTTTTTTTTGTTGGATACTACTGTTATGCACATTTCAGTTTCAAATACCTGTTTAAAAAATATCAAAATTTAATTAGCCTTTGAGTTTGAAAGTGTTTTCATGAAGCACAACAGTTCTATCAAATATGTAATCTTTTGGTTGAACCCTTTGGTATATATTATTTACAAAACAATTAAGTTGAGATGTTGATTAGTCAATCACAGAAGGTATCATTAGTCTGCAATTTAGTTCTAACTTCTAACACATGATGCAAACAATTCTATCGACATCAGGCTTGATTTTTTCAAATTTTCCTTTTTGGTCAATATCAAATTATCAATATGCATCCAACAATATCATATATATAGTCCTGTTTATCCTGTTTCTTATTGTTTCGCATTATCTACAGCTGAGATCACATTACTCGACAACAATATCATTATTTACAAATTTGTACAAGATCTCCATTTCTTTGTCACTGGAGGCGATGATGCAAATGAGATCATTTTAGCTTCAGTTCTTCAGGGTTTCTTTGATGCAATCACGCTTCTCTTGAGGTATTTTAGGTCGAATTTTGCTATCTGGATTTTAAATTTAGATGCACTTTTCCTCATCATGCTTCTTCTGTCTTGTATATTTTATTATTTTTGTGCCATTTACAGGAACAATGTTGACAAAAGAGAGGCGCTGGAAAACTTGGACCTCATTCTTTTATGCCTTGATGAGATTGTTGATGGAGGGTATGCATCTGTTATTTAGTCACAGTTTGTTATTTGCATTGCGTAAAAGTTTTGATCTCTTTTCTAAATATTTCCTCCCTTGAAGGATGATACTTGAAACAAATGGACCACTTATTGCTGAAAAAGTTACCTCCCATAACATGGATGGTGCTGAATCCCCCCTGTCTGAGCAGGTAATGCAACAATCTTTCTGTTTTGTCTCTTTCACTAATGTATGCTTGTTGTTTTAGTTTACATTACAGAAACACATAGCTTGTCATGTAGACCTGAGGTTTCTACATTTATTCCTCATACTAAACTTACTTTTGAGCCCAAACTGTTATTATGTAACACATTTTCGTTAGGTTACTTTTATTGTGAAAAAATCAATTTTGATACTTTATGGAATAATTTTTGGATAAGATCAACATATTGCTTTGATCCTCAATCTGATACTAAAATTCTAATATTGCAGACACTAACTCAAGCCTGGGCTACAGCTAGAGAACATTTGACAAGAACCCTTCTAAAATGATGTCTGCGTGCACAGGAGCTTCGTTATATTCTAGAGTATTTTTTTAATTATTATCTAGACAGTTGTTTTAATGTTTTATCTTCTCATTTGTTGTGAGATACTGCGATATGAGTTTCATATCATATTCAAAGCTGATTTTTTATTCATTATTATTCCCGTTATTATTTTTTGAATACTGAAAAGGATTTATTTATCCTAAATAACCATTTAACCCCCCCCCCCCCCCCCAAAAAAAAAAGGGATTGTCTAATTCACTCTTAAGTTTGTCTAATTTTAATTCTTTCCATTTAATCCTGTTCGCAATTTTCTTATATTCCCCTCATTAAAAAGGACAACCAAACTGATAAATTATTCACAATCGTATTATCTATTTATGATTAACAATTACAATAATTTTTTGTTTCCTAAGTTGAAAAGATTAAATCAAACAGTCATACAGTCTAACTCGGAGATAGGTGCTACTGCTACATGACGTCGGGCTTTAGCCACATACCAGTAGAATTTTATTGTAACAATTGTTTTTTTAAAGAGAGTCGATGATTAAATAAAAAATATTAAAAACCAAAATTATGCGAGAAACTAAAATATAATTGAGCCAAAAGATGAAAAGTTAAAAAGTTGCTAAACATGTATACATTTTATATTTTGCCTTAAACAAGAGTGAAAAAGTTAATAACGAAACAACACAGCAAATTGACATATTTTAAAGTGCCCAAAGCATTGGTTTATTTATTCTATAATATATTTGTAAATAATAAACATTTAAAATTTGTTAATAAAAATATTACAATTATAAATTGCATGATTATAAAATGATAGAGTATATGGTTTATCTTCCATCTAAACATCAAAAGTTCGTGACAACCTCTTATAATAGTCTCCACCCGCAATGTTAAAAACATTATTTGAATTTATTTCACATTCATCATGCCCTTTTTAAAAGAATAAAGGGAAAATGTTATTATATTTTTCCGCAAAGTCACTTGATACAAAATATATCTTTCCACAAAGTCACTATTTAATGACTAGCCATGATTTGAATTATATGTTTAAAGTTATATTTGCATAAATCTAATCAATATCATATGTTAAATAAAACAACCATCGTCTAGAAAGAAAGAAAAAAAATACAAAGTCTTCAAAAATAAATATCTTCACTTAACAATGTCTTTAAGTTCTACTATAATTTCTCACAATTGATATATAATCAGGACCAATCCATGAGTGTAATAAAGGAGTCAAATTTTTTTTACATAATTATTTAAGTATTTAACTTCTAATTGATAAATATTTAATAAATAATAAGTTTAAAAATATTTATTATTAATTTTGTGGATAAAATTAGAGATATGATCTATTGCTAAAAAAATAAAGCAAATATCAATTTAAAAACATATTTTCTTTTATTAATATTTTAATTTTAATTTTTTTTTCTTTCTCATATATACTCAAAGGATCTTAAAGGAGGAGGGCAAGATCTTGATTGCCCCTCTGGATCCATACCTATGATCAATATAGAATTATATTTCAATCAGAAGACTAATCTTTGTTTTTTATTCAGCCCACACAAGTAACCAGCCTTATACGGGGCCATATATTGATGTAATTACCCCGTAAACCATGTAACAAAAACCACAAATTGAAGAAAACTTTGTGAAGGACCAACCAATCAAAAGCACTAAACTAACTGAATTTAAATCCTAACATAGTGTCAAAGATAGTAGAATGGATAGCAGTGTGATACGATAATCACAATCGTAAGCATGATAAAACACAAACAACACGTATTTCGAAACTCAAAAGAAATTTGCATTCTATCAGTTGAGCAAATTGAAGCCACAGCAACTTGCATTAGAATTAAAACTCCTTGTAATTCAATTTGTGAATCTTATTAAATGTCAGTATAAATATTTATTTCATTTATTATAGTGTTAGTTTAGTTTAATATTAATATATTATAAAATTATATAATATTAAAAATACGTGTTTAATTATTAGCACTTCGATTGTGGTATCAATAAATCATGAAGGACTGTCAATCCTTCAAGGAGGGGGGGTTGTGGTATACGAATTGGAATTAACGACCTATGAGTAAAGTACACGGACCCCGTTGTTAATATCTAAACAAAAGTAAAGAACAGCTAAACAGGTTCTAGATGCATGCAAATATTTCAACCAGAATAGTATAAAAACACAATTCGAAAAAGTATTTTAATATATACAGAATATATAAGTTTATTCCTAAATTAGATCATATCAAACAAATTCCCTTTAAACCTAGTAGTCAGAACAAGTGATGTTCAGCTCGTCTTGGCTCTAGTATATGTCCACCGAAAGGATTTTAAATAAACCTGACACTTAACAATTAACATAGTTGCAGCGAGAAATTTAAGTGTATTTGTGTGATTTTGGACTTTTGGTAGCTAATTTACCAGTGTCTAGGGAACTTTCAATATATGACGCTTCTAGAAATCAGCCTAGTCCTTATCAAAGAAATTCCAAGAAAGTTTTGCAAAACCCATTAAATACAACATATATACTTTTTGTTTTCCAACTTCTGATCTGAATGAATGATATCTGTAGTAAACCTGAGGGGTGGTACTGAAGACTGGTCTGCAGCCATATCTTTTGAGGGCATTGTACCATCTGCTGACTTTCTATAGCAAATCACTTCCAGTATGGATGGTACCTTCCGGTTGTAGGACCCTCACCCTTCTCAGCCACTTTGCTGCTGTCATAGCCACCACTGCGATTGAAACTACCAGTTCTTCCATATGCATTAACATCTCCATAGGAAGTAATGCCGCTACCATAACTCCCAGGATTACCATAGGAATTGAGTCCATAACCACCAAAGCAATACATTGGCCCACCATATCCAAATCCATAGCCATATCCACAATAGCCACCAGTGGCAGCACTTCCCCCAAAGCTCCCATCAAAATGACCATATGCTCCGTTCATTCCAGAATCTGTATACTGTCCACCTCTTTTTCCATGATTACGATTTCTAGAACTATTCCCACCATATCCATCCATTTCATTGCCAAAACCACCATTTGACTTTCGTGAGGTATTGCAGTAATCAACTCCAGATCTTTTGGGCTCAGCTCTTTTAATCTCAACCTAAATTATTTATAGTTAGACAAGGGTATCGAAAAGAATAAACAACAAACAAATAAATAGCATCAGCTTCTGTGCAGTACAATAAGAATATTTTAAATTTAATTTCAACAGTTTCACTAACCTGCTTGCCTCCAATTTCATGTATTTTTCCCACTGAAAAAACCTTTTCAACTGAATCTTCATCATCAAAAGTGACGAATCCGAAGCCTCTAGATCGCCCAGTGTTGTGATCCAGCATGATTTGGCACTCAATAACATTGCCATAAGGTGAAAAGTATTCCCTCAACTCATCTACAATGTACACAATCCACTAGTCAGAAGACAGAATACACAAATTCTAATATAACCTTAGAAAAATAACGGTGGTGGATTCGCTATACCATCAGTGAAAAACTGGGGTATTCCCCCAACAAATATCTTCTTTGTTTTGAATACTCCAGTAACATCCACGTCCTCCCTTGGGACTGTCCTCTTCACTTCAACCTAATAAAACAAAATTGAATTTGTCATCAGGGGCAAGATGCACTACTACAATGTTTAAACCTAAATCTACATTTTGAAACAAGAAGTTACCACTCTGTCATCAATGGTATGTTCCTGTGCCAAAACTTCATCTGCAACAGCTGAATTGGCAAATGTTACAAAGCCAAACCCCCGTGGCCTTCCAGAAAGTTTATTTGTCATTATCACTGAATCTGTTACTTCTCCATATTTGCTGAAGTAATTAAAAAATGACTCTGACAAAAAAATTATAGAATGAGAAAATTATATAGAAAAAAGCAGCATGGATTTCATCTTCCACTATATTCTTATTGTATCTTTAACTTTTGTTAGGACATATACAAGTGAACAACAGAAAATAAATGAACAAACATAATAACAGATGCCAAAGAAATTGTCCTTGATTTGCATATATGGCATAAATCATCAAGAGTGAGGAAAAAAACTACACACACACTGATCCACATTTCAACCTTAATGCTTAATAACAGTTTGCACCAGATAATAAACTTCAAGATATATTTGACAACCAAGATAAATAAGAGGCCATGCCCATATTCAGCTTCAACTCAGTAGGGCTAATCAGTACTTCAGACACTCTTGAAAGCAGTATAAAAGTTCACCATGAAACCATCAGCAGCAAAAACAAATGATCATGTGCAAGTGAGCATGCATTGAATGAGTGAGAGATAAATAAAATCAGAAATGCTCCTTCAATTCCTTTTCATTTAATAATCTAAGCTTATATGGCATTTCAATTTCTTTAATAAGAAATGGTGAAAAAAAATGAATTGTTGAATCAGTTGATCTGTATTGATGAACCGAAATTGCACCAATTCAATTCATTCATGGGTCATAAGATTCAGTAATCCAAGATTTCTCATATGATATGAATCAATAGCTTGCCGCATTGCATAAAAAACGTGAATCATAAGATTCTAATAACTACGGTCGGCTGCTGCCACAATCCAAGATCAGTAACTATGCGTTAAATATTCCATTAGATTGCAGCACCCAATTAAGATACCAAGCGAGCATTGAGTAGAAATTCTCAATAATTTAAGAACAAGCTTTAGAACAAATTATCTAGTCCAACAGGGGAAGATTAAATTTAAGGAGAAGTGAGAATACCTTGAGAAGTCTCCCAAGAAATTCCTCCAACGAAGAGTTTCCTAAGACAAAAAAAAAAAAATTGTCAAAGGAGAAATTCTGGAGCCCAAACAATGCAAAGAAAAAGAACGTTGCAAAACCCCTTTCTCCTCAAAACGCATGTACTAATACACACTACAAATCTAACTAACCCTGAAGAGGAATCACGACGATTGAAGGAGGGTTTTACGTGCTCATCATTGCCATCAACATTGTAGGCATCGGCCTCGGATTCCAATTGGGAATGTTGAGAAACATAATAGTAATCCATCAGCGTTTAACTATTCTCTAACCCTAAAACGCCAAAAACAGGGCATGCTATGCTATGATACAAAATAACAAATTGATGTAAGAGTCAAAAACCCTAAAAGTCTGGAAGTAGAAGTAGAAGCGTTCGGTTATGATTATGAAACCCCTCTCATTCCCTTCCCCGCTAACTCTTAAGTTTATCAACAGAAAATTCGACCCTATCGTCATAACATCGACGTAAATGTTTATTTATTTATTTTATTTATAAAGAGAGGAGAGAAAAAAACAATCTCTTTGCCACGTAAATCTTGGGTCAATTTGCACCGGTGTATATTTAAATTATTATTTTAGTATTCTAAATACATATGAGAAATGTTTATTTTATAATTAAAATTTATAATACAAAAATATTTTAAATATATAAATTATGTTTTAATTAAAATTCATAGTAAATAAATATTTTTAATTCATAATAAACATTTGTAGTGAAATATAGTATTGTTTTTAATTATTGATAAAATTTAAAATATATTCAAATTTAATTTAAATAATAAAGAAGAAAAGAAATGAGAGATTAAACAAATCAAAGATAAAGATAGAAAAAAGTGGTTTGAAGCAATCTAGATTTTTTTTTTGAACAAATGTCAATCAAATTAAATTTAAAATTAAAATATATATTTGAAGAAATAAGATTAAAATAATTTAAATAATTAAATTAAATGTTTATTATATGAGATTAGGACAAGACGCATATCTCAATAAAAGTGATAATAACTTTAAAAATATTTTTATTCAAGAAAAAATCATAAAACTACTCTTGTTGAAAATAGCTCCTGTTTAGAAGCTATTTTTTGTCTCATTCGTCATTATAATTATAATTAATATGTTTTATTTTAAAAAGTGATTTTAAAGTTATTTGAATATAATAGAACTACTTTTCTCTAAAATTAAATAAAATAATTTTTTAAAATGTTTTTTAATAATAAAATTGGATATAAAAAATTACTTTTGAATAATTATAGTAGTAGTTATCACACATATTATTCATAAAAAAGGTATAAACGTATTTTACATATTAATAATTTTCATCTATAACATGTGACTTCATATTAATGAAGCAAATGTTTTTTTTAATAAATCACAACAAAATGATAACAATAAAAAGTATTTTTGATTACAAAATTTTAAAGGAAAACTTGTTATCTCAATTTAAGGTAAGGAGCATCAGTTATAAAGAATTTACATATACTTCACTAAAAAAACAAGGAAATGTTTAAATTTGTAACTTGTCAAATATTTATTCCATATAGGGATGGCTAAAACCCACTACGAATTAAAAATAGATAATTTAATAAATACGCAAAGTTAAAATAAATAAGTTTTTTACATGCTTCTTAATGAGACGAGCTCATAATCCCATGAACATTCACAATCTTAAACTATTTGAATATAAATATCTTTAATTATATAAAGTAAATTATTCTAATTTATTTTAATATAAATATGTTTTTTTAGAGGAATATAAATATATGTTTAAAATTATTTATTTTTAATTTGTTTTTATATCTATTTAATATGTGAAACTCATTTTAAGTTCTTAAGTGAGTTTATCATTGGATTAAAAAGTTAATAACCTGTCAAGCCCACTAAAAATAAGTTAATAAGCCGTAGATGAGTTCTCCATTAAAGAATTTAGATCACTAAACATGAGACTTTTAACTAAGGAAACAAGCAACAATTCTATAATGCACTATACTCAAAAGGGTGCATGGGTGCACCTTTTTTCTTACCTGTCATTACAGATTGACTTAGCTTCCAAAAGGTTAAGTAAATTGTATTTTGACCCACACCCCTGCAATTTCAATATATTAAAATAGAAAACAAGAAAACCCCAGGGCGAAGAAAAAATGTTTGTTCCAGAGACCCATATGTTCTTCCTTACAGTGTTTGGATTTGTTTGTACATTTGGAGGTACATGAACTCAGTCACGTTCCTCTTGCTTTTGATACCCTCTTCCACTTGTGCTATCAAAATCTCAAGCTTGGCTGAACCTAACATGCCAAGAAATGCTTGTGAAGATGCACCTGCATGACTGCACGAATACACTTACTGAAGTAAACTCTCTTCAGGGAAGCTTTGGTGGTGTTGTGGATTTGGCCACAATCATTTGGCTTCTTGGAAGCTCCAATTGTCGTCCTTCAGGGATGTTTTACTATCATAGCTCCTGGTTTGATGATGTCTGAGACAGAGATGGGCTACATGTTTCGGTGTGGATTTGCTCAATTGAGACTGATATAAACACATATACAAGATAAGAACTTAATCTTAAATAACAACAAAAACCAATTCAACATTTTAAGACCAAATTCATAAATTGTTTTTTCTTACACAGATACCTGTTTGACAAGTTGGAAGTTATCCTGTTTAATTTTTTTGGCAGATCATATGTTCAAATTAGAAGGGTGTTTCCATGCACCATTTGGCAGAAGGAGCATGTTATAAAAGATTCTGCCAACAAGAAAAGTTTTACTTCTTTCAAAGTATAATTATAAATTTGTGTTTAGCTAAATTTTCAAAGCTTGAACCTTGCTTGTTTCATTTGATTATAACTTGGTTATTTTATTTCTTTTTTTAAAATTCTTCCTAAGTTACTTTTAAATCTATTACTTTAAAATTAAAAAAAAAACATTTTTATGCTTAAAAAGATGAAATAAAATAAAATAAAAGTGAGTGTTTGAACATGTTTATTTAGCTAAATAAACCAACTTGATCAACATTCATGTTGCTAACCTTGGCATTAATCATCCAATTCATCATCATCATCATCATCATCTTCAAACTCTTCCTCTTCTTCATCATTTTCCTCTTCCTTATCATCACCTTCATCAGCAACAATGAAGCCTCCTAGTGTCTCATCATCATCATCATCTTCTTCTTCACCAGTTTCATCAACACTAGTTGCTTTCGTTAGTTTAGACTTTTTACTAGCTTTGGTATCTTTGATACCTCCTTTACTGTCTTTTGACCTTGTGGAGTACCTGGGCAGCTTACCTTTCTGCATATTGGCAACAAGGTCCTTATCATCTTCACTTTCACCATTCCACTCGTCATCTTCATTTCCCTTACCCATTTTTCGCTTTCCCCTCATTTTCCTCCTCTCCTTCTCAACATCTTCCTCATCCTCACTATCCTTCCTAGGTTCCTCAAGGAACCACTTCCAATTCTTCGCATTCCGAATCATCCCCTTGGGATAGTGGTCAAACTCGTGCCCCATCACAAGAAAACCAAACTCTGCATTTTCAAATCACAACATCACAATAATTTAATTTCTATGCACTATTAGCATAAATTTTTTACATAATCATCAAATCAAAAATCACAAGCATGACTTTTCAAGGTAATCATTGTAAAACAGTAAAAGTCAACACATTTACTATACATGCCAATTTGTAAAAACTCTTTACATTGTCGGTGTATACACTATTTACCAGTATCATGTTATCTTCAAAAGGATTCACATATTCATCAGTCAAGCTCAAAAAAAGCACGGTGAGCTCAAAACAACCATGTAATCATATTTAAATTATACTACCATTGGAAGGTTGCACAAGCACTCGCAACTCATATAATCTTCACAAACTAGCAAAAATACAATTTTAATTTCAAATCATATAGTACATTACATAATGTTGCTCTGAAAAAGTACCCATATTTACAGCGCAAGAAAGGAACCAAATTCCCATGAGAAATGCAAGAAATTTGAAAGATGAAAGAGAAAGGCAATAATAATACCTTTAACGGGATCGATTTCCGAAACGCGAATTTGGTCAAGTTGAGGCTGAGGTTGAATGTTGTTGAGAGTGAACCAGAGTGG
Organism: Glycine latifolia; assembly: GCA_013407115.1. Taxonomy (NCBI): domain Eukaryota; kingdom Viridiplantae; phylum Streptophyta; class Magnoliopsida; order Fabales; family Fabaceae; genus Glycine; species Glycine latifolia. The sequence continues at coordinate 26,140,916 of CM023953.1, forward strand.
TGTATTGGGAGATAAGCAGAAACGGTTTCCGAGTTGCAAGTGACCCTTGTCGAACTTTCTGAAGAGTCTAAGCGCTTCTCCATCGTACACCCAAAAGGGGTTCTTGCCAATGACTTGGAATGAAACCCTAGCATTAGCAACCTCTGAGTCTGAATGTTCGAGTTCGAAGGACACGTGGCGACGAGACACTGTGCGGTCTTCGGTGTTGAATCCACAGCCTCGTCCAAACACTGTTTTCTCATCCTTTCCCAGTGCCGATTTGGAACCATCTTCACCTTGAACTTCAACTTCCACTTCCATGCTTTGATTTTCCGCAACCCAGAAATTCTTCTAAATTGGCGAATAAATGTAAACACCGAGCATCTAGCGGCATCCATCATTCAAAATTCCATTTTTACCCTGTCTTTCCCTTAATATTCCCCTGCTTAAATACTAATAAAATATTTTTAAATATTATTTTATTAAACAAGTTATTTTAAAAAATAAATAGAAAAGAATTTTTGTAAACTAAATCGCATCATATAACAGTCATACTTTTCTTTCTCAATAATAATAATTAAGAAAAATGGATAGCATGTACCTCATTTTTTGGTGAAAGGAATTTGGTAGAAGGAGATAAAAGTAAAACTAAATTTAAAAAATAAAAAAACTTAAGTGTACTTTTAGTCTCCTGCAACTTTGTGAATTTTGTTTTTCAATCATGTTCTTGCAAATTTTGTCTCCTGATTTATTAAATTTCGTAAATTTTATCACATACAATATTTTGTGACGATTTTTCTTTTAAACCGTCACAATTAAACAATTTGGTGGCAATTATTTTATTAATTGTAACAAATTTTCTAATTGAAGGGAAAAAAAATTGCGAGACAAAATTTGCGGGAATAAATTGAAAGGTAAAATTCACGATACTATAAAACTTTGGGGAAAAAATGAAAATCTTAAGCAAAAAGAAGAAGAAAAATGAGGTAAAAAAGAAATGAGAAGGATAGAGCTATGTAAGAAAGTACGGGGTAAAAGAAAAAAAGAATCTTGGTCCCTCTTATCTGTAATGCTCCCTGGTGTTGGGAGTTGAGAGTGAAGCTCCTGAGTGTGGTGTGGTGTAGGCGAAGTGCAATCTGTGTTGATGCGTTCCACGTTTTGCTGTCACTTGAACCTTTCACCCGTCATGATTATGAAGCGCTTCTCTGCTCCCATTTCATCATATGTTTCGCCTCGAGCTCAAGCTGGTAAGTTTTACTATTCCTTTCAATTACGGTTATGTGCAATACAATGGCATAAGCATTGCACCAATTCAATTCAACCATTAATCACAGTCTCTCTGTGCCCTGCTTTCAGTAACTGAGCCACCGGCGCGGATTGGCTTTTTGGGCATCGGAATCATGGGCTCCCCAATGGCCCACAATCTCCTTAAAGCTGGGTCGGTATCTACGCCTGCCTCAACTTATCATCTTACTTTCTCAATGCATTTTTTTCAATTTTTGTTCTAATTAATTAACATTCCTCGTTGTAGAGTTGATCTCACTGTTTGGAATAGGACCAAGAGCAAGTGTGACCCTCTAATCAGCCTCGGAGCAAAGTAAAGTTCTTCAAATTCAGCTACATAAGTACTATAATTAAGTAGTTATGCATCTCTGGATAATACTTGCATTTGAAAAGACACTGTAAATTTCAATGTGTGTTTTAAAGCCTGTGTTTTTTTTTTTTTTAATTTGTTTCTGCAGATATCAACCATCTCCTGAAGAAGTAGCAGCATCTTGTGATGTCACCTTTGCCATGCTCGCTGATCCTCAAAGTGCTGTGCGTATATTTTTCTCTAGTTTTTTAATGACTATATATTAGTGTCTAAGCTGATTAACTTTGTTCCGTATCAGGTGGATGTCGCTTGCGGGAAGCATGGAGCTGCAAATGGAATGGGTCCAGGGAAAGGGTGCCATATTTAAACTCAGTGTTTAAATTGTTTCTTCACTTTTTTGCATATTGCTTCAGATTATGGCATTTGAAATCAATATTGACTCTTTTTTATGTCACAAACTGAAATCTCTCCCTCTTTGATTCTCCTCATTCCTTATCATCTTTCCATTCAAAATTATTATATCTACTTTGATTTTAGTCTATCCATAGTTTTCAAGACATTGCATATCTTGGTTCATCATATTACCAATATTTGTAAGCCATATACCTATTTGATTGTTTACTTTCTTAAATAGCAAAATGAAAAACAGATCTTAGTCTGATGGCAAGCTCAATGCATTATCTATTTTCAGATATGTGGATGTTTCAACTGTTGATGGGGACACTTCTAAATTGATTAATGGGCACATAAAATCCACTGGAGCATTATTTTTGGAGGTGCAGTTGTTTATAGTTTTCAATCCATATCTATTCTTTATGGCATATACAAGGTGCTGTGTAATTAGAATATGCAGTTATGCATTAATGCATTGCATTAGTCAGATAGTTAGATGAATGGTTTTGTAAGTTGTAACACCTATGAAGCCATTTCTATGTACCCACAGGCTCCAGTTTCAGGATCAAAAAAGCCAGCAGAAGATGGACAATTGATATTTCTTACAGCAGGTGAATATTCTTATTCAACTACTTATTCAATTTGGCACGGGAAGTGTTGTTGAAAGGATATTTAATTTTTTACAAGAAAATTCGGGCTGAGATGTGATGTCATGTAAGTTACAACATCTATTCCCGTACAAGGTAGCTGCAGATATTTAATATATGAACTTATAAACAGGTCATACTGTAAAGATTTTTTTCCCCTTTATAGCTCCCATTTGCATAATTAACTCTACCATAGTGAATGCATTCAGACTGATTCTCACCAGAGTATTGAGCACTTGAAACTGAGGCATTGTATATAATATATTTCAGGGGACAAAAATCTTTATGAAGCAGTTGGTTCTCTCTTGGACATCATGGGGAAAGTACATATATCTAATCCTTTAAATAAAATCCTCTAATCATTCTGGCAAAACAAACAATTAGTTCATGTATGTTTTATGCTTCTATGCAGTCTAAATTTTATCTTGGTGATGTTGGAAATGGAGCTGCAATGAAACTTGTTGTCAATATGATCATGGGCAGGTCTCTCTTATAATCTGTCTCCTGCCTTTCTGTTACTTATCCTTGCATTAATGGTTAAGTGACACTATTTCTTTATTTATTTTCCAATTATCTTTAGTATGATGGCATCCTTTTCTGAAGGCTTACTTCTCAGCGAGAAAGTTGGGCTTGATCCAGATGTACTAGTGCAGGTAATTGGCTATTTCTGATTCCATGAAATAAAACCCACCTGATATGGTCTACAAAACATTTCCCTAGATTTCATATTGATTTCATGGATTCTTTTGCATTCCACTTTTCATCAGATAGACTGATACTAATAAAAGTATTTCAAGTTTTTTTGGGGCAAAAATGTTCCATTTGTTTCTAATTTAGATCCAGATGATCATCCCAGAGTTGGAAGATTAGTCAACAGTTGGAAGAATAGTCAATGTAATTTGGGGTTTTTCTAGCTAAAATTTGCTTTTAATGTGTGTGTGTGGATTTGCAGGGAGTTTCATTATTAAAGCCTGTTGAGTCCTTCATCCATCTCTTTGGACTGCAGTAAATTTTGTAGTGAAGAAAAACATTAACTTCTTACCCTAATATGATGAATCACGGAGAATTATTATTGGATGAGAATTATGATAAGTGAAAACATGTCATAGACAATTATAGAATTTTTTATATGAATAATTTTATTTTCACAATATTTGTTCCTGGTTACACTTGTTTGTTCACATTACTCCTATCCTAGGAGAACTATTTGCCCTCAATTTGTCTTTCTTTGATGTTAAAAGATTCATCTTCATTGTTGTTTATAAGGAAGTACATGTCATGGGTACTTGAAAAGAATTTGGTAGATCCTTTATGAAATGGAAATTTTGCAGGTAGTTTCACAGGGTGCCATTAGTGCTCCAATGTACTCAACCAAAGGTCCATCCATGATACAGTCACTTTACCCAACTGCGTTCCCTCTAAAGCATCAGCAGAAGGTGTGTGAATGTTCACATTCCTGTTTTATAACTTTTAGACATGATTAATTTTGCTAGCTCACACAAAATTAATTGTGACAGGATCTAAGACTGGCCTTGGGGTTAGCAGAGTCTGTTTCCCAACCTACTCCGATTGCATCAGCTGCTAATGAGTTATATAAAGTTGCAAAATCCAATGGCCTTAGTGATCAGGATTTTTCAGCTGTCATTGAAGCATTAAAATCCAAATTTCAGCACTCGGAAACCAAGTGACATTCTTATGAGAGACAAGTTGAAGTTGAAAACCGTACTAAGCTAGGTGATATGAATCAAATATAGACGTACATTGTGAGGCATGACGACTTAATTTCATTCCCTGAATTGTAGAAATATATTTGAATATTTTTCCATTGTTGTAAAATTTTTGGTTAAAAATTGTTTTCAATGAACATCTCGTATAGATGTTCTCCTCTTAACCCTTTTTCATTGGATGTCCACGCATAACATACCTACTTCTCAAGGGGATTAAAATGTACAGCCCAGGTTTCACACATCATACTAGGTAAGTAGTAAAAAATTTCTCAGTGTATGGGATGTTCAAGTTTTCCTATATATTTCGTAGTTAGTTACTCTCTTTGCATAAAAGTAGGTTTCATTTATTTTAAACGGGGTGAGGGGAGTGCAAGACATAATCAGAGTGTTTCACTTCCAGGGAAACATCAAACATGGCTACCCTCACTTTTGTAAAATGGGTTGTGGCTGAAGGTCTAAAAATGCGCTATCACCTTGAAACTTTCAATTATTTGTCTAAAGTTTAAAAGTATACGAGGGCCCTATATAACCTGCACTTCAAACTTCATACAACTCATAATTTTACTTGGTTGCACTGCATAATGTGTTGTCAATCAATGCAGATCTTTACTCACTTCATATTGGAATATAAGGAAATATAAAAAATAATAATAATAAAATGTTTACAACCGAGTAAAAATGTTAGTTAATTTTATTTACTTTCTCATTATCATTTTTTTTTTAAAAAAAACTTCGTTTCTTAATTGTCAAAGCTCCAAGTCCTCGGTTTTCCTATAAATAAATAAAAAGTCCTCGGTTCGAAATTAGCAAAGAGGTTAAATGAGGTATTCTAAAATACCTCTTTGTTATTTGTTTTAATGTATATGTTTAATATGATTGGTCATGACATTTTATGAGTGTAGGGTGAAATAATAGATAAAATTCTTTTATACATGAATATCGTAAAATATAAATATATGTTCCATAAAAAGATAAACATGTAATTTCCTTAAAATGATATAGTTTATTATATACAAATATTACATACAAATACAAAATATTATCTGTGAATGCATGTTTAATTTTTTTGAGGAAATTAAAATGTTGTTAATTTTAATGTTTGAATAAGTTGAAATTAAAAATTGATAGGCTTTTGAGAAAGCCAACAAGATTAATTATTGCTAAAGAAATTGAATTTTTTTTCACATTTTTTACCTCCTTTATTCATGGACCCAATGTCGTCACTCATAGAAACATCCATCGGGACCTGGCCTAAAGTTGTTGTAACAAAAAAAAAATGTTATGTAATATAAAGCTACCCTAAGTTAATTGATGGAATACTTCAATATTATCAAAATTTATTTCAAATAGAATTTTTTTTCTCCATTTTAAAAAGGTTGTGTGGTTGATATAACAAGAACTAAAAGGTCATTGTTGAAAATAAAATCTAAATTAAAATAGAATATTTTTTAATTAACATTTACTTTGGGATTTTTTTACTTATATTAAAGTCTGAAGTTCTCGAATTTGGACTGCACAGACAATACTAAAAAAAAAAAAACTTGTAAAGACACCTACGACGCTTAAATGAGAGATAAATACATATCTTTCGCAATACGCAATTATGCCTAAATTCTTTCGTATTTTATACTAGTACTATGCTTTCAGTACCATTGTTCAATCAATATCATTAACTATGGTATACTAGCTAGTAATCAAGTAGAGTTTTTTTTTGGTGTGGGTAAATGCACCCAAGTATAGTATTCTTATAGTAGTTGAGCCTGAGTAAATTCTTACGTCGGTCGAATTGACAGCAGAGAAGACTAGTCCCACAAACTCAACAGTGCAACTGAAAAGTCCACGCTGGTGGGGTTGCTTCGGTTCGTTCCAAGACGAATCTTTCTTTCTTTACTGATCTAAACTTCCCAGAAGTTGCGTTGATTGCATTCCAATTCTCACTTCTCAGAAACGAACACCTGTCTGTTCGGTTTTACAGTCATTTTCTATAACTCAACTCATTTTTGTTGGTCCTAAATTAAAAGTTGTATCAAAGTGTCACACCAAATTATCATGTATTTTTACATTTTTGCTTTTTGTTAATTATTCCTTCTCCTACTGGAAGACCTTGGTATGATCTCCATTCTTCTACAAATCTGATAATTGTATGAGTGAAATCTGTTTTGTTTACTACAACAACAGATAACATTTCTTCACTTTTTTCATTCATATTGTCATAGTTTAGTTGAAGCTATAATTATTCATTTCCCCTTCTTTTATTTTCTCTTTGAGTGGCATATCTCTTTGTTTTATGTAGATTGTAGCAACTTAACTTGCTATTATATTTGGTGGTGATATTTAATATTGTGTTGAAGGAGTAGAGTTGATAGATCTAAAGAGAGCCACTTGTGTTGTGCTTTTGTTGCTATATATATATATATATATCAAATGGAAGCTTCTTCTACTTCCCAAGTTCCTCGAATCAAATATGATGTCTTCATCAGCTTTAGAGGCACAGACGTAAGGTGTGGTTTTCTTAGCCATTTGAAGAAGGAACTGCGCCAGAAGCAGGTTGATGCCTTTGTGGATGACAGGCTTGAAGGAGGGGATGAGATATCAGATTCACTTGTCAAAGCCATTGAAGGATCACTTATTTCTTTGGTCATATTCTCCAAAGACTATGCTTCTTCAAAGTGGTGCTTGGAAGAGCTTGTGAAAATAATTGAGTGCATGCACACAAATAAACAGATTGTGATTCCTGTTTTCTACAACGTGGATCCATCAGACGTACGGCACCAAAAAGGGACTTATGGAGATGCATTAGCTAACCATGAAAGAAATAAAAGAAACCTTGCCAAGATGCCAAATTGGAAATATGCTCTAAATATAGCTGCCAATCTTTCTGGATTTCATTCATCAAAATTTGGGTAAGTTCTTCTGGTTTTCACCATGCACGTTTAATATTTTTCTATTGTTTTTTTATTTGTTGATTTTATGTTATGCATACTTTGGCAGGTTATGCAACTTGCAGGGACTTTAGTATTTTTTTAACCTAGATTGATTGTTGATTATCATCATGTGATGCCAAAAAGATAAATAAAATATGATAGTCATAATGGTTTCTAATTAAAAATTGTTTCTTTTATGTGTGACCAGAGTTTGCTTTTTGTTATACATCCAACAACTGTTAATAATAATGGCACTAAACTTGATACACCTTCGATCTCTTTTTCTTGTTGAATAGGGATGAAGTTGAGCTTATAGAAGAAATTGTCAAATGTTTGTCATCTAAGTTGAACCTTATGTACCAAAGTGAGTTAACAGAGCTTGTTGGAATTGAAGAGCGGATTGCAGATTTTGAGTCACTATTGTCCCTAGGATCGACAATCGTTGGTGTTCATGTAATTGGGATTTGGGGCATGGGTGGTATTGGAAAGACAACTATTGCAGCTGCGGTATATAACCGCCTTTGTTTTGAATATGAAGGGTATTGCTTTATGGCAAACATAACAGAAGAATCAGAGAAACATGGAATGATTTATGTGAAGAATAAAATTGTCTCTATATTGCTAAAGGAAAATGATCTACATATTGGCACACCTAATGGAGTTCCCCCATATGTTAAGAGAAGGTTGGTTCGCAAAAAGGTTCTTGTTGTTCTTGATGATATCAATGATTCAGAACAGCTAGAAAATTTAGTTGGAGCACTTGATTGGTTTGGATCTGGTAGTAGAATCATTGTAACAACTAGAGATAAGGGAGTGCTAGGGAAAAAGGTTGATATTGTATATGAGGCCAAGGCATTAAACTCTGATGAAGCTATTAAGCTTTTCATGTTGAATGCCTTCAAACAAAGTTGTCTTGATATGGAGTGGATTGAGCTATCGAGAAGGATGATTCAGTATGCTAATGGAAACCCATTAGCCTTAAAAGTGTTGGGTTCTTTTCTTTATGGTAAGAGAAAAATAGAATGGGAAAGCCAATTACAGAAACTTAAGAAAATGCCTCATGCAAAAATTCAGAATGTATTGAGATTGACTTATGATAGACTTGATAGAGAAGAGAAGAACATATTTCTGTATATTGCATGTTTTTTGAAAGGATATGAAGTACGCCGAATAATATATCTGCTTGATGCTTGTGGTTTCTCGACAATTATTGGGTTAAGAGTCCTTAAAGACAAGGCCCTCATAATTGAAGCCAAGGGCTCTGGAATCTCAATCGTTTCAATGCATGACTTGATACAAGAAATGGGCTGGGAGATTGTTCGAGAAGAATGCATCGAAGACCCTGGAAAACGAACTAGGTTATGGGATCCTAATGACATTCATCTAGTATTGAAAAATAACACGGTAAGAGTCATGATTGTATGAAATATCTTTTACAATTATTAACTATTTGAGTTTCTCTCCTACAAACTCTGGTTTTCAAGTATTATTTAACATTGTATTTTACTTTTTTCTTGCCAGGGAACTAAATCCATCAAAAGCATAACTTTTAACGTCTCAAAATTTGATGAGGTGTGCTTAAGTCCTCAAGTCTTTGACAGGATGCAACAGTTAAAATTTCTTAGTTTTACCCAACATTATGGTGATGAGCAAATCCTGTATCTTCCCAAAGGCCTTGAATCTTTACCTAATGACCTGAGACTTTTCCATTGGGTTAGTTATCCTTTGAAATCCTTGCCTCAATCATTTTGTGCTGAAAATGTCGTCGAGCTCAAATTGCCTTGGAGCCGAGTGGAAAAACTTTGGGATGGAATCCAGGTATGGAAATACATCACATATGTAGTTTTTTTGTTTTGACCAATGTTCTAGACGTATGAGAGACTTAGATCAAGTATTTGTAGTATTTTAGCATATGTTGATTAATGTCAGTCTTTTATTTGTCACAGAATCTTGAGCATTTAAAGAAAATTGACCTGAGTTATTCCAAAAATCTGCTAGAGCTCCCAGATTTTTCAAAGGCCTCAAATCTTGAAGAGGTGGAACTCAATAGTTGCAAAAACTTGCGTAGAGTTCATCCATCTATTTTATCTCTCAACAAGCTTGTACGGTTGAACCTCTTCTACTGCAAAGCGCTTACCAGTCTTAGAAGTGATTCGCATTTAAGATCTCTACGTGACCTCTTCCTGGGTGGTTGCTCAAGACTCAAGGAGTTTTCAGTGACTTCAGAGAATATGAAAGACTTAATTTTAACTTCAACTGCTATCAACAAGTTGCCCTCATCGATTGGGAGTCTAAGAAAACTAGAAACACTGACCCTTGATCACTGCAAAAGCCTAAACAATCTTCCAAACAAGGTTGCTAACCTAAGATCACTTCGGCATCTTCATATTTATGGCTGCACACAACTTGATGCATCAAATCTTCATATCCTAGTTAATGGTTTAAATTCTTTGGAAACATTGAAGTTGGAAGAATGCCGTAACTTGTTTGAAATTCCAGACAACATCAACCTCCTATCATCATTGCGTGAGTTGTTACTAAAAGGAACAGATATTGAGAGAGTTTCTGCAAGCATCAAGCATCTTTTAAAGCTGGAAAAGCTTGACTTGAGTGATTGCAGAAGGCTTTATTCTCTGCCAGAGCTTCCACAGTCCATAAAAGAGCTATATGCCATTAACTGTTCATCCTTGGAGACTGTAATGTTCACTTTGAGTGCTGTTGAAATGCTACATGCATACAAGTTACACACGACATTCCAAAATTGTGTAAAATTGGATCAACATTCACTCAGTGCTATTGGAGTAAATGCTCATGTGAACATAAAGAAAGTGGCATATGATCAATTATCAACAATTGGAACCAATTCAATCAAGTTTCTTGATGGTCCAGTTGATTTTATCTACCCTGGAAGTGAGGTTCCAGAGTGGTTCGTGTATAGGACTACACAGGCTTCAGTAACTGTTGATCTCTCTTCTTCTGCTCCATGTTCCAAGATCATGGGTTTCATCTTTTGTGTTATTGTTGATCAGGTCACTTCAAACGACAAGAACTTCATTGGATGTGACTGTTACATGGAAACCGGTGTTGGTGAAAGGGTCACACGTGGGCACATGGATAATTGGTCTAGCATACATACCTGTGAATTTTTCTCCGACCGTGTGTGTCTGTGGTATGATGAAAAATGTCTGCTAAACCGTGAAAGTGAAAGTGAAAACATGGAAGAACTTATGGCAAGTTATAATCCAAAGATTTCATTTGAATTCTTTGCTAAAACTGGAAGTATTTGGGAAAAGCGGACCGATATTATGATTAAAGGGTGCGGAGTTTGTCCAATATATGACACAGAATGTGACAATTTCTTTAAACAGATGGAACTGGAGTTGGAAATGACATTGCAATCTATGGCAACTAAAATGTCAAGTAAGGAAGCAACACTCACTCCAAAAGAGGTGTGTAAGAAACTGATCTTTCCACACCATCAAACTGGAACTTGGAAGAATGCAACACAAGGGTTGAAAGATATACTGTTCCTGTGATTCTCTTGAAAGGTAAACATACCATTTCTTGATATGTATTCTATTGGATAGAAGAGGTTCCTTTTCAAGTGTTGAATGATGTACTTCATTTTCAATTGAATATGATCCAAATTTGACAAGGCCGTACGTTGGTGGCTAATTTAAGAGATCTGAGAATTCTTTTATATTGTGTGTGTGTGTGTGTGTGTGAAGCTTTTATTCTTTTAATAATAAAGTGGCAATTCAAAACCTCTTATAATAATTTAATTTTATCAAATTACTAAAAGAGATCATCTTTCTCACTTCACTGTATAAAACAAGTTCCCCTGGCCTAGAAACTTGGCTCAATTTTTCTTCTTTTTTTTTTTATCAAAATGAAACGTTTTTTTTAATGTTACTTACATAGAAGAGAAGACTTGAACCCTCAATAAATTGAATTTTGTAAAACCTACGAAATAAAAATGTTCGATTCTCACATATACTTTAACGAAATCATCTTATTTTCCACTGTATTGACCAAACACACGGTAGCAAAAAGCCAAAAACTCTCAATCGATTTGATAAATCAATTAATTAATAAATAAATAACCATTTTCTCAAATCGATAAACCCTTCACGCACATGTTTTCCTCATCTTTTATTTTATTTTTTATAATTTTAAATATTATAATAACTGTTAAAAAATGCTACTATATTAAATTAATTATTATATGAAACACTAACGTTGTTAGTTTCAGTCTAGTGGAAGGACAACATCCATCCAATTCAAACAATAAAATATCAAAATCAATCTTTTATTGGACCAAAATTATTTTTATTAAAAAGACATAAGATATTTTTTAAGAAAAAAAGACATAAGATAAAAATATATTTTAATCAAATAATTAGACTAAATTATAATTTTAATTCCCCTAATTTCATGAATCTATAATTTAATTCCTCTTAAATTTAATTAAAACATTTGGTGTCCTGTTTTTCAAAAGTTGATAATTTTGATTTATCCATTAATTTTTATGAATTGAGGGTTAAATCAAAAGTTTGACTAAGATGATGCGAGAAATTTTCATTTGTTTTCTTAAAAATGTTTTTTTACACACTTAAAAATGTTGATTAATAGAATTATTAACTTAATCATAAACTCATTAAAACCAAAAATTATTAAACATAAATTTATTGACTTCGACTCACAAACAACATCGCCAAACTTGTCGTCGCACCTCTCGGAAACAACCCGAACACCATCATTGACGCGCCTGAATACTGCAGCGCCTACTTCACTCCCTTCGCAGGCCCTGTTACTGCAAGTCTGCAACACCTGCGTCAATCATGTTTCAATTGAAGGATAAAGCTTATGCTCAAACCGTGGCTTGCTTGCAGTTTTGGCTTGCAAAATCAATTTTAATTGAAGGATAACGCTCAAAATTAATGAGCTAGTTTTAGAACACAAATTTGATGCACAAACTGCAAGCACAACACAAAATTTTGAAATTAATGAGCTAAGTTTATAAGACAAATTTTATTCGATAGAGTGATAATTATATAACATTATAAGCCAAAGCTCAAAATGTCTTTGGTCATTTGAACCCTAAATCGGGGGAACAACTTCTCAACTTCATCCTTTCCTATCTCATAGGCTCCAAAACGGTGTGACTATCACGTCCAGTAAAACGGAAGTCGCTGGCCATTGATTTACCTCACGCGTTTATCTCGGAGACAGAAGGAAGAAGGAATCGTGTTAAACAAAAGTAGATTAGGTTAATTCTAAATAGTTTTTCATTTTCTTAATAATTTAATTAATTATATAATATGAGGTATTTTTAAGAAAGCAGATGAAATTTTTACACATCATCTTGTCAATGTTTGATTTAATAGTTAATGCATAAAAATTAATATATGAACCAAAATCTCCTATTTTTTAAAATAAAAAGACTAAATATCTAAACCAAATTTTAAAAAGACTAAAATTATGAATTTATAAAAAAAATCAAAATTACAATTTAATTTAATTTTCATAATTGAGCATGAAAATAAATAAATAAATAAATGATAAATTTATGCTTTCAAATTGTATTTTGCTATCACAATAATCTTTCATAATTGAGCTTGAATTTTTTTAAGAAAATTCAAATAAATCTCAAACTTTTTAAGATTTTATTTAACTCTTTAAAATAATTATTTTTTTATTTTAGTCCTTAGTTCAAGAACTTAAATGATAATAATAATATATTTTTAGAGATCAAAATGAAAAAAACAAACCATCAAATTTAGAATGTTAAATGAAACTTAATACATTTCAAAAGCTTCTTTGAATTTTTTTTAATTTCAACAATTAATGTTACAACGAGATAAGTATAATTTTTTTTACTAAATTGATTATTTTCTCAAAGTATTTTTTCTCGTACTGAAAAAAAAATAAAGGTAATTTTCCTTCATATTCTGAAAAGAATAATAATCCAGGATGCGAAGGGAATCTCCTTAATGGTTTTATGGACAATGGAGTGCAGCTTTTCCAAAACATAGACATGTTTTTATAAAAAAATGAAAATAATATTCGAATTTGGAAAAAAAGCCCAGCCAGGATATATTATTATTGGTCCAAGTCCAACTGACAGCAGCACGTCCTGCTGAGGCGCCAAAAAAGCGCGTGCTTCCCTACGCTCGTCTCCCGCGCGTGCAAAGAAACAAAAGATATGTACAGTCAGATTTCAGAGCTTCTGTTCTGTAGCTATTCATTCGTTTTCTTTTCCCTCCTCCTCGTTAGCAGTTTTCGTTTCCCAAACACGTTCCTTCGCCATGTCCGATCTTGCCTCCGATCTTCCCGCTGCCACCGCCGGTAATTTCAATCGGAATTCTTAAATCACGCTTTTCGAATTATTGATTAAAAGTTTTTTTTTTATTTTTATCGTTCTTAACTCTTCAAACTGTTGCCACTCTTCTCTCTCGTACTTATAGCCATCTGATTATTCTACTCTTTTTTCGGAAAAGAATAATTCGACTTAGTAACTCTCTGCACTAGTGAATATATATACTTCAGAATTGTTATTGCTTGATTTAGAAACTAGGTCTAAATATGAGTGTGTTTGCTTTTGTGTGCAGCTCTCAGTGCTGAGGATCGTGCTGGTCTCGTGAATGCACTCAAGGTAACTTTATAACGCTTATCGTGTTTTTTCTTTTCTTAATTGTTATAAGAACCTTACGCTTAATGGTCTTTTCTCTGTCTGTAGTAGAAAAAATTGATTACAATCGATAAACCCCCGGCGTTTGTGATAGATAGCTAAATTTTTAAAGCATGTTGATCTTACTTAATTATGAGGAAGGCTTTGTTGACATGAGAGAGACAAAACTCACTTTGGCGATATTTATGCCTCCCAAAGATATTACTCTGTATAATCACCTTTGTTGGTGCAAAAATAACTCGATTACAATGGTTTTTTTATATCGTTTTCTTCATATGGGGCGATGAACCTGTTTTCAAATGCCAAAAGGAATTTCTCAATGAATACTATGATTACAAAACCCGTCAGTTTTGTTAATTTCATGAGTTTGCAATATTTATTGTGTTGTATTGTACTGTGTATGCAGGACAAGCTCCAGCTCTTGGCTGGGCAGCATGTGGACATCCTGGAGACACTGCCACCCAATGTCAGGCAACGCGTGGAAATTCTCAGAGATCTGCAGGTTTGATGCTACTTCCATCTCTTGGGTTCTTATTTTCATGTATTTCTGTGTGTCGGACTGTGTGTTAATTGTAATTATTTATTCACAATCACAGTGAGAGGGATACTCAGGTTGTTTTAATTATAACAAATCTTGGAATTTAATCCACTGAATGCTTAGCTTAAATTTCCCTCCTTCCTTTCATTTTTAAATTTTGATTCTTGTGTCGAAAATTAAAATTGTGGAATTGTCTATCTACTTGAACCCCACAAGAAATGGGAGGCACTTGCTTTTTGTGCTGTTATCTCGAAGAAGCAAAGAGTATTTGTTTGAATAATATTCTCAACTGTCAAAAATATGTCATAGAACTGCGCAGCTCATTCAAGATAATATACTTGTTTCCTTGTGTTCAATACTAAGTAGCACTTGTAGTTAATTTCTTTCGTAACAGAAATTCTACTCCTGACCCTCTAAATTCTTACTATAATTATCATCTCTACTTTACGAGGGGCAGAAATGAGTATCTGATTTGGTTTTCAATTTGCAGAGTCAACATGATGAGGTGGAGGCTAAATTTTTAGACGAGCGATCACAGTTGGAGGCTAAATACCAGAAGCTCTATGAACCGCTTTACACAAGTGTATTTTGTTCATTGATAATCAGCAATGAACCTTTTTATTTGTTATATATCTTGTTTGATTTATGAGATTTCTTGCTCAAAAAGGATTTGTAATTTCATGGGATTTGATCTAATATAGAACTTTAGACAGAATTACATTTTGCCTCACAATGGTAACAAAATATCTTTTGTCTTTGAATTGTTTTGGTGGTTATAGAGGTATGAGATTGTCAATGGCGTGGTAGAGGTTGAAGGAGTTACAAATGAAGCAGTACCAGAAGAAGGCAACAAACCTGCAGAAGGTAAGTTACTTTACTCATGTTTTCCGTTGTAGCCTTGTACATTATCTTTTGATACTATCTGAACTGGCCCTTAATTCAGAGAAAGGAGTACCTGACTTCTGGCTAACTGCAATGAAGACTAATGAAACACTGGCTGAAGAGGTAGTGGAATTTGTGTGTTGTGTGTAGTTTCCATCTGTTAAAATGATTGTAGGATAATTATCTACTTTTCTTTTCCCCTTTATTAGATTACTGAACGCGATGAAGGGGCCCTCAAATATCTTAAAGATATCAAGTGGTGTAGAATTGACGATCCTAAGGGCTTCAAGCTGGATTTTTATTTTGATTCTAATCCTTATTTCAAGAATTCCGCGCTGACAAAAACATATCACATGATTAACGATGATGACCCTATATTAGAGAAAGCAATAGGGTAAGTAATTTCTGTTAATTTGCAAGTCTTATATTTGTGTTTTCATTTTCTGCACATATTATTTTTAATTTTTAATATTTAAACATTCTAGGACGGAGATTGAGTGGCATCCAGGAAAGTGCTTGACACAAAAGGTTCTTAAGAAGAAGCCAAGGAAAGGATCAAAGAATGCTAAACCCATCACAAAAACAGAAAAATGTGAAAGTTTCTTCAACTTTTTCAATCCTCCCGAGGTCCCTGAGGATGATGATGATATTGATGATGATGCTGTACGTCTCCCATTTATATTTATCTAGTATCTATTGGAAAGTTGTCAAATGACTGCTGCTGACCATTGATTGTCTTTGATGCTTGCATGGATAGGTTGAAGAGCTCCAGAATTTGATGGAACATGATTATGACATTGGGTAAGTCAGTAGTGAATACTTGAGCAATATTTCTTATTCTTTTTTATCTGAGTGATGAAGACTTTTGGTTTATCCATTGGTCTTGATGATATTAGAGTTTAGCGAATTTATTATCTGCTGGTTCCTAGTTGGAAAACGCTTTTTTTTTTTAATTATTTGTTCTCTGGTTTTTCATCTTTTTTTAGTTAATTTGCACTGAAAAGTATTTGTTGAACTTAGGTAATTTGGCATGTTAAGTGTAAAGTTGTTTGTAGTACAAACACAGCATTATGAATTCATGTCCTTAAAACTATAATTACTTTTGTGCCGTTCTTGTACCAGAAAAAGATGAGAATGAACAGATATTAACCTTTGGAAGAAAATGTTGACATTTAAGGATGACACCAAATGACTGTTTATGGTGCTGTTCACTACTATTTTTTTTGTTTTGAGATGTATTTTTTTATTGATGTGCAACTGCAGTTCTACAATCCGGGACAAAATTATTCCTCATGCTGTGTCATGGTTCACGGGGGAGGCTGCACAGAGTGATTTTGAGGATATTGATGAAGATGATTATGATGATGAAGAAGGTGACGGGGATGAAGATGATGAAGATGAGGATGAGGATGAGGATGAGGATGATGACGAGGAAGAGGAGGAAAAGAAAGGGAAGAGCAGGAGTAAGGTATGGATGGAGTTCGTTATTTGGTACATTCTTTTTCAGTCTTGGATCAGATTACAATTATTGTTATATATTTTTGTGTTAACCATCTGCTTAACTGTTTGGTACTGGAGTCCTTACTACATGCAATGTTTTGTCGGTCTAAACTGCAGAGTGGTGGCAGGGTCAAACCTGGTAAAGATCAGCCGACAGAGCGCCCTCCTGAATGCAAGCAGCAGTAGAGTTTGGCTGTGTACAAATTTACCTGGATATATTTAGTTTCAGAGAAGTAATTACTGTAGAGTCTGGGTTATTTCAGTCAAAATTTGCAATTTAATTATTATCATCATTATTATTATTTTCTGCTCTTTTTTATTGGGCTGGGGGCTGGAGGTGGTAATTTTTTGAGTCTCTGCTTGGGTTTCTTTGAGTTGCCCCGTTTTATAGATTTTATTTCTCTCTGGTTTTAGTGTTTTCTGAAGAAAAAAAAGTAAAGTGATAAGTATATTTGTGTCGTTGTCCATATTTATTGTGTATTATAATATGAAACTGTACAGCAGATCTGCTTACATTTTTCGGCTTCTGCTTGGGTTTCCTGGGTTGGTTGATCTGTGTCCCGTGTGATGTGATATGGATTTTATTTCTCTCTCGTTTTATTCATTGTGTATTAGCATTTGAAACTGTACAGATCTGCGTATATAATTTCTAAAAGAAAGAAAAGTGATAATTATATGTGTGCCGTTGGCCATATTTATTGTGCGTTGTACGAAACTGCGCATCTTATATTTTTCTGCTTGGTGTACCAAAATATTCAAAAAATCGTGTAATAGTCTGCTCGGGTAAGAAAAAATGAAAGATGGTGTTAAAGCTGTCAAAATTTATTATATTTGTTTTGCCAGAAACGAGTTGAGGGAGCAACTCGTTTTTATATTATTTTTTTCATTTTTAATTGGATTGCTTCGGTTTTCAACATTGTCACTTGATGATGCGTTGATACATTAAGGAGTTAGATAATTTAAATAGTTAATAAGGTCAAATTTCAAATGAGGTGTGGATACATTTTGAACAATATTGTAAAAAAATAAAAGCCACTAACAATGTGCTAAAACATTATTATTTTTTAAACAATTGCACATCAATTTTCATGTATACGAAAGCGCTTTACAGATTTAACTACGTAATTAAACTAATTTGATTGACTAAATGCAGATAATACGTGTCAGTCGTTGAAATTTGTGTTAGAACATCATTGGTATGCACGTTCTATATTTTTGAAGGGAAGGTCTACCAGAAATGCATATGGATCAAAGATAATCCGTGCTGAATAATTCAACATGACATGGTTATGATCATCTTCAAAACTGTGGCTAAAAGTTGAGAGCAAATGGTAAAAAAATTAATAAATAATTTTTATCAAACACTTGCTGTTTAACAAGTTAACTATACCTTAACCACGCTGCTCCCTCAAGATTCTTTATTCATTGTTAAGTTTGGTACTGCTGGTACCTAGTGATGATATATATAGTTGTCTTTTCCGAGTTAAAAAAAAAGGTTAACTATATAACTTTCAACTTTCGGTTGACCTTTGTTATTTTTTACAAACATAGCCTAAATAAGGGTTGTGTACTTGGTTCCAAGGATTGAGTCATTATGTTCTTCACGAGATATGAATGAATGACTTGATTAATAACTAAAATGAGAACAAACTACCCTCAATCAGCTCTTGTTTCAGGTGTTTAGTTTTGGTTGTTTTTGGGCGTTAGCCCCGTTTATTCAGCAAAAAAAGACTAAGCTTTATATCTTGCTAGCAATTGTTGGTGTCATAAGTGAATTTTTAGAATCATATGAGGAATTTTATGTTTTGCATTTAATCAAGGATTATAATTTATAAAGTATATAATATGACTCGTGAACATTTTTTTAAGTGAAAATATGACAACATAAAAATAATTAGTAATAATCATTAGATCATGATAAAAAAATAAGAGACAATTGAGATTAAAATATTTTAAATTAAATAAAAATTTAATATAACCATTAAATCTTTAAAAAAATATTTAGCAAATAAATAACATCCTAGAATATCTCAATTATGGTTAATTTATCACCATGACTGTCACCACCTCTATTGTCATGACTGTTGTCGTCGCTGTTGTCGACACCACTGTCGTCACTATCTCCGCCACCACGACCATAGCCGTTGCCACTGCCACCATCATTGTCGCCGTCAGCGGTGGTTACAACAGCAACAATGATCATGGTGATGCCAATGGTGGCAGCGACAACAATCATGGTGGTGGCAACGATGACAACGTAGGTTATGGCGGTAGAGGTGGTGGCGATTGACAACGATGATGGTGGTGGTTGATGATAGCATCAACAATTATGGTGGTGACTGCAATAGTAGTCATGGTGGTAACACCAACAATCATGATGGCGATGAGTTAATTGATATATTTTAGTGAGTGATAATTTAGATCTTTATAGATTTGTTTATTGTTGTTTGGTTAATCTTTTAGACATTTGATGATATATTAAATTTTAATTTTAAATTTTAAATATTTGAATATCAATCGTTTATTAATTTTAATTTTAATTTAATGATTGTTACTAATTGTTCTCATGTTCATAATGTTCTCACAATAATCATGCTATGATTTAACGTTACGTTACCACTTAAAAAGTCATGTGACTTTTTGAGATTAAATATCAATCATCTATGTAGGTTATATGGTATAGGTTTAATCCTCTCACTTTCATATAATATGTTTCTTCTCATAAGATATGTCTTATATATATATGCGTGTATATACACACACACGTGTATATATGGCATATAATATGAAAATGAATAAATGATCATCTTATATGAGAATGAGAATAATTAATTTTAACCGTTAGATTAAAATGAAATGTTAAGATTAAAACATTTTAAATTCAAATTAAAGTTTTATTTAACTAAATAAAAAATCAAATATCTTAAAGATTTAAATTATGTCCTTTATTGAAAAAAATTAATTTATGTCAACGTCGTCATAACTACCACCATAATCATTGTGATCATTTTAATCTAACGATTAAGATTGATCATTTTCATTCTCACATAAGATGTTCATTTCGATATGATTATATATATATATATATATATATATATATGTGTGTGTGTGTGTGTGCGCGAGCGCGTGCGTGCGTGCACGCATGTGTCACAGCGCAAATAAATATTAAAGTTATCATTTGCTTAATTAAAATTGATCCTGCCAATTATGTACGTGTCATCATGTTATTAAAAGAATACAAAATGATAAAACAAGTTGATAGACCTCTAAAACCAGTTTACAAAACGTATTTTTCTTCTTATTTTCTTATCAACTATTGTATAACACGCGCGCGTGTGCGCATGTGTCATAGCACAAATAAATATTAAAGTTATCATTTGTTTAATTAAAATTGATCCTGCCAATTATGTACGTGTCATCATGTTATTAAAAGAATACAAAATGATAAAATAAGTTGACAGACCTCTAAAACCAGTTTACAAAACGTATTTTTCTTCTTATTTTCTTATCAACTATTGTATAACATGAATAACTCTCACTATTGTTACACAGCAGGAATTAAATTTGTAGGCACTAATAAAAGAACACAAATATCGGTTATCATTAATCCTGTATTGGGTTCCTCTTTAATGATTGGTTTCAGTTGATTTTTGCCTTCTTCATGCTCCAAGCACTCAATCTTGTGATTTTGACAGCGGCAGTTCCATTATTGAAAGCATATAGTTGTGCCTTTTTATTAATTGCTATTGTGGGATATACTCTGGCTGTGATGCAAGCCCTTCCCTCTCCTCCAAAACTCTCCACTACTGAGTGATCAATCTGTGAATAGGAAAAATGAAACCATGAATTAGCTTGTGGTTTTAAATTTTAATAAGTATTACCTGATTCCTTTTCTTATATTAAATTGAACTTTGTATATAAATTATACTAAGCAATTTATGGTCACTAGTCACTACAATCCACAAACTTAATTTTCTTCTATCAATTAATAAGCATTTGTTTTGTACGGTTTCATGAATCATTACATCACCAACTTACCAAAGTTCTTAGTGACAGCTTCTCATGAAGAGGGTCCATGTCCACAAAAGTCCCATAGGTGGTCATATCGTTATCTTTATTCAAAGAGGATCTGTCAAAGTATTACATTTAATTTGCATATATCAGCGAGAGAGAGCTTGGACTATATATCTCAAGTTTGACAAGTAACCAAGTTTGATAAAAATAAAATAAAAAAAGTATAGGGAAAGGGACAGAAGACAAGGACAAACCTGCTTTGGTCGCTACACATGAGAACCAAATTTTTATTTTGGTATCTGAATATTCTAAAGAACACTGCCGTGTACTCTTGCAAGCCACGAGCAGCAAAAACTAGCAAACCAAAGGGTCCCAAACCACCCTTTACGGCTGCACCCTTTCTACTACAAAGAATTTGGGGATCCACCCATTGGTCCAATACTTCGGCCTTTTCAAACTCATTCACTTCAAATGAAATTTCAACGTCAGCCTGCCAACAAATAATAAATTATTGATTAGTATACCCATTTTCCTATAGGGGATAATGTTAACTATTCATCTATATGAGTATTAATTTCCCTTTATTATTATTCTGTTACTCATATTTCATTTTATTCAGGATAATTACAACTTATAAGTTATAACTCATTATTGTACTTGTTTATATTGTCATTTACATACTACTCTTGTATAGTAGTATTCATATCTTAGTTCAAGCAACCTAGCATTTGGTTCTGCACCAATATAAATGCAATATTTCACATATTGCAGCAGATATATAGTATTTTACTCTTAAGATTGAAACAAAGCGAATAATACCTGTGCCGCAGTGACATCAGTAACTTGAAGCATTTCACCTTCTTTGACCACTTTGATGGGCCAGTGGACAGGGTTCACACGCAAGCTTTCGAGTTCCACCACCGGCCATTGCACCACCTGTTTTCCAGATTTATGAAGCCAGATGGCCCTTGGAATAGTCTGCAAATATATTTAATTGAAGAAAAGTTTAGCCCGTTGAATTTATTAATAAGAATGGGTCAAATAAATTTGTGTTTAGTCTAGCTAGTACAGTCTCAATAATTCATTGCCATGCCATGAGCATGAGCTGGCTCGTGTAATATTAAACCACGTATCATAAACCATGCTCAATAAATTAAACTATAATATAATAAAACTAGAATAAGTTCAAAGCCTCTATGTTCAATTAAGAGTTGTATATTCCATTTAAAAAATGAACAAAATAACAAATTAAGAAATTGATGAGTCAAAACTTACATGGATTCCAGCCCATCCTTTCTTGATATCATCCGTAACACTTGAGGATTCGTTAACCCAACCCAATAAGATCCTTCTGTTTTTTCCATCCTCAAAAATCGTTTTTGAGGCATAATATTTTCCATAGTCATACCTTAAGACAGTTTGGCTATCCTCAAATCCGTTATCCGGAGTGAAGATATCCTTGGCAATGTCATAAGTCCCAATCAAATAATGATCATGTTTTGTATCATCCAAACTAACCTTAAGCACATGCCTAACATTATCACCATTCACAGATGTGTCAAGACCAATAGTTGATGGGCCCTTATTATCCAGCACTGGATAGAAATCAGGGCACTCCCACATTCCAGTGCCTTCAGCTGAATGCAGGGGTCGTTTGGCTTGAACCCAATTAACAAAGTTTTTGCTCTTGTACAAAATTGCCATACCCCTAGTGTGTATTTTGCTTCCAATCAGCACCCTCCAGTACCCATCTTTTCCTAGCCAAGAAGTGGTAGGGTCCCTAAATGAGCTTGAATTGATATTGTTAGAACTAGTTGGTGCCATTAGTGGATTTTTGGGTGACTTAACCCATTCCCTAAGTAATGGGTCAGACATGTTTTTGGGTATGGCCAAGTTTTGAACTTGGTGCTTATTAGGGTCAATTCCTGTGTATAAAATGGCTGGCTTACCCCCGGGAAGTATTGTGGCTGAGCCTGACCAACAACCGTTTATATCAGACGGTTGAGAAGGGTAGATGGCATGATCCAGTGGAGTCCAATTCACAAGATCCTTTGATACTGAGTGGGCCCAGACAATATTGCCCCAAACGGCACCTTTTGGATTGTATTGGTAGAACAGATGGTAAAGTCCTTTGTACCTCATTGGTCCTGCACAAAATGCCACATACAAGCATGCATATCTTCAGCCAAAACATGTACATATACCTTAATCTATTGTCTATATATAATTATGCATGTTTAAAATATATAAGCGGGGACCATGGAGCAGGGACTTCTCAATTATTAAATTTAACTTTAGAGAAAAGGAATTTCTTAATCAAATACTCATTTTGTCCCTACTGTAAAGAATTGGGATCTTGGATTTCAGTATTTCATTCATTTTGAGAAGTATAGAGCAAAAATGAAGGAGTGTGACATCAATAATAGAACTAACCATTAGGGTCTGCACGATGTCCTCAGCATAGCATCAAATGACAACAAAAAAAGCAAAATGAAAAATAGTTAGTGATATAAAATATTTCCCAAAGAAGATTTAAGACTATTTTGTAGGAATATATATACCATTTATCCAATTTTTGGGAGGTTGGAAATGGTAAGCAGTTCTATAAGGTTGATCAGAGGAATCAGAAGATAGAGTCTGAAGATTTCTGTAAACATGGTGGGTAGCTTCAATGGGAAGAACAACATTGCCATGAATGAGAGAGAAGATAGCCAACAACAAAATTGGAGATATGGCCATGGTATAGCTTTTAATGGAATGAGATGAGGTGTGGGGAACTTGTACTCAGCTGATAACTATTTATAGATTCGGATCTTCAACAATTTGGTAAACAGTGTGTGCAATGTTGACTTTTAAACAGTTATTGTTTTCAAACAAAATTAATATTGACAGCTCTACAAAATAATATTATAATTTATAAACACTGCTAAAATTAAATTGTAAAAATGTCTTGCAGAATTTTGAAGTGTAAACTATCCTATAGTTCCTATTTGCATGGAAATACTGCCGGCTATTGTTGAAATTCGCAAATGGGATACGACGACAGACATCAAAGTAAGAAATGATTAGTTTAGTCCAATTGATAAACAAATTAGAAAGAAAATTCAAAGATATATATATGTTGTAAAGCATTTCTAAGAAAATAATTATTTACAAGTATAAATAATGTAAAGTCAACTATAAGGAGGTGCAGTTTTGAAAATATAACTGCAGCTTATCCATTTCCATTGAAGAGTATGATTTCTGGGCCCTTAGATTCAGAGATCTGTCAATAAAATATAAATGTACTATTATTTTTCTTACTCGTGTCGAGACTTCCGTGTTGGTTTGCAACTTGCTCACCACATTTGAATATTTTAATTAAAAGATCACTTTATATATATGATCAATATATATGAAAGTTAAATAATTATTGATCACAAACCAAAACTAAAATTAGTGGTGAAAACTTTGAGTACTTTTCATGAAATTACAAGTTCAAATTTCACTGTCATCGATGTAAAAGAAAAGATTATCAGAAATCATTACCGAATAATGAAATTTTTTCTTTTGCCTTGTCGTGGCAGTAAACATTAAAACTAAATACATATATATTACAATGCACCTCGACATAAAAATGATAAAACACAGTTAGTGTGTTTTATAAGACTTTTGAAGAACTTATTAATTGATTAATTTACAAGTTATTGATTAAAATGAGTAGGTGTACGGGTATCGGATTGACTCAAATTTGAATGAAACAAAAATGAAATTGACAAATGTAAAACCTAAAAGCGAAAGTTTGGTGATATATATATTTTCGTGATATTTAATTTTAACCTAGTTAGCAACTAGTGTGATTGATATCGTGTGCGGTTGCTGACCAAGAAACGAAGGAAACCACCGAATTGAACTTATCCTGAAAACATGGTTAACATATATAGGATATGAACACATGCAACTGGGTTGCATTTAAACGAGAGGACTTCAATATTTTTCCACAACTGCTCGTGCTTAATCACTTTTAGACATTTCCTACAGCTCTGGTGATGAATTCGCCATGTCCAACTCAGAATTTATCCTGTGCTTATCTACAACATATATATCCCTCATAGATATATGCTGATTTGGTGTGCCAACTTTTTGTTTGGACCGTAAGTTTTTCTTCTACCATCAGTTCAATAGATGTTTATCCATTTATAGGGGATAATTAAAAAGGTTAAGATTTTCTCGTGAGTGCATTCAAATTTATTCAAAAGTAAAACCTTCCGTGAACTTTGTTTAATTAAGTTTACATACAGTGAACCAGTGAAGTGATTTTAATTTATTCCAATATATTTAATCTTTTTTAATTGTAAGAATTACATTAACAAACTATTACAGTTTCAAATTAATACTAAGTCAATTCATAATTTATAACTTCAACGATCATTCTGTCATTGTATTTATTACGTATATAACTACTTTTACTATCTATGACAATTTGAATATCTAAATTGATTAATTAATAATGTACAATTTCAAATATCATTTTATTAATTTTAGAAACTAATTTAATAAAAAATTACAATTTTAAATATTAAATTTGTTATTCACTTAAAAAAAAGATAGAAATGAATTGTTTATCTGACTAGTTATTTAATTTGTTTGTGGTTTACAGGCTTACAGACTTACAGTCACTGGCCAGTAGGTAGCCCGAAGCCGCTCGTTTGCTTTGTATTTATTAGAAGGAGAAAAAATAGTTTATGACTTTATGTTATGAAAAATGTTTCATAATCACGTTTTATGCAATTTTAATTTGTTTCATTGGGAAATTAAGAACGGTTGGTTTGATTTCCCTAAACCAAGTGAATGGAGTGTTCTCCACGCGAGTTAATTTTCCTTGTTTACTTCTCTAGTGCACCAATGATTTATAACTCTTTGAATGCAAACATTACATCTATACTACTAAATACTAATAAGATAACTTTTTGAATGGATCTCTGGTACCATTTAATATATATAATCTCAATTTGCTGATCTAAGAAAAAATTATATAACTTTTTTTATTATTGTAAACTTTGCCAACCATCTTTTACAACAATTTTAACTTTGTGGACGAAGTTACAAAACTCAAATTTAGAGGATAAAATTGTAAATTAATTCTATTATTGTGCAATTTTTCAGGACAAAATAACAAATTTTCTTTTACAATATTTTTCACATTTTCCTCTCCCTCATTTTTATATCTAAAACTATTTTTTCATAATAAAAGGATTTCTAATTCACTATAACTTGGTTAACAAGCAGCAATTTTTTTACATGCTATAACTCAAAATTTCCTATTACGTTAAAAAAAAAAAAAACCTCCCTTATACTTTTTCACATTACAGATACTATTTGGTATAAATTTTTTGCACCAAAGTTGTTACGAATATCTCACAACAATATAATTGAAAACGGGAAGGGAGGAATAAACAGCTGCAAAAGTACAAACTTAATTTGTTCACTTTATTTTCTTTTTTAATCATGGACGATGTATTAATTTATACCATGTCACGTTTCCCTTTCTTTACATAATATTAGACATAAAGTATGAATCTTCCAATAACATAAAATACAATAATACACCTGTCAAAAAAATTATTTCTGTTTCAGAGTTCAGACCCAATATATGGAAATTTACGCATGAATATCATAGTTTTCCAATGTTTTTTCACATTTTAGCATTCCACTATAAACTAAAATGTCTTCCTTCACATTGCCATGTTG
Source organism: Glycine latifolia (assembly GCA_013407115.1). Classification (NCBI taxonomy): domain Eukaryota; kingdom Viridiplantae; phylum Streptophyta; class Magnoliopsida; order Fabales; family Fabaceae; genus Glycine; species Glycine latifolia. The sequence continues at coordinate 26,167,535 of CM023953.1, forward strand.
GGAAAGTAACCCATCAGCCACGCCTAACTAATAAAACCTTGATATGACGCTGCGAAAGTTTTCCATAGCTTTATACCATAGACCTAACGTTTTTAGCTGAATTTCATCACTATTAAAAACCTTCCAATGTGCATTAAAAAAGTAGGACAATATTTAGAGCGCGTTTTCACAAAAGCTAGTGGATAATTTAATTAAGAAGTTGATTAATCAACTCAAAATTTAAAGTTTTTTTAAGAGACAAAATTTAAAGTTAAAATTAAAACTGATAAGTTAACCAATTAAATTAAAGTTTTTGATAAAACTAATTGTTTTTAATTGGTTAATATGAAATAACTTAAAATTAAATTAAGGACATATTTATATAATTACCGGACTGTAATTTTAAATTTAATAATTATTTGTGTGTTTAAATAATTATTACATTTCATATTTCAATTTATTTAAAATTAAAAATACACTAAACCTTTTAATTCCCCTTAAATATAATAATAAGTTATTTAAGTTTCTGAAGTTATAATAAAAATTAATTTTTGAAATTAGTAACTATCTGAACGTCGTTGAAATTAGACAGTTTTATCCCTAATTTTGTCACCTATAAATTATTTTAGACCTTGACTTCGGCGTGCATCAATAAATTTAATTCGTAATTTTATTGCACATCAATTAACTTAGTTCCTATACAAAGGACTAAATTAAGTTATGATTGTTAATTTAGGGGTCAAATCGATAATAATAGTCAAGTTTAGGTTAAATAAATAGTTTTGTAATGTTAGGGAATAGGGACCAACTAGATTGGTGGTGCTAGATCTAAGGACCAGATAAAATTTAAGGACTATTTTTTTTTATAATTCTTTTTACCGTGTTATTAATGTAATATTTATACCAGTTAGTCTAACCATGATGATAAAAAAATACTAGTTAATTTTATTTATAACTAATCATTTTTATGAGGAATTTGATCTTCCTTAATTCTAGTTCTAATAACATTTTTTTCATTCACAATATTTAAATTTGAAATCTTATTTAAGATAGTCAAACTCAATTTAAATCACAAACGAAACCTGTTTCTCTATTTTATATTTAGGGTTTGAATTGATTAATGCATTTAATTTTATAAATTAATTTAGTTTATTGTTTTTTTAGAACGAATTACAATAGAATTATCTTGTTAGAAAACATTTTCTCATACCAAGCAATTCTACTCTTAAGAAATATTTTTATATTAAAATGTATAAAAATACTCTTCGTTTATCTTTCTTTCATTATTTTTGTCCAACTACCCTATAAATAAATTAAAATGGTATTTATATTCATATCCTATTCTTTTCTTCCCTTTTCTATTTACCCAAAATGAAGTTCAACTTTTCTCTCTCTTGAGTTTCAATCAAATTAAATACTACATAAAAGTCACTTTTTTCATTCTATTTTTTCGTCCAAACAACGTGTGAATTGAAGTTAACACTGCGTGAGTTCAATTTTGTTTTTCCTTGAAGCAAGAATAAGTAGTTTTCACTTTTTAAGTTTTTTCAAATATTTGACGTGAAATGTGTGGGTAAATGTGAATAACTAGAAAAAATACATATAATATATTTTTTATACCTTTAATATATCTTTTTTCAAATTGTTACTTTTTAGAATTTTAATTTTAATTTTGATACATGATGTTTTTAAAGTTTTGCATTTGATAGCTGCCGATCAGAATACCACATTCTCGGTGGCACGTAGTGTTGGGTTCGCTGAGTTGTTGTTAAAAAAAGAAATCACTTCATTAAATTTATTATTTACATTTTAAAAACTGATTTGAATGATGCAGATCTGTTGGTGTCGGTGGTTTTAGGGTGTGGTGATACAGATCTGTTGGTGGTGGTGGTTGATGGCGGTTGTGGTTGTAGTGGGGGTTGTTGGGAAGCCAGGGTCGTGGCGGATATGGTCAGAGATGGTGATATGGATGTGGTGGAGACGCGTGACGATGTCGGGGTCGCAGATCTGAGGTGGTGGAAGGGTCACGCGATGATGATGAGGCGGAGGAGCGTGACATTGTTTTGGTCGTTGTCGACGAAAATACCGATGCGGTGGTCTCCGCCGCTGCACCAACAAACCACTGCTCTGCAACCTTGATCCCCCCCCCCCCCCCCCCCGCAACCACCAAACTGCGACGGCGCACCGAGCTTCATCCCGGAGGCTTCAACAACCAGATGACAACCGGAAAGGTACGCCACTGCGACAGGGCAGGCATGTTGTGGGTGATGGTGTGCTTGTCGCAGGAGCTGAAGCGCATCACGCGATGATTGTTGGTGCTCCAAATTGAATTAGCGTCAGCTTATTACGCTAATCCAATGAAGCGTCGACTTATCAGACTCTAAAAACAATAATTTGTTAAAGGATGGCGCGACAGTGATTACTTGTCATCCTCTCATCACTTAACAAACTTAAAATCATCGTCCATATCAAATGTAAAACTTTGAAAATGTAAAAAAAAATATCAAAAGGTAACAATCTAAAACAAAATGCATTATAAGTGAATTATGGATTTTTTTAAGTCACTTTTATAAACTTTTTACTAAAATGGATTCTTTCTAAAAATAAATTATTGGCATGGATCTTTTTTACCAAAATTTAGGATCAAACTGACAATTTGAATAACAGTCCAGTTAACAAAAATAATAAAATAATAATTTTAAATAATTGTTTCACGTTTGATCATGCTCTTTATTGAATGATTAATTTAAAAGAAGTAACAATTTAAGATTATATTTTTTCATGTTAAAATAAAGTAGCAATTTAAATTTCTTCAACAATTTGAAATTGTTAGTGCATTTATACTGTTCAAGTACACATGAAAACACTACTTTTGAGATCAAAAAAATAATTTGCATTAATGTTATTTGTAACTAATATAACTTTCTTTCAATCTTCTTCACACACATTCAATAGATATATCAAAGATTTGAATATTTTCTTACCAATTCATTTTTTATATGTTACGAACTAGATGTTATGTATTTGTAAAACTAGATGGATATGTAATGTATGTTGTTCTATTATACGATTATGTTTATTTTGTGAAGATTTATGTAATTATTTTTTAAAATGATATAAAAATGTACTTTTTTATATATATTATTTTTTTTATAAATATTATTAATCATGTATTTACAAGTTTAACTCTATTTTATTTTCCAAAAATTATGTACAATTGTTCAATTTAAGTTAATAAAATGCATTTGTGTATGTAAGTTGATAATAATTATTAACTTATTTTAAATTTACATTATTTGTTGAATTTTATTATTACTTATTTATGTGTTTTACATTTTAAATTTACAGTATATAATAAATTAATTATTAATGCAAATAATGTAAAAATTAATGTATTATATATTGTACAATTTCACATGTGAAACATGTAAATAAATAATAATAAAATTTAATAAATAATGCAAATTTAAAGTAAGTAAATATATTAAAGAAAAAAATTGACTCATGCATGTGTATGCAATCACACAATATGGGAATAACAATGTTCTTTTTCTTGAATTTGTTGTTGTAGAAATTGAGACATTATTGAAGTGGTCATGATTTTTGTTCCATATACATCTACATGTGATAGATTAACAAGGAATATAACTCATCTCTAATGGCCATAATGCGATTAAGTTTGTTGTACAAAATGAAGCACTTGGTTTCCAACTTCCGCATGCATCTCATATGTATTGCATCCAACATATTGCAAGCAACTTCAACCATGGGTTAAAAAATGTCAAACAGAAAGAAAAAAAAAATTGTTGAAGTTAGGTATTTCACATGCTTTAATTATAATAAAATTTATGAATACTATAAATAGGCCATGATGAAATAATTGATTATGTTATTTTTTACATTATAGGATATACTCCATGCAAATACATATTTGATGAAATTTTGGAAAAAATTTGAGTCGACTCTAAAAGTGAAACGTTGGATTTGTGGAATATCAAAAGAAAACTGGAGTATGAGAAGTCTCCACCTCTCTACAAAAACATATTATACAATTTTTAATTTTTGAATTTATAATTTAATTAAACTATAAAATGAATATGCTTTTATGTAATGCTTTATTTTTGTAATGCA
>CM023953.1:26196644-26287642 GCA_013407115.1 Glycine latifolia
GTGGGAGTGTCCAACTTGATGCTTGTAAGTTGAGGTTGTATCCGTACTATAGTTGCAACATTAATAGTTTATTTTAATGTTGATAATGACAATTACGAAATAAAAATGACAAGGCCGACAAAAAATTGTGCTCGTATAAGATAGTAGAAGGATGCAGAGATAGAGATAAGGGGGGACGCTTAGTATTTTGGTACGTTAGGCAGCTTTGTCTATGTAGATGTATAACCTAAGAAATATTTAATTTAATTTGTATATATAACCATGCAAGAATTGTCGGAAATTTCAGCTATTTTTTAATAAGCAGCAATAGTTACTATGGTGATGAAATGGGCTATAGAAAAAAAGTATAAATTGCAGAAGAATAAAAAAAGAATTAAGGGCAGAACTAAGAAGCTTTTAGCCATGCTGGTTGGAATTTAATCAATGAATCAATCATGTCACTGTAAAATTTGGAAAGCAAAAAAGAGGGTCCACTACCTATGATGTTAAGTAACATAAGGGAACTTCTCTCTTGCTAGCATTCCCTTTCACTGTTTCTCTCTCTAAATGCCTGTTATGTTTTAGATCTTCTATCTGCATATACAAATGATACTCTCTTTTTACATGGTTGCTTTTCCATTCCTTTTTTCTGCTTACTTTACGAGAGAAAGGAAAGGAAAGGAAAGGGAGTGTATGTGTATATAAACAAAAGTTATAGCAAAAATAATTGAGCTTGGTTAAAAGCAAAATATATTATAAACAATAAAGAAGGAAATTTTTCTGGTGTTGAGAAAGAGAACAGAGGAAAAGAGAGAAAGAGCAACGTCAGAGTTTGCCGTAGGGTTCTCCTTGGTTCGTAGTTTCTTGTACAGAGAGAAGGGAATCCTTCTTCTATCTCTCTCTCTCTTTCTCTGAGTTTGAACTTGGAGTAACTGGGTCTATATTTTTGTTCATATTAGAGTGGCCATCACTGGATTTTCTTGGTATATATAAAAGAAACAAAAACTGTGTCTTGGGTTGGTTCCAAGCAAGTAGAGGAAACTATCCATTAAGTTTATAGTATTTTTGCTTCACAGATGTAGAGAACTCTCCAGTTTTCTGTTTTTTCGTTCAACACATACATTATTTTTTCTTTGTTCTGTTCTTTTCTCACTTGTCCAGTTCCAGCTTTTTCCTTTTCTGTTTTAGGTGAGGTTTGTCCTCAGATCCCAGAAGCTAGCAAGACTTATAAATACGAAAAACTCAGATCTATGGCTCATGACAATTCACAAAACTCCAAATATGAGAAAAGATGATGAAGGGTTTGAATAATATTTGATGTTCCAAAAACCATGTCTAATTTGACTTCTGCATCTGGTGAAGCTAGTGCTTCCTCAGGCAACAGAACCGAAATTGGCACTGATTACTCACAACAATACTTTGCTCCACCACCAACTCAAACACAGCCTCCACTAAAGAAAAAGAGAAACCTTCCTGGCAACCCAGGTTTCTTATTTATTATATCTCTAATATTCAAACTTCTAAGCATAGTTTGTTTTTTGTTTTGGTTTTGGTTTGTTTGTTGTATGTCTTTGTCTTGTTTATTAATGTTTATTAACTTTTCCTTCTTTATTTTTTTTGGTTTGGTGTTTGTTTTTTTCTTAATTGTTTTATTTAGACCCGGAAGCTGAAGTTGTCGCCTTGTCTCCAAAGACTCTCTTGGCAACTAATAGGTTCGTTTGTGACATCTGCAACAAAGGATTTCAAAGAGACCAGAATCTCCAACTTCACAGAAGAGGGCACAATTTACCATGGAAGCTGAAGCAGAGATCAAGCAAAGAGATTATAAGGAAGAAGGTGTATGTGTGCCCAGAACCTAGTTGCGTGCACCACGAGCCTTCAAGGGCCCTGGGGGACCTCACTGGCATCAAGAAGCACTTCTGCAGAAAGCACGGCGAGAAGAAGTGGAAATGTGACAAGTGCTCCAAGAAGTATGCTGTTCAATCAGACTGGAAAGCTCACTCCAAGACCTGTGGCACTAGAGAGTACAGATGTGACTGTGGAACCCTCTTCTCAAGGTAACTAACCTAAACAACCATCAAGAACGACCATTTATGAATTACATGTTCACTTCACAAGTCAAAGACATCATTCATTTATGAAGGATGCTATTTCAATCCGAGGTTGACTCAAATTCACATCTCTATATTCAAATGTGTACAACATTAAACCCACCCACATTCCTTATCCCTTCTTACAATGGAGAAGATGATATATACACTGAACATTTGAACAAGGTAATATATATAATAAATACTATATAGTGTATAGAATATACGTACCTAACTATATGGCACCTTTGTGACTTGGGAGAGAGAAAGTGTTAGTATAAGGAAATTAAAATTGAGAAATTTTATTAATGCAGTGGCAGGTGCCTAACATGGAGTATGTATGTGTGTGTCTTTTAGGTGTTGGGAAAAGAGAGAGAGCCAAACAATAAAAAATTGTGGACTGTTACAGCACTTTAGTGACATGGGTTTGGTTTTGTTTGTATGTGTGTTTTGCTTATGACAATCATCTGTAGGAGGGACAGTTTCATAACACACAGAGCCTTCTGTGATGCATTAGCAGAGGAGAGTGCAAGATCAGTGACAGGCATAGTAGCCAACTCAACAACTCAACCAACTGCAGCAGCTGTAGTGATCTCTTCATCCTCTCTTCAACAAGACATGATCCATGGTAGTAATAATAATTTCCCATTGAAGATAGAGCAACAAGGTTTCATATCCCATTGGCTTGGACAACCATCACCCTCTTCTGCTTCATCATCATTCTTGTTCTCGCATCAAGATCATCATCTCCATGAAAACCCTAACCCTAGAGGTGGTCCCACTCTTCTTCCTCCTCCTTACCACCAAACAGCTCCTCACATGTCAGCCACAGCGTTGCTGCAGAAAGCAGCTCAAATGGGTGCAACGATGAGCAAAACCGGCTCCATGATTAGGACCCACCAACAACAGGGTCACGTGTATGCCAATGCTGCTTTGAATTTGTCCTCACGTGACCACCAGATGACCCCCACTCCCCATGGCTTGCTACCTTTCGGGAATAATAAAGCTGTTGATAATGGTGTTGGTGTTTCTCCTTCACTCCTTCACCATGTTATCAATTCTTTCTCTTCTTCCCCCTTTGAAGGGACTTCTTTTGAGGACACTTTTGGTGGTGGCGATGCCATGACAGCCGATGACGGTGCCGGTGCCGGTGCCGGAGGAAACAATAATGAAGGCTTGACAAGAGATTTCTTGGGTCTTAGACCTCTCTCTCACACTGATATCCTCAACATTGCTGGTATGGGAAACTGCATGAACTCCTCCCAACACAACCAAACCCGAAACCTTTGGCAAGGTTAGCTACATAGCTTATTTTTAAATTTTGCTTTTGTTTATGATATATATTGTCAATCTTCCCAAAGAGAATTACCTTTCGGAATCCGAATATTTTCTTTCCTTATATGCAGTTATTTTACAGATAGATATGAGCTTAGTATATATGCTTGAGTTTTAATGTACTTTTGATGCTTCCATAGATTAAATATATAAGAAACCTGGATGGTAAACACAGTAATCTTAATTAGCTTGTTTGTCGATCGGTTATCAATTATTAACTGTTTGAATTGTGAATTTCAGACAAGTATCTTCTTAAAAAAAAAAAAAAGCTTTCAGAATTTAAAATATTAGGCGTATTTTTTTTTTTTACAGAATTTTTATGCGTATCTAGGAAGTACTAATACGTGAGATAGATATAATACAACGTTGATACGATCAATTTAAACATTATGAAATATGATATGAATAAAAATTAGTTATAACATTGATTATAATATAAATATTAAAATATAAATACAGATAAAATAAATTAATTCAATTGTTTTTTTGGTTACTAGAGATAACAAATCAATTCAATTGTTATAAATACAATAAAATATTATTATTACCGAGTCCTATTTCTATCGGTTAAGTTTAAAAATAATTATAATATATAAATATTTAAAAGTAAATAGGAAGAATATATGGTATGTATTAGATAACGGAACGATAACTTTTAATATATAGTGCTTCTAACTACTTGTACTGGCAATGATAACCGTCAAATACTTTTTTCAAATGCTCTTGAAATTTGTGTGAAGTGAATAAAATGTAAGTTTTTTTTTATGTGTTTTGTGATGGGTTTGGTTATTTAAAAGTAAAGGAATTAATCTATTTTAGAAAATAAAGTGTAATTATAATTATAAGTATAATTATTAACTAAAAAATAATGATTGAGACTGTTGAAATTATAGTATGCTAAATACTAGAGCTTGTATTCCAGAGAGTGAGGACATATTGTGATTCAATTTTCATCTTTACCGTCTTTCTTAACTTTCAAAATTAAGCGAAACACTGATATTAACATATGGTCAATAAATTTGTGATAGAACCATTCATGTTTTTTAATTTTCCACTTTTAGAACGGGGTGATACTTTTTTTAATCATATATTTGGATATAGCTTTATATTCTTTTCTGACAATATTTGTCTTTTATGCTTTCTTGCAATGCCATTGGATTCAAGTTGAAGTATGTTTGTTGTGATAGGAATAACATGATCAGTCCTTATCACGCTCTGTTTGCATTTCTTTATTTTGTAGTTCATGCAGCTTTACAGAGATTAAGGAAAATAGATAAACATTAAGAATGATAAACGTTAATGGGCAAAAATGTGTATGTGTCGATCCGTATCACATTTCTACTTTTCAGTTTAGCTAGCAAACCCTCTTATTTAGTACAAAACAAGAAAAATGATAAATAATTAAACAAATAAACTTAAGCATGAAGAGCCCCCGCCAAAAAAAATAATTAAAGTTGAGCTTCCACTGGCAAACCCTCATAACATTTATATATAAAAAAGGACTTCATTAAAAGATAAATGAGTTCATGTAGTGTAAGATTCACCATTGCTTAAAATCCTTTAAATTCAATTTGTGCTTCGACACTATTTAATTAGTGTGTGTTTGGTTTTAATCACAAAGAGGACTATGCATGTTTGAATTAAAATTAAGAATGTGCTTTTAGGAATTTCAATGACATTCTCAAGTTCTAAAATACAAAATGAAGAATGAAAAACTTGTTGCTTTGAAAATAAAAATAATTTTGAGTTCTCTCAAGTATTAAATGACATTCAAATTTGCACATAAATGTTTTATCAAGTAAAATTGATTAAGTGCCTCTAAACTTGGATTCGACCAGAAGTAATAAAAAATAAATTGTGTCAAGTTAAAAAAAATTACACTACAAATTAAAATCTCAACATAAAATGATTTTACACCAAAATCAATTTTACTCAAAATTAATTTAAAAACCAATTTTATTCAAAATTAATTTTTCAAAATACTCATCTAAACATACACTTAAAAGCATATACATATATTTATAAGCTTAAAGGATAGATAATTAACTTATATTTTTGGTTCTAATTGTGGATTTTAAGCAAACTTTCTCGGTATTCAGAAAAAAAAAAAACTTTCTCAGTTCAAGTGTTCCACACAAAAATGTATGTTTTTCTTTCAATAAAAAGATCAACATTAGATGTCTCACAACAAAAACATTAATACATATTAAAAATTTGAAATTGCACATATAGACGAAGAATAAATATGTAAAAGTAAGACTTTTTTTTCTTTTTCTTTCTGAGAAACAATACTGAATTTGATATTGTATTAGTTTTCTAATATCTAGCTAATAGCAAAGTGGAGGACTTGTTTTTTGAATAAATTCGTGGTGTTAATGCTATATCCAATCTGTTCATGGAAGAATCAACGATAAAATCTGCAGAATATATTCACCATTGATCGCTATTTTGCTATTTAGTTTGGTAATTATGAAGTAATCAAATCTTCTCATGAATAATGATAGCTTTGAATCTTTATACGATAGTCTACATGAAAATGTATCCTACCTACCACTTTATCCTGGATCTTAATTATAACCTTTTTCCTTCACTGGTACCAAATCGTAATCATTAACCTTTTTCTTTCATCATTTGCTGCAAACTTTAGTGGTGAAAACTCAAATTTTCTTAAGCCAGTTAAGTTTTTGTTTGTGTTAAAATTAAAAAATAAATTTTTCACATTGCTTTTAATAAATAAAAAACTCATTCTTGCAAATATATGGTTCAGATTAATTTATATGCATATCTCAATCAAATTTAACTATTTAAAATCAATTGTACCAAACCAACAGTAACTGGTGTATCTGCTTTATTTTATAAACAACTAGTGGTTAGATTACTCTTAATCTTAAGTGTCTCCGAGAGTAAGGATCAGTTAGAAGATCAAAAGACATTAAAAAGAGCATATATAGGCGTACAGATCGAAAAGATTGTGAAATTAATGAAATAATTGAAAACCAAATTGCTAGTTAATACTGAAGGAAGTTCAAAACAGTTTAGCTCAATATAGAAACTAAAACAACAAGACATAGTCACACATGGTCATGGAAGCAACATCGATTAACGATCAGAATTTATGAGAGTTTGATTATGGGGACGTATGCATGTGTTGTGAATATAAAGTTTGTTACGGGATATACGATTCACAGGATGGGTTTTGGGTTTTGAAAAAGCATTGGATTCTTTGAGATGGGGTGACTATGATATGCATGTTAGCTTGATTTAGATTTGTTGCTGTGTGATTTTTGAGGAATTAAAATAAAAGAAAGATGTGGTTTGATACCCGATGTAAGTGCAAGTGGGTTTCAATCCCGAGGGAAAATCCCTTCATATCCATCTATTATTTTTCTTATTTTAATTTCCAGCTAGCTCAGGCAGAAAAAAAACTTGCTACAATATTTATTCCTAATTTTGCATACATACAGATATATAATCTTTTTTTTGTTAGACTTTTTGTGGTTGACAATGCGGATTAATGTCCTTTTTAAATATTTATGTGCAAATTGAAGACCATCCACCTGTCATAGTTTTTTTGGGATAATACCTGTCATGGTTTAAATAGTAGCAGTATAAGGCCAGCTTAAGATAACAATGCTTAATTCAATTTAAGTTAAGAACTTCAAAAACTTTAAGTTATAGACAAACACAAACATCACTAATAAAAAACAATAATAATAACGAATAAAAAGAGATAGAAAACATCTCTAATTATTATTTTAAGAAAATTCTATCATCTTCATCATATATTTCCACCCAAAAAAACATGCATAATACAAATCTGATATCTTATTTTGGTACATACAAAAGTGTTATCCAATAGTATTATTAATTACTTGTAAAATAAAACAACGTTTTTATTTATTGTTTTCCTTTCAAATTAAGCATATGTTTAATGAGAAACAAGTTATTCTGAAAACAATATAAATTTTTTTACATAATCATCCAATCATTACTATGTATGATATCATTACTATGTATGATAGGTTTATTAACTTTTAAAATAAATATTTTAAAATAATATAAATATTGATTTGTGATTAAATGATACTATTAAACTATTTTACATTGTTAATACATAAGTATTAAACTCATATTTAATTTAACCAATATTTTATATTAATTTATAATTAACAAATAAAGCCTTACTTTCACTAATGTAAGCTTCTTATATGCTTTTTTCAAGAACATTATTTTAGCCTTCTATTTACATTTATTAATTGAAATTAAAAGGAATTAAAAGAGTCGTGAAATGGCAACACAGTAATGAACCATTAATGCCAGCACTGAATCAATTGGTATAATAGTGTTTTAGCTTAATTAGTAATTTTTTTATCTATAAAAAATCAAAGATAAGCATTACAAATTTCATAATAATTCATGCATCTTGTTAAATTAATTGAGTTAAATCTCATGATAACTTAATTAGTAGTTTGAATTTGAGTCTAAGTATAAGATTTTGTTAAACACTTAGAATATAAATAAGGTTTTTATAGCCATAACGATATTATCTGATTGTTTTATGAGAAAGATGTATGTAAACAAACCCAATATATGTGTTTTTAGTGCATATGGATATGGATTTTGTTTATGGAGGTGCTATTAGCACATTGGTGTTTCAGTACTTTATCAGATGCCAAATGTGAGGCAGATTCTCATCCCTGCCCTAAGATTTGCTATGTTAGGTCCGTGTATGAAGATATATATTCATATAATAAGCAAGTTTTGAAAGTCGCGTTGGCACCTCTCTTTTTATTCGTTTGGCAAAGGCAAAACATCTACGTTGCGGAAGATTCCTCTGAATTCCGATGCTCTAGTATTGTGAGCCGGCATCTTACCCATGAAAAGAAACACAAATAATCAATCAGATTTAAACGGTGAAATCAAACGATATCTTGAAAGAACGTATTATATTTTCAATTTAAGAATCGAGAATGTTAACTTGTGTATTCAAAAAATTGGATAATTAAGAATATAAAAACTTAAAAAGGGAAAATATTTATTATAATTTCAAAATGTTTTTTTTTTAAATTATTAGAAACCTTAAGTAAAATGTAACATTGTATTAAGTTAATGATCATATACTTAAAGCTCAATCCTTGAAATGTGACAAATTATCTTTACACATATATACGTCTGAACTTGGTGTTGATCTCTGAAGTCACATGCAGTTTCGTTCTTCTATAGCTTCACATAAAGAGGATGAGCAAAATTCATTCATTTCTGATGTACGTTGAAGATAATAATAGGATAATTGCATGTTTGCCAAATTTATGTAAGTACTGAAATTTCTTTGTCGGAGACAGGAAAGTTGTAGAGACAGCTAACAACGAAAAAGGAAAGGGAAGAGCAGAAAGACCCCCAAGACCAAGAGAGAGTACTGTTACTGTATTAGGTGTATGCATTGGTTTTAGAGGTTCAATTCTTTTATTAGGGTTTCTTTTTGTTTGCAGTCTCAATTAGAACAATATGCGGTCGGTAGTGGTACCTCTAAAAGCTGATAGAGTTGGCAGAATGATATTGAAAGGGTTTTTGTTCGTTGTTTGGTAGTTTAATGGTTGGCATATGTAGAATCCACAATACCAGTTGACTTGTCATTACAAAGATGCTTCACCACCCCTCCCCTTTGGCAAAAAATAATGTCACCTTTTCTCTTTGACTCAAGCCCCCATCACTTTCTTCCTTCTATCCATTCCACGTACATTAATGAGCTTTCAGCTTTCTCCCTCCATTTACCACTTTATTATCTCAAACTGGAAGGTGTTTTTCCTTTTTCTTTTATTCTTAAATTCTCCTTTCCAATCATTAGACTAACCATATATCTTCTTATCAATATGTTGATGAGAATAGTGTGAATTGAGGGATGAATTCACGTCCTCCACCTTAGATCTAAGTATAATTAATAGATGCTCACCCATGCTATTGACATTCTTTTCCCCTTTTTTCCACCTGCATTTTTTTTTATTATTCTACTTCTCTCTTCATTATTTTCTTGTATGTTTTCGGATTTAAATTTATGATCAACAAGTCACAAAAATACAACTTGTTTTAGGACCTACCCTTATATATGCAAAAAGACTGCTTTCATATTCGAATCTATAATTAACAAGTCATCATGACAACTCTGTCATTATGTCAGTTTAGATATACTCAGTCATCTTGTTCAAAATTTTTAAAAAATTAATATAAAACAAAAATATTTTTTTAAGAAGTAGATAAGATTAACTTTTTTAAAAAATAATTTTCTTCTTTTTTAAGAAAAAAATGGTTTAGACAAATACATCATGAAAGAAAAAAAATACTTATTTTATTAATTTTTTTTAAAATAAGCTTAAATAAACGGCACCATTTTTTTTAAAGTTTAATGAAAAGTAATTTTAAAACAATTATATAATCATAAGATACAAATTTTCAGATTAAAAAATTAAACTACAATTTTCTAAAATTCAGTTATGTTCCTCAATTTAGATTATTTTGCAAATAATTGTTTTTGAAAAAAATAAAAAAAAGAGCTGAAATCCTGGTTGAAAGATTAAGACGTACACGTAGATAGCATGATGGGCCATAGATGCACTAAAGGTGATATGCCAAAACGAAAATTCCATGGTATTGACATGTCCAACAAAATTAAAAAGACTCCTAGACTTTAGTCCATAGGTTGGAAGAACATCTACATGGGTCAATGTTTTTTGTTTTTTATTTTTTTTATGTAAGAATGCTGTTGTATTACTCAAAAACAGAGTTGCCATCAGACATTACATCACTATCAATATCTGCTAATTGCAAAATTGGTGCAGAAAGATCATCAAGCCAAAATTTATCCACAAACTTAAAAAGCTAATCTAGCCAAATAATCGGCCCCTAAATCAGCAAAAGATTCACATAGTGTTCCGTCATCTAGAATTTGCAATCCTTTAAAAACTCCTGCAAAACAGGTGTTCATATTAGCAAAGTCATCCTTCTAAGCAAAGAACAACTTCTGAAATGGGTCAATGTCCTTAGGTGGAAATGTAGCAAATGGAGTAAGTGCGTCGGTTGGTTCTTTTGCTGAGAACGTACATTTTGTTAGTGCGAGGATGATACAATCTTTTGGAGAGGTGAAAATAATTAAATATAATAATTTTGATAATAGGCGGTAAGTACGTATGTATAATTTGCTATGCATAATTTTGTTTAATTTTACTATATGTATGTTATGTACGTTATCTGTTTGGTTCTATTCCAGCATGTGAGTACCTCACCTCTTAACATTAATTCGCCCATTTCAAATATTTTGTTTGGGTAAATTTTACGGTCGTCGATGTGGAAACTCCTATTTTTAACTTATTTGAAATGGATAGAATATGAATACTGAATAAAATTGTGTCATCTTCGAAACTGAAATGAATAGAAGTATATTCCAGTTAGTAGTTACACGTTCATATTCTTATTTCTTAGTACTAGTTATACAATACAAATGTTGCGAAGCCTTGTCTGCTCTAAAATGTGGATGACCCAATTTGGCATTGATGGGCTTGTAGTGCTTTGTCATGTTTGTAGAGAAGGCCAATATTGGTTAAGGAGGCCATGTCTCTAATTATAGAGTTCCCTTTGCTTAGAAAAGATATTGATATGATGGGATGAGGCATATTGAGTTAGAGGATCTACTAGTACAGTGTGTTTGAATTAGATTCTGTGAAAAACAATTAATTATTTTTTATGATAAAAATAAAATAATAAATAATTTCTTCTACTTTATGGTATTATCACAATTTTATATGATAAATTGATTTTTTTTAATGTTATCCAAATAAACTAATAATAGGCTTCCAAACTCAATAACAACGCTTACATAAATATTTATAAATTACCCATTAATAATTCACTTAAATTAATTAATAGTAAGACTAAAACTTAAGTCCTTGTGATACTTTTAGATAAAATAAATGAAATTAAATTAATGGGGTGGGAAATATGAAAATTTGACCCCATAAATATTAAATATAGTGAAGTGTGTTTGAATTGGGTTTAATGAATGAGAATCGGATTGAAGAAGAAGACGACCAGCGGTGCAGCTTCGAAATTGCTGGCCATGGCGAAGAAGCTAAGCTCGAAGCCCACCCTTTTGTTCATCTTCGTCTCTTTCATGCTTTTTTGCGCCTTTCTTCCTGTTTTCGCTCCTCTTCCTTCTTTCTCCTCTCACCGTTCTCATCGCAATACGGTAAGTTCCTTCACTTATTTCCCGCGACTCAATTCTCTCTTATACATTCATCTTTATTTATTTATTTATCTGAGTATTGCCAATTAGTTTGCATTAACCATCTCTTTGCTAATTGCTAAGGATAGTAGATCGTAGTTTCTAAAATTGTTGTGTTCGCTGAATCAGTGATATTGAGCTGTTAGTGAAAAAGTTTTTAACTTATAGCTTCTTTTTTATTTATTAAAATAGGACAATACTATGATATAAATACTGTCTTCAATTCTAAGATAGCTTGAACTAGTTTGTTTGTTATTTTCTACCTTAACTAACTGTGATTGTTGGTGATCAGGTTAACAGAAAGTTCGAGATCGCCAACGATAGGTTCTGGAAAGATGGTGAACCATTTCAGATCATCGGTGGTGACGTGCATTATTTTCGAGTGCATCCAGAGGTACTACACTTCTTGCTGGCATCTCTTAGTTTAATGAGAGGAATTTTCAACAATATGCACAATACGAATCATAATTTTCTTACAATCAATGGCAATATTATTGCTTCCTTCTCTTTAAATAAGTTTTGGTTCTTTTATCTTGGTATCTTATGCACATAGCGTAACAAGAAAATGGAGTCAGCTATCACGGCCTCTTGTTATCTTCCTCATAAGGATAACACAGACTGATAAATGAATTTTGCCCCATTATTCTCTGGGAGGTCATAACTCAAGCAATTTATTTTTTTCAAGTTAAATAAGATGATATTGATTTTTTCTAATTTGCAGTACTGGGAAGATAGACTGTTAAAAGCCAAGGCATTGGGCTTGAACACAATTCAGACATATGTTCCTTGGAATCTGCATGAGCCAGCACCGGGAAAGCTTGTTTTTGAGGGTTTTGCTAACATTGAAGCATTCCTCAACCTTTGTCACAAACATGGTCTCCTTGTGATGATTCGACCCGGACCATACATATGCGGAGGTTACATTGAAGCATTCTTCAACCTTTGTCACAAACATGTTCATTTACTCAATTTATTAGGGAGCTTCAATTGTAATTTTTGCTAAGTACTCTTAGATTTTTATATCTTTTTTAACAAGAAAGCAGAATTGTAAAACACTTAAAACCCATATCATGCAAGTTCCATGAAAAAATTCCTCACTGAATATTATAATTATGCTTATATGTTAGATTCACTTGCTGAAATTTCATGTAATATGTAACCAATCTTGAATTGAAATTTTTAACCACCAAGTTTCTCCACTCTAAAAGCCATCTTTGCTCTGCCTTTCCTAATTGTAGATTTCTGATGTATGGTTCTGTTCTGCTGCTTACGTTTCATGTAATAAACATCTTGAATTACAAAAAAAACCACGTACCCCAATGTCCAGAGGCTCCATGCTATGCGCAAGTAAGGGGGAGAGATATTGTACACAACCTTACCTTGCATATGCAAATGGACTGTTTCCGGATTCGAACCCATGACCAACAAGTCACCAAGACACAACTTTACCACTATGCCAGGGTTCGCCCTCAAACATCTTGAATTACAGATGTGAAATGTATTTAATTGCTTGCCTTTTTCCTGCCTATATGCAGATTTATTTGTCAAAAGATATAAACATAAATATTAATGATATTGCTATGTTGATTTTCAAATCTGAGAGACTGTCAAATTTATCATCCCGATCCATAATGCCAAATAGTCACTTCTTCCTATGTAATATGTCTAAACAACAGAAGGCAACATGTGTTAAATGTTGCCAATCCAAAGTCTGTATGGCTGCCCATTGTCATCTTTTGCCACAAATATTTCCATTTCTTATTCTTTATAGATGATACAGAGAAGCAAAAGAATGTTTGGCATCCGTAATCCATATGCTGTGCACTAACTTTGACATTGTTCTAGAATACAAGCTTATCTATTTTTATGTTATTTCCTCTTTTATGCAGTTTATTTAATGCCATCTCTGTTGGTGTTGATATTTTGTTTAAAATGGTATACAAGAATTCAAGATGATGATTTACTGTTGATTTATTTCAGAGTGGGATTGGGGCGGTTTCCCAGGTTGGTTCTATTCCATGAACCCAACCCCCAAACCAAGATCATCTGATCCTACTTATCTTCAACTGGTATGCTTTCCTCAGTATATTTTATGATATTGTTGGTCTGCCATGCCACTAACTTTTTATACTCACAAATCTTATGGTTAGAGTTGTATTGTTATGTTATTTCTTCTAGATTTTTTCTCTTGTCTGTTTTTCTGCTTTTCCCTTTAATGTTTTGCAATTTTGGAAACACAACTCAACATGTCTCAAAAACGGAGGAGTATTTGGTGTAATAAGGGAATACCTCAGGGAGGGATCCATGTAATTTATTCTATTTTTAACCACGTGTAGCACCAGTATTGAAACTAGTGAATATGTAAAGTTGTAAAAAATGTTTTCCAATGTATACTGGCTTTTTTTCTTTGCTTGAGAAAATGGGAACTGGGACTGCCAGCAGGGAATATGGTGCCTTTATTACAACCAGACACATTTGGAAGTACCTTCAAACATGTATGTTGGGGTTAGTGCACAATGATTCTTTGCAAATGGGGTTATTTCAGGAAGCAGCAAATAGGCCACTTACCCATGAACAATGAGTGGGGGTTCAAACCTAGGAAATGAGCAAGTTGGATATCACTGAATCAGCCTCATTGGAGGAATCCTTTAATAACTTTGCTGTCAGGCTATGCTTAATTAAGCAATCTATTTGTTATTTCCAAAAGGGAAAAGGGTGAACTTTATTTGTGGCTTCAATGTAACAATGTCTTGTAGTGCAGTAGTGGTTTAAATGGAATAGGTTAAACAAACCCTTATGATTATTGAGCTCATAACATTTTGTAAACAATTCTAGATTGTGAATCTAAATACTTTGATTTTCATTACGATGTCTATGTGCTTGAAAGCATTTGTTGTATGTCTTTCTCCATGTTTATACATTACTTTTATTGAAATTTGGACTTATTAAAGTTTGGAATTTAAGGTTGAAAGATGGTGGGGTAATCTGCTTCCAAAGTTTGTTCCTCTCCTATATGAAAATGGAGGCCCTATAATAATGGTTCAGGTATGTTATTTTGGGTAGAATTTATTAATTCTGCTTACCTGATTGGCAATTTGGCATTATTATATCAGATATGATGAGAAATATAAAGAAATAATTTAAGTTTTGTGTTTTGACTTCAAAAACAAAAAGTTTATTTGCTTAAGTTTGAAACTGGAATAATTTGCTATCTAAAATTATAGGGATATGATGAGAAATGTAAAGAAATAATTTAAATAATTGATAAGATGTGTTTAGAGACACACCACTTATAACATGTACTAATAATTTAAGTCATTAATAATTTAATACTGATGTTGTACATAGAACTTAACTGGTACAAGCCCCGCCCAATAATACCATCAACATCATAAATTTTAAAAAATGTTATGAATCCTATTATTTTGATATTTCTCATCCTATTTGTTTTCTTTAAAACTTAAATTATGTCTGTTTTGCTTACATTTAGTGGAAAGTAGTTTGTATCAATATGAAAGTATTCCTCTACAATTGCAAATTCCTAATTGCTGGCACAATGGTAAAGTTGTGTCTTGTTGGTCATGGGTTCGAATTCGGAAACAGTCTCTTTGCATATACAAGGGTAAGACTGCGTACAATATCCCTCCCCCTTACTTGTGCATAGTGTGAAGCCTCCGGACAATGGGGTACGTAGTTGTAGTAGTTGTTGATTGGACTTAATATCACCATCATTGAATATTTTTCAAGATTTGTGTATTTCTTATCTTTTGAATGTTAACCACTTATCTTGTGATAGGAGAATTGTATTGATTTATATGACATTGTTTGACACAGATTGAAAATGAGTATGGTTCTTATGGAGATGACAAAGAATATCTCCATCACCTAATCACCCTTGCAAGAGGTCATCTTGGGCATGATGTTATTTTGTAAGAGTTGTTATGTTTTTGAACCCTCTCACTTCATTGTTCTTAAACTGAAATATCCTGCTGTAATATGATATAAATGTGTTATAGTAAAAGATCTTGGTTTGTTATCAAGTTATTTAAACACACATAATCTTTTTAGGCAATTTAATAGTTGTAATTCTCTAGTGTTTCATCCTTGTTATTGTAGGAATAGGGTCATCTGAAGAGTTAGATCATTGGTTTTTGTTCTCTTTCTATCTGTATCTGTCAGTATCAGTAATTTAACTGTGAAGGAAAATGCAAAGATAGTAATAAGAAATGGACAAATAGAAAAAAAAGGAGAGACAAGAGGAGTATCAGAGGATGTAGTGGGAGAAGCTAAGATAAAAAGTAGTCATTCAACACTGTCTGATTATGTAATAATCTCTGTATAGGCACATTTTAGTAGTCCTAATTCTATTGCATAAAGACAATTTCAACCCCAAATGATCCCAAATTTGAGCTATTGAGGGTAAAACATTCATTATTAAATCCTGACATGAGGAATAGTTTCCATTCAAGCAATTGAATCAATCAATAATTACAAACATCATAAATTTTCCTAGTTCCTATTGCATTTTTTTTCACTTAATCTTACTTTCACTAATATATTCTCCAAGAAGAGATCCATACATGTCCTACATGTCCTGCTCCCCTTATGACGGAGTCTATATCTCAAAAATATGCAATTTTTAAATCTTCTTGCATCTTCATAATTAACTTTACCAAATTTAGTTGACAGTCTCATAGGAATTCATGTTTAGACATATTATAATTTGTGCAAGGAATGAAAAGATGGTAAGGAGAACCAATCATTTGGTGACAGTAAAAGTTCTCTTGTCTACACACATGCTTTTGGAGTGGTCTTTTTAATGTTTTGAGACAAATCAGATAATGTGCAATAGTGGTATATTGTTCAGAATAAGGTATTGATATATTTATCCACAAAGAAGGATTGGTTAAAAATCGAAACATGATGTTGAATTCCAACTTTTGAACTTCTATTTATAATGTACTAGTATGCCCCTAAAAACCTAAAATGTAAACAGATAATGGAAAAATGCAATATCTAGGTTAGTTTGAGGGGGATATACTTTTTTATTACTCATTTTCAATACCACTGTTTTCAGATACACTACAGATGGAGGCACCAGGGAAACTCTTGAGAAAGGAACCATTCGTGGGGACACCGTCTTTTCAGGTGAAGTGTATCTTATGCTTTTCTTTCCTGGTTTAACTTATTTTTTTAAGTTATTATTATTAATAGAATTATATTAAAAAATATAGACTTAAAACTAAAACATAGATAAGAATGTTGAAGCTAAAAAAGAGAATCAACAACAATAAAGCCTTATTCCACTAGATGAGGTCGGCTTCATAGATTTCAAGACACCATTTGGCTCAGTTAAGAACCAATTTTTTTCCTACTTTACTAATTTTATAAAAATTACATGTGGCACTCTAATAGAGAGAGTGGCACAATAAATTAACTTACCATCAAGGCATAAATTTGCATTTAAGGAACATATGGCATTCCAATTGGGAGATTAGTGTAGCAAACTATCAAGAAAGAATACTCAAAATTCTTGTATAGTGGTAGACTATATCTTTAGAAGGCTTGAAAGCCTAGTAACTATATTTGAGCATATAATGTTATACATATTATATTTTTGTAGCTGTTGACTTCGGTACTGATGAAGATCCTTGGCCTATATTCAAGTTACAAAAGGAGTTCAATGCCCCAGGAAAATCGCCACCTTTGTCAGCGTAAGTGTACTCCTATGAAATATTATTTATGTTTATCAAATGCTAATACTCAAAGTGCTTGTCATATCAGTGAATTTTACACCGGGTGGCTTACACATTGGGGAGAGAAAAATGCTCAGACTGATGCTGATTTTACAGCTGCTGCTCTTGAAAAAATTTTGCAAAAAAATGGTTCTGCAGTTCTCTATGTATGTCTCAACCTCTACCTTAATACGGTTTGGAAATCACATTTTGAATAATCATTTTGGTTTGGGTTTTCTAATTTTCAGATGGCCCATGGTGGGACAAACTTTGGATTTTATAATGGAGCAAATACTGGTGTAGATGAGGCTGACTACAAACCTGATCTCACTTCATACGATTATGTTAGAAATATTTTAACCCTTATGTTGCACCTTCCATAGTGAACTGTCTTGTGTGTACTACAAACTGGACTGACTATCTCATATCCAGGATGCACCAATTAGGGAATCTGGTGACGTTGACAATTCAAAATTCAATGGTATGGATCTTGTGTTTTCTCTCATTTTCAAAGCTATCAAGAGTTTACTAATATTTACATTTTCAATATTTTTTGTGTGACTATTTTTACAAATTTTTATCTCAAATTCCTGAGTTCTCCCCAGCTATGGTCATTCCAGTAACATGAATACCTTTTTCTATCCCTTGTGAATTGTATCACTTCTAGCATTCATGCACCACTCTCCATTGTTACATCGTACTATTGTCCAAGGAGATCTTCAACTCACCAATGCATAGATAAAGTTGAGTTGAAAACTGTACATAAAGCCATTAGCATCATAATTGCAAAAATTTGAAGGAGCTGTGCAATGAATCCAAAACTAGTTGGAGATGCATATATTATGTATTGCTGCAAAAGAAAATGCTATCACCAACATGGATACAGAAAAGTTTAGCGAGTTTCAGTTGAAACTTTAAAGTCCTAACTACTTCCCAAGTTCCAACAACTTTTAATTTCTAATTATGTCTTATATGCTTTTGAGTTTTTCGTGTTTATTATTTTGTTTTAAAAATAGTTGAGGTTTCAAAGCCACACCCTTTATAACTTAGGTTTCAAAGCCAGTTTCAACAGAGTCATGCTTTTCTCATCAGTCACCCTCTCACATTATGAATCAAATTTATGAGGAACTTTACTATCTATAATGTTTAATACTTTAATCACTTCTGTACTGATATAAAATATATATTCAGTTGAAGAATATCTTCTCATTGATCCAAACTAATATTCGTCTACCCTTCTGGCTTTTTCATTATTTGTTAAATTGTTATTGTCACTGTGATCATCCAAGCAAAATTTTAAATTTGTGCTTGTGTATGCTTCAGCTATTCGAAGGGTTATAGCCAGATATAGCTCAGTACCTCTTCCATCTATTCCCTCTAATAATGAAAAGGCAAGATACGGACCAATTCACTTACAAAGAAAGGCTTTCTTATTTGACATGTTTGATTTCACCAATTCCACCAATGTGTTTAAATCTGAAACCCCAATGTCAATGGAGTATGTGGGCCAGGTATGTGATTGCTGTTCATACTGGTGTGCAAGATTCCTCCTATTTTGTATTATTGAAGCTTGGCCTTTGTGTTCAGTTGTTTGGTTTCGTATTGTATGTCACTGAATACAAAGCAAAGAGAGGTGGAAGAATTTTGTTCATACCAAAGGTGATATTTGAATTCTTTCATTAATTCTCATTTTGTTTTCTAGCTATTTTCGTCTGATATTATCATCTTATTTCTATTACCCGATGACTAGAAAGTTTACAGAATGTCTCATCTATCTAGAAGAATTTTGCTTCTCTGAATACAATAAATGATGAATGTGCAGTTACATGACAGAGCTCAAGTATTTATTTCATGCCCTTCTGAAGAAAGTGGTGCAAGGCCAACTTACATTGGAACTATTGAAAGGTGGTTAAATAACAAAGTAACTCTTCCGGATATTAAATGTCATTTTAAGATCAACTTATTTGTTCTGGTACGTTACTGCTTTCTTTATGTATTCTTATTTGTACAGAAAAATGTTTTGGCCATTTTTTAGTTGAGTATTTTACTTGGGGGAAGTTCATGATCTGATTCTCGTCCTTCATTGTGGAGATGATAAGGGAGTACCAGAGAATTTAAATAATTATTGACAACTTTAACTTTAGTTTGAATGGTGCTTAAGAGAACCACGAGTTCATGACACTTTTTCATTTACGATACTCAAAGAACATAAGATAATTAAGGTTGAAATATGCTTAATCCCTTGAAATATTTTGAAATATATTTTACCCGATAAATAATATAATTATGTTTTTTATTTCTACTTGTCAAGTGAGTCGTGAAAATTAAATACTGTGCGCCTAATAGTTAGTCATTAGTCAATATCAGAAGTTAGTTGCTGAACTGGTACATTTCATACGTTTTTTTTTTAATTGGTAGAAATTGAACACGGTACCAGGGGGCTTACAACACTCACACACACTACTCAACCAATTGAGTTAGACCCCCTTGATATTTCATACTGTTTTAACATTGTTTATTAATGAACTCCTTAATTTATTTATATAGTTGTTTATGATTAAGATGCCACTCATCTTCTGAAGAGTTTTCCTTCAGCTTATAATATTTTTAGTTGAATGCTTCCCCCCCTCCCCCTCTTTGTAGGTTGAAAACATGGGTCGTGTAAATTACGGGCCTTTCATCTTTGATAGGAAGGTAAGGGTCATCTGAAGCTGACGATGCTGCTCTAAATGTTTTGATGGTAATTTTTTGATGTTTGTCACAACTTTTTCAGGGAATTCTGTCTTCTGTTTATCTGGACAAGGAACAAGTAAAAGGGTGGAAAATGTTTCCTATTCCTTTGCACAACCTGAATGAAATGTCAACCTACAATCCCATCATGCAAGTTGCATATTCTGCATTCAGTGACATATCTTCATCCAGAAAAAAGTTGATTTATAAGAATGGTATGTGTGTGCTAAAATACATTAGGTGGAAAAGGATACCTTTTTCTATCAATGCTCTTTTGTACTATCTCGTACTTTTCTCAGTCATAACTTTCATGGTAATTTAAATCGTTGATGTCAAATCTTGACCAAGGTATTTCTTTTTCTGCAGAGAATACTTCAAAAGAACCTGCTTTTTATTCGGGCCACTTCTTAATTGATAAATCAAGTCAGGTCAAGGATACATTTATATCATTCAACAATTGGGGAAAAGGCATTGTGTTTGTTAATGACTTCAATATAGGAAGATATTGGCCGGTAAAGTAAAATAGTCTTTTAGTTCTCTTAAATGAATTATATTTGTGATTATGTTGCATAATAGTTAGTTCTCTAACTCTGATTGTTTTTGGTTTCAAATATTAATTTTGGTTCTTTGATAGTTGAGAGGACCACAGTGCAACCTCTACGTTCCTGCTCCACTCCTTAAACAAGGAGATAACTCTTTGGTATGTCTTGGGAATTGCCATTTTTTAACTAGCATTTATTATTGTTTCATGACATGTAAATTTTACCTATACTACTAGTATTAAGCTTCATCGGCCAACATAAATGCAACTATATTCAAGGAAAATCCTAATCCCACGCCCTAACTTCTAACTGTCTCTAACCACGTCGTTATTCTTTTATCATTTATCAACTTAATTTTATTTTTTTGTGTGAATTATCTCACAGAATTTTCACTTGTATGTATCAATGAAAAGCACAATTCACAACTTGATTCACTTGTACAGGTAATACTCGAGTTGGAATCTCCAGACCCCGAACTTGTGGTGCACACAGTCGATGAGTCAGACTTCACATGTGGCTCTAGTGGGATGAGCCTCCATCAACTGTAATAAATTCTCATAAAAATATGCTTGACCTTTGAAAATACATGTAAGAATTTGGAGCTTACGATCTAATCAAATGACTATCAACTCATTCAACATTATCATCAACAACACCTTTAATCTAAATTAAGTAGAGTCAGTGATAGATGAACCCGTTGATAAAAAAAAAGATTAAGAAAAGACAAATATAAGAAGGGGAAAAAGGAGAGGAGAGATGAAGAGGGAAAAAAATAATAAGTGACCATATGGAATATAGAGGTAATAACGAGTTTAATCATTCACCAAATTTATAAATTTTTTTCATTTCGTCTAAGACACATCTTCTGTCAATTTATATATTACTTCATTAAGTCTTATTTAATTACCTTTCCTCATGTAAGTTTCGGTTTACTTCTACCTCTCTTAGTGTTGAGCTCTTGTAACAAATTTTTGTCGTCTCATTATGGATCCAAATCATCTCAGTCTATGTTTCCTCGTCTTTTCACTTATTAGTACTACTATTACTTTTTGTCAAAATCTCATTATGCTTGTAAATATTAATTATGGTTATTATTGTTCTTTAATTTTTAGCTACAATTATGCACAAAAGAAAAACCTCACCATTACAATTTAAATCTTTTTACATTAGAGTAACTCATAACACTTGCCACTAATATGCTATATCTTTTTTGTGTCTACAAAGAGAGTACCTAGCCAAAAAGATAAATATTAATCTCTTTTTAGGGTAAAAATTATTGAAGTAAATTTTATTTGTTTAACAATGTATTGTATTATTTGTTAAGGATCATGTAGATATTGACACGGATTCATCATCATATAAAATGCTTATGGTGCAGCGAAATTTATTCTTACCCCAAACTTTTAATAATATGATCATGTCATTATCAGTCATTACGTGCGACTATATTCATTGTAGAAAAAAAAAGAACAAGTAAATCCACAAATACTAATAATAAATACTAGATAATAAGGATTATGAAAGTAAATATTCTCACATTTATTGCTACTACACTGATTATTGTAGTTTCTATTGTTTTTTTACTTATAATTTATGTAAAAAGATAAGTCAAAATGACTAATTTTACTTAAATTTTACTTAAATCTGACTTCTTAATTTTTATTAATGTAATCAATGATTCCCAAACACTTATTTATTGAGGAGAAATTGATCCATTTTGGAGTTTGTGATATTTATACTGATCAATCATACTTAGGATAAAGGAAAGAAAAATATAAGTTTGGTAGATGGTTAAATTCATTAATATTTCTATGTTCCCGTTTCCTTTATTTAATTCTTTTCCTATTCATTTCTCTTCCCCTTCTTTCCCTCTTATTTTATTTTAACTTTTTTTTCTTTTTTTGATCTTATTTTTCCTTTTTCCTTTTTCTCTCTCTCACTCTTTTTTGTCTTATTTTCAATCTATCATTTGATTCATCTATTATCGATTTCAATTAATTTGGGTTAAATATGTTGTTGATGTTGATGTTGAATCATAAAATAAAAATTCTGATTCAGGCCAATTAAACTTCCTTCGTATGAATCTCACGATGGGGGATAGAAGATTTTAAGTGGGAAAAAAATATGAAATAACATTGTCCCTTTAAAGATGGCCGGTTATGTTTGTGTGGAAAGACTTGCGTGATAGGATTACTTGGAAACATAATCTTTCATGTCGAAGCCTCTTGGAAGGGGAGGGTGTATGGTCTGTTGGATGTGAAGCAGCTGTGGAATTTACGAAAATTTTATTTGTGGAAGGGGTTTTTCTGTTGATATGGATGGGTGGAAGGTGTTATGGTTTGCGGTGGTCTGTTTGCCAGACGCCCAGACTCTCGTTAAAGTTGGGTATTGTTTGAAGTGATCATGGTGTGTTTTAGTGTTTGGGGAGTTGTGTTGCTGTTAGCGTGAGTGGGACTGAGATCTGGTAATTTTAATATGATACTGTATTTCGCATCAGATATTTGCTGGGTTTTATAATTTTGTTCTAGTTTTCGTGAGTGCTTCTAAGCTTCTTGGTGTGGGGTGTAAGGCACATGGTGTTAACTTTTGCTCTTATGTAATTTGTTTTGTTTCTTTGCTTTTTTATTGGTTTTCTAGATCCTATACGGGTACGTCTTGTGCTTCCTAAAGGATTGTTTCTTTAATAAAATTGTTGGTCGTTCAAAAATAAATAAATAAATAAATTAGCATATATAATTTGGAGACAGGAGCTTTCACTCTTTCTTTTTTGTGAATATTTTACAATCTACCTCATCAATTAGCTATCAAGAGAATATTGATAATAATTAATCTAATTATTTAGAAATTTTTTAAAATTTATCATAATTACTTGATGATAATTAATTTATAAATTTTTTTGAAGAAATATAATTTATAATTATTAGTTATCATAAATTTAATTATTTGGAATTTCAAATCCAATCGATAATAATTATTTTAATTACTCAAAATTTTAAATACTTATCATAATTACTTGATAAAACTAATCTATAGTTATTAATTATCATAAATTTAATTGTTCAGAATTTTAAATCGGATTGATAATAATTAATCTAATTATTTAAAAACTTAAACACTTATCATAATTACTTGATAATAATTAATTTATAATTATAAAAAATTTCCACTCATAAGGATTTTCTCCCAGACTTTTTTACTTTCTTTTATTAATATAAAGATTTTCGCACTTGATCTTTTGAACAATTTACCTTTTTTTAATCTATCATTTTTTATATCTATTTCCAAATTAAATTTCAATAGATTTTTTTTTTAAAAATATCAATAGTTTTATGATAGAAATTATTTATAGTTAAAAATTACTTGTTTAACATAATTTAAGTTATTTATTATAAAATAAAGTATAAATCATAAATTTAAAGACATTTATTTATTATATATTTTAATTATAATATAATTTGTTTATTTAAATATATTTATTTATTATCAATTTTAATTTTATCTTTTCCAATTACAAAAGCTAACAAATTAATAATAAATTAATAGGTGAAGTAAATGAAATTGATTTGGATATATAATATAATATCTTTAAAGTAACAAACAGGTGAAGTGAAGGAAAGAGAATTGTGATGTCAGCTATAAATTAAAAGATCTTATCGAGACGGGTCTTAGTAGTTTGTTCAAACTTCAAACAACAAACAACAAACAACAAACAACAAACAACAAACAGCATGTATGTTTGTGTAGTTTACTAGTTGTTATCTTCAGCTTTTGACTAGACTTTAAAAAGTCAAAATTACATTATTCTGTGTGTAAATAACTAAATTAAGCCATATGACTAATTCAGAAAATTCAACATGATGCCCTAGACATATATAATAATTAATAGTTAAATATAAAAGAAGCTTAACAAGATTTGAGTCCACGATCCAACAAAATCGTTTAGGCATAACAGAATCAGTTGGGAGGAATATGATATGATATGATATATATAGAGTTGTTAACAATTGATGAAAGAAAGAGAGAAAGTGGGCGGAGAAAACAAAGGCATTGGAATCTCGGCGGGCATGAAGGGATGTTAAAGAACAACAACATGTCAAGGAGCAGCACACAGGCGTGTGCAGCTTGTAAGTACCAACGCAGGAAGTGTGGGTCCAACTGCATTCTCGCACCTTATTTTCCTCATGATCGGCAAAAACAGTTCCTTAATGCCCATCGTTTATTCGGGGTTGGCAAGATCACCAAAATGATTAAGCCCCTCGATCAGCATCACAGAGACATAGCCATGAGCACCATTATCTACGAATCCGACATGCGTGCCCTGAACCCCATCGGTGGTTGCTACAGCTTCATCCGTCAATTGCAATCTGAGTTCGATTACGCCACCCAAGAACTTCATCTTGTTCTTCAACACCTTTCTTTCTTCAGAGCACAGCAACCTATTTCTAATTCTAATTCTTCTGACATCATCAATAATGTCACTCCTCAGCAGCCTTACCACCTTGAACAAATTCCACAGGAGCAGCAACAACAACAGCAACAATGCTTTAACTACAATCCTTTGCAAGAAGACATCAATATGTGGACCTTTCATAACTCTTTACCTCCTTTGTCACCCTTGTCCTTAGAGAATGACATCAATCAAGATCCTGTTGTTGATTATGGATACGATCAAAAGACTGGTGTTCTTGATCTGATGGATAAAATAAAATCAGATGATGAAAGTGTCCAATATTAATCCACCCGTTTATAGGTTTGTATATATATAAGTTTATGTATTGATTTTTTAAATGAATTTGATTGATCTAATTTACAATTTGAAACTAGATTATGCATTATTATTATGTTTCATTGGATATATGGCTGACCACCGTCACCTCATCCTATTATGGATCTTGAGACAATGGTTGAATGAGTAAATGTACACCAAAGGCAAGAGAAGTTCTCGTTAATACCTAGACTCTTAATTAAATTTTCAAAACTAGCATAGAAGTGATACTTATTGTCTAATATGACAACATGTATATACCTCGTACTCACACATAGCTTAGGGGAGACACGAATCATTCCTTGCATCTTATTGTTTCAAACTGGATTTTCAGGTTCATTAATTGCATTTGGGATAGAAAAATATGTCATGGACATCCATTATGCTACAAGACACCTATAGAGAGAGAGAAATATAAGTATTATAAGATTTATGATGTGATAGGAAGAGAGAAATAAAAAGAAATTAGAGGTGTTGGTAGATGTTTGTGTGTCACTGCTTGAAAAGGAAATACACTCCTTGCCTTGGTGATATCTCTAGCATCAGATTACCCGTGGTAATCTTGGCCTAAAGTTCATTAGGGAGATGATGAATATTTATAGCTTTTATGCTCAAAGCTATTTGGTATATCTCTTATAGGTACACAGGTGGACAAGAGATGGTGAAACAAAATCTCTCCCTAACTTTGGGACCTTGATACTGTGTTCACTGTCAGATTATGTGGATGTTACTGGTTTAGAAGATTGATGCCTTGCCCTCTCCCAATCATTGCAGTTGTGCTTGGATCCCAGCAAAGGATGGGTGTTTCCTCTTCATCCTAGAGCCAATATTTTCAATCACATTTGAGGTTGACCAGGAGAGCAAAGTTAAAAACATTGTAATGAAAATATCTTATATGCCGTGATCACTAGTGCTGAGCGGTTTAGAAGGCTCTTGTTCACCTCCTCTAATGATGTTGCACAAACGAGGAATCCATTATTCATTCATGCATGCTTTCACTTTCAGAAACTGTCAATTTAGTAAAACTGTGTGTAAGACGTAAGACCTATATCCATCTCTCCCCTAACCATTAACAATATCATCAACGAATTTAAACTAAGTTAATTAGGATCATCCATAATAGATAAACCCAATAATAAATATGAAAAAATTGAAGAAAAAGAACAAGAAAGAAGACAAAAAAAAATAAGATGAAAGAAAAAAAAGATGAAAAAGAGAAAGGGAAAATATGAAGAAAAAAATTTAAAGAGGACCAATTTATGATTCATTTTGTTTGGTATGACTCTTATTCTTTAATTTGTGGCAAGCTAGGAACAATTTGATGTTCCAAAACAAGTGTTCTACCATCCAGCAAATCATCTATACCAAGGCTTTTCTCTTAATTGCAAGGAACTAGGGCTACTCTTCCATCATAATTGAGTCTAGTCTAATTCTCTGACTGCCATTAGCCTCATCCACAAAGGCTGTTCCCCTACTCTTATGGCCTTCTATCTAGTTGCTAGAATCATTTTGCTGCCTCATTTCCCTTTCCATATTCATAGGACCCATGCCCTCCGATCGAGAGAGAAAGACAGAAAATTTAAATAATGTGATGGAAAGAAATAAACACAAATTATTAATATCATATAAATTATTGTATGAATTGATATGTATGTGTATTACATCAAGGTCATATGAACTGTTTTTCTGTTTTGTTGATTCACAACATTTTCTAATACGATATAGTTTTCTGTTCAAATACGCAGTGACGATATGAAGCAGTTTTTATGTTAGACAAAGCAGCAATGAAAGGAGAGGCTGATTGTCACTACTAGAGCCGTTTAGTATTCAGATTAGCGGCAAGTTTTTTTTTTAATATTGTGCAGAGATTATTAAATAATTGGTATGTTTGTGTTGCCTCAAGTGGTCAATGGACGATGGTTTTGCCTCAAGTGGGAATGTCAGTTTCCAATATTCAGACATCGTTGCGTTGGACTTTGGAGTGAATGTCAGTTTCCAATAAACAAACATTTAGCGCCTGGACTACATTTTCATTTCAAAAAACTTGTTTAGATTCAAATTCAAGTGTTTAAGACTCAGATTCCACAACTATTAACACAAGAAAACTGCAACTTGATTCGTGGTGTAAATGTTGATTATACTCTCGTGTCTCGTCTTCCTACCAATGTACAGTAATAAACTTCACATGTTGCTGTAGTGGGATGACCGTTCACCAGCTGCCATATCATTTCATAAAAATAAGATCCACCTCCTCCAATTAAATTAGAAAGCTACAGGTTAGAGGATACAATGTTGTTATAGTCATTAATTTAAAGGTTTGTGCATGTATAATACAGTAGAAATTTAAAATTAGTTAAAGATCGACTTCATTATTATTTTTCTAAGTAATGGTTGCCTAAAATATACTCTTTTTAGTCTGAGTCTCAAATACACTCTACATACATTACCAGAAAATAATCTTAGTTTTTCACACTCTAATTTTTATATTTTGTCTTATACTTCTCTTCCTTCTATTTCCTTTTCTCATCACATTATATATTATGAAAGAAGATCAATAATAGTAGGAGTCTTAGACTCTTAGTAAAAATAACACTTACAATAACTTCCAAATAATTAGTGTAAAACTAGTTAAGAATATGACAAATTGGTCAAAATCGGCTTAGTATTAATGGTTTGTTTTATTATTTTTTAATCCAGAAAAGCAACAAAAAACATTGATATAATTATATTTCCTCATTTTTTATTATTAAACAACTTAAAAATCATCTCACTTTTTTATTTTTTTTCCTTTTCACTTTTTTCCCCCTAAACTAAACAAAGCCTTAGGTATGAATGATACAAAATCTTGTTTTGTTTTTTGTTCTTTTCTTGGGATCATACATAATGATCTTACAAATGATTGACTCGATCGGTTCATTTAAATGTTTAACTCGATGATTTATTGTGTGTTTATTTTTTCCGTTCTGCATGTCTTAAATAGACGTTCAGGCAAAATGCAAGAATTTGTTGCTTCTTATAAAACAGTGACTTGAAATGTGAATCGACTGGATGGAACATGTATACAAATTAACATGCTCTTACTCTTTAGTTTTAGACAATTTTGTATGTTATTAGTCCCCCACGTGTACCAATAACGATAGATATGGATAATCATACATGAATTTAATAACAAGATCGAAATTATATAATTTAGGATGGAGAGAAATAGGAAATAAGCCAAAAGTTTTGAATGAGATGAGTATGATAAGAAAAGATAAAAGACAAATTATAAAAAATTATCGTAAGTGCAACATTAATCCGTCCAACAGAAATTTAATCTTTCAATTAAAAATGCATACATTGATGTTGACACACATAATATAAGTGTTACAGGAGCAGAAAGTACACAGAATTCCTCTACATATGGCAGATGTATGATCGTTGGAATCAGATTTTAGTTGGAATCAGATTTATGGTGGAGCATGGAGGTCTGAAGCTGCAACTCCAACTGCAAGTTCTTCATCCTCTCATTTTCTAATTGAGCCCTCAGCCTAGAAATCTCCTGATCCTCAGGAACTTGAGTGTCGTGATGATCTCCTTGTATCGTATTCACCAGAAACTTCACTTGCCACAGCTCTTGCTCCAAGCTCCCTTTCAATACATTCAGAGTCGCCAACATCCCTTCCCTACTGCTACTGTTGTTGTTCAATTTTTCCATTCCTGCAGCTTGTCGGATAACCGTTTCCCCTCCAAACCGAACCTCTTTATCATCGTTTGGAAACACAGGGTCAAGCTCCAAGCCGTCTTGATTGAAGTTCCACCCACTTATCCTTCTCTGCTTCACCTGCATGGATGGATCATCATCATCATCATCATCATCGTCATCATCATCATCTTCATGCAAATTACCCTTGCTCTCCTTGTACCTTTTCTCCACACTGGGCAACCCTTGCAGCACATTCTTCACTAGAAAATCGGTTCCCTTACAGTTCTTAAAAAAGGGGTGTTTGAGCAACTTATCAGCAGTAGGTCTCTTGGAAGGATCTTGGTCCAGACAAGAAGCCACCATGTCCTTGAACGCCTTAGAGAACTTCTTCCCATTCCCCTTCCTATACTTGTCATCGAAATCATCGGAGAAACGAAACCTCTTGGTGATCTTGAGCATCATGGACTTGGAAGGTGGAAGGTGCGAGAGGGGAGGCCTTCCATGCGCAAGCTCCAACGCGGTTATCCCAAAGGACCATATATCAGCCTTGAAACTGTAACCCGTGTGTGAGTGAATCACCTCAGGAGCCATCCAATAGGGCGTGCCGGCAACATCGGTGAACTTGAGAGACGAAGAAGAAGACGTGGTGGTGGTGGACTCGTAGATGGAAGCGGAGACACCGAAATCGGCGAGCTTCACTTGCCCGTTGGTGTCTACGAGGATGTTACCGGCTTTAATGTCTCTGTGGAGATGGCCCTGGCCGTGGAGGTAGGAGAGTGCGTTGAGCGTGTCTCTAAGAACCACGGCGATGCAGGGCTCCGTTAAGCCGTTGGGGTGGGAATGAGAAATGATGGATTGAAGTGATCCTGCGGCCATGAACGGCATCACCACCCAGAGGCGGCGATCCACGGTGAAGGAACAGTGTGCTTTGAGGATGTTGGGGTGGGAAAGGAGGGATAGGGTTTTGGCCTCGCGGCGGACGTCGTCTAAGTCGGGGCGGGAGCGGTCGAGGTCGATGGATTTGATTGCGACGGCGGTGGCGTTCATGGGGATGCAGAGGGCTTTGTAGACGACGGCGCTCACGCCTTCGCCGATCTCGTTCAGGAGCTTGTAGGAGGAAGAGTCCAGTGGGTATTGGACCCTTTTGCCTCCTGCTGCTTCTTCTGCTTCGTTGGTTGCAGCCATGCTACTGTACATTGTGTGAGGTTCAAGAATATGATGCATGCATGGAGTGGAGTGGAGTGGAGGAATTAATAAATGGAGAAGAAAGTGTGTGGTTTAGGTTTAAAGCGGTTTTCTTGTTGAGGGTTGCAGGAAAACAAAGTGTTGTCGTGACTTCTCCTGCATGCATGTGAATAATCACGATAAGCCTGTATAGCCAGTCACCTTTTTTTTTTTTTTTTTTCTCTTTTTTAAGGAAATTAAAATTACTCATTTATTTCCGTTTTCTTCAATCAGTTGGCATCACGTGAATTGGTGGAGGGATCGCCTCCATTTTAACATTAAAGCAAAGTAATGGAGGAAGAAAATTGAATTTGCAACTCCAAGACATGCAAGCTCTACCTGTCTAACTTTTACTCTTAATACTCTCTTTAAAAAAAATAATTATTATATTAAATTTGTCAATTATTTATATTATAATTTTAAATTATTCCTTTTTTTTTCTCCTTTTATCTGCTTACTTATTTTTTATTAATGAATGTTGGTGATTTCTGCTCCAACTGCTGGAGGAAAAATAATCAAGTGATAATATATAGAAAAAATAATAATTAATACATTTAAATTTTTTTTAAAATCTTATGAAAAGAAACATACAATTTTTTTTAAAATTCTTAGGAATGGAGGGAATATATATTTTAGTAAAATCCTATTCAACTTACATATCATGGCCTTCAAAAAAAAAATACCTTTCATCAAAAACATATATAATTGAGTGGTTAAGGAGGAAGAGAAGGAGGAAAAAGTTGTAGGTTCAATTCTACATAGTAACAAAAAAAATTAATAATTAATATATGTGATTTAATTTTGTTCAATGTTCATTTAAATAAAATTCAAACCAAACTAAACCAATATAATTTATAGTTTAATTTGGTTCAATTTTTGCAACTATTACTAAAATATCATTTTATTAAAATTTATATACTTTTTTTACTTTTTAAATTAAATTACATTAAAAAATATGCTTTACGATTTGGTTTAGTTTCAAAAATGCAAACCACATATCGAATTAAACTGATTCATTTTTGAAAAAAAAATATTCAAAAAAAAAACTGTTCAGTTCAATTTTTAGTTTTTTTAATGATTTTTTTATCTTTATTTTGAATCAATTTAAATTTAAACATTCCTACCATTAAGTTCATCATGGTGGGCGACGAAGAACGGTTGCATGTGGATGTGGGAGGTTGAAGGAGAGATGAGAAAAATGGGTTGGAATTGTGAAAATAATTTGTAGAAGCGCTCAGGGGCCGCATTGAGCATGAATGAAGCTTTTATTACTCTCTCAATCGCAGTGCCAGAGATCAAATCCTTCCAAGGCGGGGTTTCATGGGAATCGAAAGAAGTATGTACATATTGGGGTGCTGACTGGCCCAGCTGCAGGGCCCAATAGCAAATATCCTTAAGAAGGCCCAATCCGAACTTGCAGGTTTCATGAAATAGCTAGCTGAAGAGAATGCAAAGGATGAGATTATTATATTTTTTTAGAAGGCAGAAAGGATAAAATTATGTAGAATAAAATTAGAACAACGTGGATATGCACCGATAGTATAGAGTATTTTTATACTGTTATTACGTATAAAGATAAGTTTATTGGTTTAATAATAATTTTGTTAGAAATTATGCTAAATTGATTTTTAATTGGTTGATATTTTTAAACTGACATTGTATGGATATTAAACTCGTGAAATGATCATATTATGGTTTGTCTCATGATGATGCGGGATAAAGTCTTCATTCCTTTTTTGGAATGACTGTGAGATTAATAAAGAATAAGAAGCTGAGGGTAGGCATTTAAATGGTTGATAAATGTTAGAACTCTTTTAGACGTAAAGTATTTCTTGCTCTACATTGAAAGGCTTATTTTTTTCCTCCTAAATTGTCGAAAAGAGAGAGAAAAAAAAAAAAACAAAAGAGAGAGATAGCTGATGAGACCTCTCCTTGAAAAGATTCAAAAGCTTTTTTCTCCAATCATGGATGATTCATAATAACAATGCATACTGGTTGGACGATGAATACAGTTATTTCCTGTTAGTACGACGAGAATACGGTTATTGATTTTATACCATTAGTACGACGAGAGTTCTAATTTGGATTATTCATCCATTTCTGTTTTGTTTGGTGGGGTTGTAAATGTTTATCTTCTAATATTAAACAACTTTTCGTTATTCTAAAAAATTCTATTTAATATTTATAATTAATAAAATGTAACTTCAGAAATTAAAAAGAGAAAAAATTATATATTGGCGTTATAAAAATAATTATCTTAAAATAATTTAGATAATAATTTATGATTAAATGAGAGTGTAAAACTATTTTATATTATTAATATATAAATGTTAAATTCAATTAAAAATATGTCTACTCTTAATTTAAATTAAAATCATATTGTAAACTTTAACTATAAATATATCATTATTTTTCACCCCATACGTGTACTATTGCAGTAAAATACTAAATGTAAATCTGGCCTTAATTAACTGAATAATTGGGGAAAGTATATTTTTGCCTTTTCCCAGACATTTTACCGTCCAGTTCTACTATGCTAAATTTAAAGAATAAAAAATAAAGTTTATGTGCCGTACAAGGAAAAGAGCAATAATTGAAGTCCAGGGAAGAGTAAAGAGTAGTGACAAGACAAGTGCAACAATGTAAAATTATGCGGAAATTTATGAAGTTGAGAGAGAGCAGAATAAGCAGCGCACCTGCCACTATTGGAGCTTTTCAAAGCGATAGCGATTACCATTATTCGTATCTCGTGGCACTACCATACAAGACCAGACCACACACCTCACCTCACCTCACCCTCAACAAGTCAAATCACTCTTTCTTTTACTAGTAATTTTCCGGAATTGGAATTGGAATTGGAATATTGAAGATGCCTCTACCCCCCATAGGAACTAAACAACCTAATTCTATTGCTAGCATTGAAACTGGAATAAAGATTGTTAAATAAATGTTTTTTTAAGTAATTAAAATAAATTTATGCAAACTATTACCTCTCTTTAAGTTTGTAAAAAATGGTTAGCCAGTTCTTTCCTGTCTATTTTCATTCCTATTTCCATGTAACTCTCAGTTTACTTGTTTTAAATCAATCTTGTTTATTTTGGGTCAACATATCAGACACTTTGGTATACGTCAAGACAAAAGTAACCATTTGTACGTTGTAATAGCACTACACAGTTAAAATTACTTTTGTCTTGATCATACACTTCTGTGTCGGTACAAGCCTGAAGCCTGTTAAGCCATGCAAACAAACACATTTTAAAAAATGATAAATATACAATAATTTATCCGTATTTATCTATATCATTTATTATATTTCAATTTTTTTTTTCACTTTTCACTTTTCTCCCTTTCTCTTCTTTTTTATTGTAAGATTTATTGTATAAGTTATTGTAAGTATATATATATATATGTATATATATATATATATATATATTTTTTTTTTAAAAAAAAATGGGGCAAAAGAACGAAAAAAGTGTAAACATTCATGATAATCTTTCTAACTGCTTCAAGTATTAAAATCTGTCTTTTCGTTTAATTATTTCTTATCTTGAGCAATTGACTCAAAAGCAGAATGATTAACCAGATTTATTAGTGATAATTAAACAATGACTTGTGGGATCAACCAACGAATATTTTACATTCCGCCACCCTAAAATAAATAAAAATTACAACCGGTGCCTGCCCTTTTAACATTATGTAATATAAATATAACTGGTACCAGATTAAAATAATGATAATGATGTGAATCTGTGATGGAATGCAAAAGAATAAAAGCAGAGACAAAATATAATAGAAAAATACAAATCTATGCAGCTAAAAAATAGACTAGTATACATTGAACATGCTAACACTGTCACCGACTGAAGCCTCCGGCAGCCCTCGTTGCCATTTACACGCATTCAATTCAAGTAATTAATTATGAATATGGACAAATACCAAAATAAAAAATAAAAAAAACAAAAACAAAAACAAAAACCAAAGAGGCAAGAAAAAGAAAACAAATAAAGACAATTAACACAGTACACACCTCTGTGATGTTGTTGTATGGTGGTGTACATTATTACATGGATCAAACGGTCCACTTCCAGATCTTGAACCGAACATCAACGTTACATTTGGCGTTAGAAGTGGACGCCGTCGCCGGTTTCTTACCGGAGGGAAGAGTGACTCTGATTCCGTCACAGGAGACTCTGATTCCGACTTTTGGGGTTTTCAAATTTCCCATCTTGGCCTTCACTTTGGTTTCCAAATTCACTTTGAGTGGCAACCCGTTCTTGCTCTTCATGCTGGACTTCAAGCGTGAGGCTTCGTCGCTTTGGAGCGCGTGGCCGGAGCTGAGGATGGAGCCTTTGATCAGCGTGGTGTTCTTCTTCGGGTGCTGGAAGCCGGGGACGGTGCCGTCGCCGACGTCGATGTCGCCGGAGAGGATGGTGATGGAGGTGGGGTCGTAGGCGAAGAGGATCTTCTTGTTGGGGTTCGTGGCGGAGACGGTGATGTCGAAGCGGGAGTTAAGGGAGTTGGAGGAGGAGGTGAGGTTCAGATAAGAGAGTTTCAGCGACGTCACAGTGAAGGTGGGGTGGTGAGGGCGGTAGAGGAGGTAGAACACCGTGCCGCCGACGCCGATCAGGAGGAGGAGGATCAGAACGGTGAGGATCAGCCAGAAGAAGAAGGTGCAGCAGCACCGGCGCTTGCTCCGGCGCCGGTGGTGGGGCTGAGGGCGGTACGTGGGGCGTGTGGCGCCGTAAAGTTGAGCCTTTGTCGCCGGGAAAGATGGGTTGGCGGCGCCGCCGTTAACCGCGGCGGGTTTGGCCGATGGGTACACCCTATCTGTCATGGCTGTGTGGTGTTACTGTTTTTTAGTTTAACTTACGTTGGTGTGCTGTCGGTGAAAGGAAAAAAAGTGTGATGTTTTTGTGAGGAAGAGAATGAGGAAAAAGGGCGGTGTTCTCTTTGGACTAGAGAGTGGATGAGAACGTGCTACAGCACTAATGAGAGGTGTGTGAGAGAGGGGGGGTTTAATGGGTTATTAGGAGGTTGTTTTGGGATAACCAGGGTTTAAACAGTGATTAGAATTTGGAGTAAGGTGGGGTAGGAAGGGGAAAGATGGCAACGTTCTAACCATAAGCATTTAGCTGTATCCAGCTCTCCGTTCTCTCTCTCACATTGGGCGCGTCTAAATGCAGCAAAATGCTCCTCACGCTTACTAATTTCTATTTCTCGTTTATCATACTTTAAGACTTTAAGTTTAAGGTCAACTTGTTTTTCTTCCACCTAATTCAAATTTTCGATTGGGATTTGACAAATGAAACCAACTCCTTTCTAACGTACTGTGCCTATTTCTTAAAGGCATATTCAATGTCATTTACGAACTAACTTAAGACAACGATTTTCGTTTTCTAATTACTCACCCACTAGGCAATTAAGCATGAATTTGCTGGCTACTGTAGTTTCATTGAACATTTAACATTAATATAAAATTCATCGCTTTTTCTTTTAATTATTTGACAATGATTTAGGAACTTTAGCCTAATTTTATACCTATTATTAGCGTTTTTTTTAAAAGATAAATATTTCATGAAAACTGTCCTCTACTAGGGACATGAGTTGTATACTCGTATTCCTAATTAAAGGTGTGAATAATTGACTAGTGAGTACAGCTAGATGAATAAATAGTCTTCCATAATGTTTGTCAATTCAAACTCACCATGAGTTATCTCTCCTTTCTCATATTTTATAATCCAATAATGCATAATTAATAACCCACATTACGTTTTTTTATCAAGTACAACGAAAAGAGATTATAAAAAGAAACAACTTGAAAACTTAAAAAAAAAAAACAGAACATACAAGGAGTAATGTATTTTGTTTAACAACACCCATAATCATTTGATTAAGGTTTAGTTACATTTAAACTCATCATTCCTCACATATGATGATAATGTATCTAGAAGAGAGTTGAATAAGCAACTTATAAATATTTTAATAAGTTCAAGAGTGGGGTAAAAGCAAGCTGGTAACTCCTATTAATACATACATAAACAGTAGTATTTAATGAATTTAATTAAAATGTAGGATAAAAAAAATTAAATCATCATCTAATTATAGTCATAAATTACTAGTAAAAAACATGAAATTAAGATAAATTAAGTTGAACTTGGTATAGAAATTACTAGTACTATATAAGTAAGATTATTGATATGTTTAAAAGGGTATGTTCTTAATATTATATACGAATGAGATAAGGGTGCAAGCAACGCGCCTGTATTGAGAGTGGACCTGTTAATTTCTCAACCATTAGTGTGTAAGTGATGTGAGATGCTACCCCTTCTCCTACTACTCCAACGTGCCAAAAACTAAAGCAACGAAGGCGATGTTCATTATGAAGCCTGTGACGGTGGCTACATTGAGTCAATTATCTGTATACCATCTTTGAGTTATTACCCTCAAGTCCTCAACTACAACACTTATAATCTTCATACAATATGATCATACGCCCACGATTTCCCAGATTTCGTCTTTAGGATTATGGTCTACGGTACCTGCTAGGCTGCTATACTACCAAATCATTCATCACTCAAATATAATATACTAGAAATAAGAAAGAAGGCATGCTACTTTTTAATTAATTAAACTGCGACTTTATATGAATTGCAACTACCAAAGCTCAATTCTTAATCATAAATCACATATTTTATTTAATCATCATTCACACAATTAAAGTCAGTAATACTAAGTTATAGCCAGCTGATTGTAAATTGGTTCGTCCCCTTTTATTTATTTTCGTGGCCAATCAAATTGATCTTATATACCTTCTATTGCTTATTTAGTTTTATACCTATTCACCATCATATCTAACTGGTGCATATAGTATATGTCCATTATTTATCTTACCACGAGCGATATATTAAATACTCCCTTTAGTTTTTTTCCCTTCAGAGATCACAATATCCTTTGTTGGAAATAATATTGTCAATACTCAAACATGAGACCACTTGTTTGTAAACTATTGTTTCAACTTCACCTTCTTCAATTGCACAAAATTGTTGCACTACATCCTTTTCTTTGATGGTTTTTTTGTGCTTAATTGTGTTTTTTTTGTCCTCAATGAAATTTAGTTCAACACTTAATTTACCCATTGCTTTGACACCAAGCACAAGATCACTAGGACACTAATTAAATTTATTTATGTATGAAAAATAAATAATATATAACTTAAATATGTGGGGAACTAAAGATGCATGTGTTTATACTGCTAGTAAATATATGATATAATGTTGTAAAAAAATTAATAATAACTTTATTTTTAAATACTAATTGTATATAATTAGAAGTTAGAACTTATAAAAGAATTAATATAGTAATGTGGCTTGTTAAAAAACAAATAATAACTTAAATATGTATTTTATGTTGACCCAACGCCAATATTAATCCAAACCCCAGTTCCTGTTTGCCCAACAAGCAACCAGGCCCAGTGATTATAAATCGACTTGAAAACCAAACTAAGCCTAGGTCAAATATTGGAGGCATTTCAATTTAGTACGTAATTGTTTTCATTGCCCACTTTTTTTCTTTCTTTAATTTCTAA
The DNA here is from genome assembly GCA_013407115.1 of Glycine latifolia. NCBI lineage: Eukaryota > Viridiplantae > Streptophyta > Magnoliopsida > Fabales > Fabaceae > Glycine > Glycine latifolia. Next base: position 26,234,587 of record CM023953.1, read on the forward strand.
AACTTACAAGAAGAAAACAATATTAAACCTGGGCAACTTCACCGACACAAGTTAGAGTTTATTATTGTTATTATTTTCGTGGCTACCAAAATGCCCATTCTATAGGATATAGTCCGCAACGTTATTTTCATGGAGGGTTGAAGGTGAACGTTAGATACTAAATCTGACAACGCATTTTAAAGCAACTACCAAATCTTCTGGGTGTTGTCTATAGTGGGGACATTTCATGAAATTAATCCTACCGATGTTTATCTCGCAACTTCTTTCAATATTTCTTTTAACAGGCAAAACAAAATTTAAGAAATGACTATTGTTCTCTGTTATCTCGCAACTTCTGGTTATTATGATCGTGCTGTCATCTTTTACTGCCTTTGTTCTATTCATTGGAGTTGCCTGGCTTTGTCTCTTGAAATGTGGTTCCTTCACTCTCGAACCTGAACAAATTCAAGATGTCAAAATTACATCCTCTTCAAAGCGATCAGGTGACTTAAAAGTACTGATTCTATCAAAATCTTGATGGCACTTTAGAAACAGTAATATGAAAATTTTGTTTTCTATAATTTCTTTAAACAATTAGGCATCATAGTGATTTATTTCTTGCAATTAGGAGTACTTCTATCCTTTGTTTGAAATCTTGTAATTCTAACTGAACTGCTTACACCATAAAATGAAAGGGCTGTCATGAATGTTTCTTATGGAGTAGTATGACTGGCACAAAGTGAATTACACTTTCACCTTTTACAAAAAAAAACTGCTTGTTACTGTTAAACAGCATAACCTTATTTTTGAAAGAGACTCCCGATTAGAAGGGCTATGTAATGTCAGTTTCAATTATAAATATTTTTTCAATCTAATTTGTATTATTAGGCTACAGGTGGCTAGTGGTATGTACATAAATTTTTTGTACATCTAAATCTAATGTTAGGGAGCATTAAATCTAATGCTTAAAATACCTAATAATAGTTGGTAATGTTAAGGATTACCTTTACTTTTTTGTAACTCTAAAAGACCTAATTTCAAGGACAGAATCGATGTTTTACTCACTTTAAAATTCTTCGTCAATGCAGTTTTTTAAGTGTTTCAGGCTTTCAGTCTTTCAGGTTGCTATGATAATGGGTCTGTTTGGGTGTAAACTTATCTATAAGCATTTGTATGAAAAGAAAATAAGAAATAAAAATGAAATGAACTTCTCCATAAGTTAAAATTAATTTTTTATTAGTTAATTTGTAGAAGTTCTCTAATGTAATTTCTCTAATACATGAGAGGACATCTATAAATAAGAGAGCTAATTTTAGCTTATGAAAAGTTTATTTCATTTTTTTCTGCTTATTTTTTTATCCTTGAAATACTTCTAAAGAGCTTACCCAAACCTAGAAAATCTAGTCTACATTTTGTGACTTCTGGACATTTAGCTTGGAAAATCTACATCTTAGCGATTTATTTGAGAGTCTACATCTTCAAGTAGCTACAAGTGGAATTCACTCTAAATATAAAATTGAATATGTTGAAAGCAGGGACTTATGGGAGCATGCCGGGTTCTAGATCAATGTCCTTCAATTCAGGAACAATAATATACACAGGATCAGCTAAAATATTTACTTTGAATGAAATAGAGAAAGCAACAAATAACTTCAATTCTTCAAGAATATTAGGAGAAGGCGGCTTCGGTCTTGTTTATAAAGGTGACCTAGATGACGGCAGGGATGTGGCAGTGAAGATTCTCAAAAGAGAGGACCAGCATGGTGACCGTGAATTCTTTGTAGAAGCTGAGATGCTTAGCCGCTTGCACCATAGAAATTTAGTTAAATTGATAGGTTCATGCACAGAGAAACAGACTCGCTGCTTAGTCTACGAGCTCGTCCCTAATGGCAGCGTGGAATCCCACTTACATGGTAAGCAAAGTCACTGATGATGAAAGTCATCAACTCTTTAGGAAGCCAATTCATAAGAGTCTGACTTTTGAATGCTCAAACTTGTTCCTAGGTGCTGACAAGAAAACCGAACCACTTGATTGGGATGCACGGATGAAGATTGCACTTGGTGCAGCTAGGGGATTGGCTTATCTGCATGAAGATTGTAATCCATGTGTTATACATAGGGATTTCAAATCCAGCAACATTTTATTGGAATATGATTTTACACCCAAAGTTTCAGATTTTGGATTGGCTAGAACAGCACTGAACGAGCGAAACAAGCACATCTCAACACATGTTATTGGAACATTTGGGTAAAAATCCCTTCCCAGCCCTTTTATTTGATGCTTATGGATCATGGACGTGATAGTCAAATGAGCACGTTTACAAAGTACTCATTTCAATCCAACTTCTCGTGTTTATCAGATCGCGGTGAACATTTTTTTACACAGATATACATTACCTTCTGTGCACTTCCTCTAGATGAAACTGACTTTGGGTCATTGACATCTTGTTTTGCAGCTATGTAGCTCCTGAATATGCAATGACTGGCCATCTCCTTGTGAAAAGTGATGTTTACAGCTATGGAGTTGTACTCCTTGAGCTCCTAAGGGGAAGAAAGCCTGTGGATTTGTTACAGCCAGCAGGTCAAGAAAACCTTGTTGCTTGGGCTCGTCCACTTCTTACAAGTAAGGAGGGTTTGCAGAAGATCATAGACCCAGTTATAAGGTACAGTGTTTCTGTCGATAGCATGGTAAAAGTTGCAGCAATTGCATCCATGTGTGTGCAACCAGAAGTCACTCAACGTCCTTTCATGGGTGAAGTTGTTCAGGCGTTGAAGCTGTTATGCAGTGAGTTTGAGGAAACAAGTTATGTAAGACCGAAAAGTTTTCGAGTTCCAGGTAAGAGAGTGGGCTTTTCAGAGTATAACATAACACTGCCTCAGCCTTCTTATAAACCTGGTTAAGAACCAAGGTAGCATAATCTTCGTAAGAGATGCTCAGTACACGAGGCAAGGAATTTGAGTCGTTCAGGTTGTTTCACTTGTTTGTGTAGAGGGAACATGAATTCTCAACTAAATTACATTTATGCAAATGATATTCACGTACCCCTTTTTGATCTTTTCTCATCAAGCCTGGACATATGACAATCATGTCTTAGCTTCTACCTGTATGTGAAACTTTAAGTACATAAATCGACTCATACATCAAGCCAACTAGACAAAACAATGAGAAATCTCAGCATAATGAAACAAAACTAAATAATCTATTGTTGTCCCATTATTACTTTGTTTGTAGCTCTGCATGTCAACAACTGATTAAGGACCATACACAGTGTTGGGAAGTCCCACATTGTCTGTTTTAATTCTTCAAGTTTCAATTCTTGAATACAACTTATATATCTGTTGAATAACTTTATATGTATGTTTGATTTTAAGATGAAATCTAACCTGGTAAGTTTGAGCTCTACATTCCTCGATCCAATCCTAGCTACATTCACGCTCAAACTCAGCATGAGGATCAACAGGTTCAGGCTTCCACTGTAGTGGCTGAAAATGTCATCCTATAGAAGCCTAGACGATTCTATTACACATTTACACTGATTCTGATAGAGAGCAGAAATTACAAATACAGTAAATAACCTAAAAATCACCATCAAAAGCTATGAAGAAGAACAAAAGGGTACTGGAGATATACCATTTTTCATTGATTTTCTATCTTCATGATATTAACAGTGTGGTGCTGTCACATTAATATCTACAGAGGTCGTGGGATGACACAGTCAACTATTCTTTCGCCTTTTACTAAAGAATACCGTGTGTTCGGTTGTTGCGTTGGAGTGTGACATAAGCATAGTGTTTTACCAGTGGTATGTATCCGGAAAATAAAAAACCTATTTGTCAAACTGCACCAACAGTATTGAAGAGAAATTGATGTTTTAAAAAGTTTTTTGTTTAATATGGGAGACTTCTACTAATATGGGTTCTACATAATGTTATTATTCTGTTCTGGAACAATAAATATACAGAACCAGCTAACTTCAGATTTTCAAGAATATTAGAAGGTGGCTTTGGTCTTCTTTATAAATGTGGCCTAGCTGATATGTAGCAATGAAGATTCTCAGAACCAATTCTTGGCAGAAGTTGTGAGGCTTTCCCACTTGCAGCATAGAAGTTTAGTTAAATTGTACAATATAAGCAGAGAGAAACAGACTCACTGCTTAGTCCAACCATTCCACGCTTTACATTATTTTAAGGATAAAAGAAGCCCTTCCAGATATTCTCAAAAGCAAAACTCAAGGGTAAAAAAAGCCCTTCTAGATGTTCTCAAAAGCCTGAGCTTCAACAAAATTTTGAACTAAAGATTGCAAGGCTTTACCCCAAAGGGAGCCCTTCCAGAAATTCTCGAAGGCCTAAGCTTAACTCAGGCCCAAGAGGGGGTTTGGAAATAGTTTTCAACCAGCAATAGACGCGCCTCGGTTAGAACCTCACTAGCTGCGTCATTGCCCCAAGCGCAAAGATGCTTTACTATGCTGTCTGACAAGTCATTTTATAATAGTCTCTGTCAGTATCGTCTATTGGTATAGTCGATGTGGGACTTCAGCTAAGGTCCCTGTTGAATGTTTCTTTATGTTCTAAAACACCCATAAACGGTAGATCAAATCTGTCCTCATGGCAATCTCTATGTACCTGTGTAGGCTTCTGAACCTTTAAACTTTGATTCACACGCTTAATCAACTTGATTACATGATGGCATGTATATTTTTCAGAACTTCAAATCTTGGATTAAGAAAAAGATGAAAAGGTTGAAGAGGAGACTTTGCTAGATAGCTAGAGGACCAGATGTGGAGGAAAGACTGCGAAGTTTTCGATAGCCTCTCCGCTTCTCTCACAATAAAAAACTGCTCAAAACCTTTTTTTTCTACCCCACCTACTTGAAGAATGCGAGCCCCTAAATGCCCCAATCTCAACTTTCTCTTTAACAGTTTCAAATTTAAATTTCAAATGTTTTTTTTTCAATTTAATTATAACTGTTTTTGCTGATAATTGGATTTTGATTATTTATGCTGTATTATATATTTGAATTAGTATATAGGCTACATATTAGTGTTGTGGCGAGTAGTATGTGTACATTTGGAAAAATAAAAGTATCTATTAACTCCACCTAATAATTTTGCTTACATAGAAAGCTACTTTTCATGTATTTTAGTAATATATTGATGAAAAGGGAGAGACAAAATTAACTTAGAAACTCGCCACTTCTTCGTTTTTCTCGTATTCTTCAAGAATAATCTCAACGAATTGAGGAAGACGAAACATTGATATTAAGAAAGAATAAAGAACGACCATTAGACTTTACCTTCACATGGTAATTCTATTCTTTCATTGATCTTTTCTTATGTTAATTATCTTCTTTAAAATACTTAATATGCATTGATCTATTAATGTGCGTAGCTAGTTTTTGATTCTTTCCTTCCCGTTGATCTAAAGCTACATTTTCTTGATTGAGATATGTGTGAGACTGTTTAATTTGTTTTCATGTTACATTACATGATGCATCGTCACATCACAGACTAATCTTTACAATTCATTACCATTACTGTAACTGTAGTTAGGATGGTTTCGATTAGAGTAAATATAGAAAAATAAAGTAAATAATATAATAAATATAGAAAAAGTTTATTATATGACTTGGTCAATTTTTCAGGCGAAAGAAATAAAAAAAATAATTAAAACTAACCAAATTGAGTTTTTCATACTATATAGGAATTAACATGTTAAATAAAAATTGTTTTTTTCATAATTTTTCTATTAAAAGGAAGCAATTTTTTTTAGATTATTAATTTTTCATAATTATCACCTCTCGACTGATTTTTTTTTTGCACAGCTTATATTATAAGTTTTTTTTTTGTTTTCTAATAATACATTGGCAGGTATTGAATTTACTAATATCGTTGATAAGATTAGTAAAACAGTTGCATGCAAAAGTAATCAAGGTATCTAAAGATTGATAAAGAATTCACACACACACACACCCCATAAAAATATGGGCTTGATTCGACCTACTAAGGATTAATAGGTTAAATGCACTGATCTTTTAATCTACCTAAATTTAAAAAAAAAACAACAGAAAATTAATTAAAATAAACAAATTTGAATATTTAGCATAACTTTAAATAATCAAGTATATCATTATTTTTAAATTTCATGAATTAAAAAAATATAAAATATTAGTTAAATTCAATCTTTCATTTTAAAATGACAAAAATATTTCATATTTATTATTATTTTTAGGTGGATTAGATTGTTTCATCTAACACATCACGGGTTAAACTTGAATAGATCGTATCTATTTTTTAAGATATAATAAAAATTGTAGGCCGACCTGTTCTAAATCTATGATGAGTCGAATTAATACACAACTTTCAACCCATTTTAACAACTTTATACATAATATATCATCACCACGTCACGAATTGATTCTTATAATTTTCCTGTTTTAAAAAAATTGAAGGCAAGCAACAAGTAATATAGTATTGCTAACACCCAAACTGTATTTTATAGAAATGTGTTAAAGTTTAAACCCGGCTTTGAGGAGATGCAACAACTTTTCCTTTTAGAAAAACCAAAACTTACTTGATAATTGAACAATTACTCTTCACCGACAATTAACAAATAAAATACATCAATTTCCAGCCCTACATGCTATAACTAACAATCCTTCTTGTCTTCGAATTACACTTTTTTTTCATTTTTCTTGAGATAATTTTCATATTACACACTCATCCTTAAATACCAGCCAATTTCCCCAGCCTGTCCCTTAAAATCTTCAGTCCCATGTACCTGCGAAAAACATAAATATATTATTAACTATACAAGGTGAAGAATATTATTTGGTTTGATTAGAAATTTGATCTTTATACTTATTGTTTGGTTTTATATCTTTCAAATTTGATCTATATGGTTACATCATTTATACGTTTTGGTCACTGTATCTAGAAACTAGACGTTTTAATTTCTACATATACAGTTTTAAGTCTGTTTTAGTCCCTATCGTTCAGTTTTAAGAGACTTACTAAACGAAATTAAAAATGCATGTCGGAGGACTAAAACGTCTAATTTCAATGTACTAGACCTAACAACTATAAAATGTTGCAACTATTAAGAACCTTAAACTTTATTATTTATTGGTAATTTGGCACCCTAACTTTTACACTCTATAGTAACAAAGTTAATACAGATAAGATATAAGATTGGTTGGATGATTAAAAAAGAAGAAAAGTCAATCTTATACTTTATTATAACAAAAACTACCAAATCTCATAATTAAAATTTGCTAGTAATAATAAATAAATAAAAGTCAATCCAAAGATGTTTACTCAGTGTTTATGTTCTCTATGTACATACCTGCCCATCATCATCACAGTGGCTTGAGGGTTGGTTCCTGGCGACTCAGAAAATGTCGAGCCATCAACCACACGAAGTCTATCAACACCAAGAACCTTATGCTCAGAGTTAACAACCTTCCCCACCTGGCACCCACCATGGTAGTGCCAAATAGTGATGACAGAGTCTCTACAAAACTGCTCTACTGACTTTGTGTCATTGGGATGCTTGGGAATGAGGTTGATATTGGCCTTCACAGTGAGGTTAAGCATTTTCTCTGCATTTTCTCTCTCACATAAAGTGTAGTTTGTGACGTGTTCTGACTGGACAACCTTTATTGCCAAGCGGATACCCTCCACACAGCGCTTAAGATCATAAGGGTGACTGAAGTAGTTGAAGGTAACAGCAGGGTTGTCCTCCACGTTGGTGTTTATCAACTGGAGCTCACCTGTTGACCAAGGCTTCGCAACTTTTGACAATATGAACCCTCCCCTGAATGCTTCAACTGGTATGTCTCTCTTGCTCTTCACATAAGCTTTTACAGCTTCTTGTGATCTTTGCTTTGGTGGAATTGTGGACAACTGCCCAATCTGGTTTATCATTTAAAAAAGAAAAAAAAATTACTTCTGATATTAGTTGCTAATTTACTATGCATGTTTCTGGATTATGTTTAATGCTTAGCATTGCTCCAGGAACCTTGTTATGATAAGTATGCAATTTCAGAATTCAGATCAATTTCTAGTTAGTTTGCTTAGTGTTTTTTGGTCATGATTAATTTATTTAGCTAAATGGAATTTAGATACTAAGAGCATCTTTAGTATATATCTTTAGGAGTTACCTAAAATTAAGCTACTGCTACATTGTGAATTATAAGGAAGAGAAGATTGCATTAAAAAGAGAAAGTTACTAATATAAGCAAGTTGTTATGTGTCATGAGAAGTGCACATATAAATTTTGAGAGAAAACTATGCAAGTCATTTTTAATTGCATGGATAAAGATGTTCTAATAGTATGAGATAATGACTTGCAACAACACCCAACTGTTAAGCATTCCAATGTGCTCTCTAAGTCTCTAACATTATTTGTAATTTTGTACCCACAATAAGTAAATTTAGAGAATAAATTGCATACCTCAGCTGACAAGATACCATGGTGGCAGTGAATGCTGTCTTTGGACTGGCCAAACCCACTGCTGGTTTCAATGTAGACACCCAAATTGGTAATACCAACAGTTTCTATGAGTGACTGCTGAACTGGTCTCTTGGAAGGAACAAAAATTGTGTTCATGGGGTTATCAGCCATGCCTTTCCCAACAAATTGGTTGTCAAGAACCACAGGGATGTTCAATTTCTGAAGCTCTGCTTTTGGGCCAATTCCACTCAGCAATAGCAATTGAGGAGTCCCAAGTGCCCCACTGGACACAATCACCTCACTCTGCCTGTCATTTCCTAGATATGCCTCATGCTGCTTCCCATTTTCATCCTTGAAAATAACCCCTGTAGCTTTTGGTCTTTTTCCTGCAACAATAGCATCACCATTTTCACTCATGTATGTGATTGTAAGCTACTTATAAGGGACTAAAGTGTTAAACTTTCAATTAGGGATTTTTTTTTCATTTTAAATATAAAACATAAAATTAGCTAATGTCATATTTATTGTAATTTTATAATAAAAACGATTCTTTTAAATAATTTAAACAACTTAAATTTTCTTAAAATCATTTTATTTAATATATTTAAATATAAATTTTATTTTATAAGACAATTATAATGGTAATCAATAATATCTATAATCAAATATTGAAATAATCACAAAAAACAATTCGATTTTTTTTTGGTTGAGTGCCTCGCTCTAAAAAAAATTAATTCGATTTAAACGCACACTAATTGTCCTATACATATAAAACTTATTTTGTGTGATCAATTATATTTATAATGACTAAACCTAATTCAATTCAAACTCACACTAGTTCTCCAACATGATGAAAATTCACATGAAATGAAAGGATATAATCCCATGACCATTTGAATTTGATTATAAAAATGTTTGTTATATATAGTATATACTATATACATACATACCTTTTGTATCAAAAACAATCTTTTGGACAGTGGCATGGATCAAAACAGTAAGTTTGTGAGGGTTGGCAGAAGCAAGCAATTCAGCAGCTGTGTGGCGACGGCCAAATCTGTCAAAAATGGTTCCACCAACTTTGGTTCCATACTTGTGATCAAAGGTGAAGCCATTGAAAGGAGACACACCAGCAGCTAGAAGCCCGTCCCTAACTGCTCTCTGCCAATCCGAAAACTTTGGCCGGTGAACAATCTGCTTCTCAACCCATGGATATGACTCATTCACTAGCTTTGTATCCCACCCCACCTTCCTTATAAATCTGCATTTTATTATACAAAATGTTATTCATGACTAATGCTATATTATTTATAGTCACGTTTACTTATTTTAAACATGTGTAATTGCTTACAAGTTTGTTATTAGTTAAATATTTTATTCATTTTGAAATAATTAATTATTTTTTTACTACCTTCTTTTTTCAATTTATTTATTCTTTTATAATATAAAAAATTATTGTTATATTGTTTAACATTATCCTTCTCTATCTAAATTAGTGTTTAATAACTTCTTTTAAAGAAATAAAATATTGACATAAATTAAATTTATGGTATATATTTATAGAATTTAAGATTCCTTTAATCTTTGAAAACAATACTTAAATTTAAACAGAAGGAAAATGATTTAATATATCTTTTTCAGTAATTATTTAAAAAATAATTAATAAATATTTTATATTTATTTATATAATGTATATATGTTTTAATAAAAGAATCACTTTTATTTTTTAATTAGTCTCTTGGTCTCTAACGGTTGTTTGCAACATATATATAAGTGAAATACGAAAAAAAAAGAGTTAAAAAAATTCGAAAAAGAAAAATAGAATAGAAAAAATGTGTTATTTAGATGGATAGAAATAAGACGGAAAAAGTGAGAAAAAAAATCTTCCTACCTATTTAAAAATGTGAAAGATATCATAGCAATAAATAAATAAATTATATACAAATTAAAAATAAACATATTTAATGTTAAAGTTTTACTTTTTTACTAATTATTTATTATTTTAATTTTATGTCATAAGAAAATTTCTTTAACTCTTAAAAGCCCAAGATCCGAAAAAAAATGAAGGAGCTTCGTTCTATTCCTGTTGTCATTTCTTAACAAAACAAAAAAAAACAAAAAGAGTAACAATGCACCCTCACACTAATATTTCCATTTGATAACAAACAGTAACGATACATTAACACTTCTTTTATATACTCTCACTTATTTTCTCTCTTTTTCTCTCTAAATAATAAATATTAAATAGCATTGACTGGTCCATGTAACATCAAACAGCAATACTCATTATTGAATGCATCCGTGGTTGCAAAATCCAGTGGAAACATTAAATCAAACAGTTTAATTGTCATTTGCAAGTTGTGAATTTATATTTATATAGCTATTCCAAGGGTTAGAATAGGACCACAGGGCAAAGAACCAGGGATCCAACGAGCCCCTTAATGATTTTACCGAAAAATAAAACTACCTAAAATCAAATTGAATGACATTGTGTGTGTGGTCGCTTTTTCCACCCTTCCTTTTTCCTAAGATCTGACACTCTTACCTAACGACTTCCATGACATAAAATAGGGTTATGAAGGAATACATAAGGAGCATTTATTGGATGAAACGGATATTTTCTTTACGTAGATGTAGTCTTAATATCCTTCACCAAAAAAAAAGTAGTCTTATCATGAATATAAATGGATAGGATATATACAATCCACAATTTCAGCTTAGAGAATATTCGGATTTGCTGAGGGAGCCTCAAACTCCCATTTAAGAAACAACAACCTAATTTTCTAGAATAAAAAAATGATAATAAAGCACACCTTTATTTTATTTTTTTTTAAAGGTTGAACTAGAAGTGATATAAATATAGTTGTTATGATTAGGTTAAGAATTTTATGTTAAATTTAAAACTTATCTTGAAATAAAAGTTTTCAAACTTCAATTATTCAAAATGGTTAAGCAATCAGTTTCCAATTGAAAGACATGGCCTGCTTTGGGGAAGTAGTGTCGTCAATGCCATCTGATCTTCCTTCACCTTGGTCCACTATATAATAATTATCGGTATTAATGGGCTACATACATAGCTATGCACCCTTTGTTTTCTGTTAGGTAGCATACAAAATATTAACCCCACTACACAATTTCTTTTGGAAACAAAAATAGAAACAATAATCAGCTATCAACCAAACCTAGCTAATAATGATAACAAAAGAGAAAGGGAAAATGGAAAAAGCATCCATTATTTAAGTCGAGTAAAATGATATTTGGACGTAAACATACAAATGGATTCAAAATGTTTGTACTTGATGGTTGAAAGCAGACGACTGGACAAGCGTAAAATTGAGCCTTCTATGCACGCGAGCAATACTAAAAAAATGAAATATATTAATAGAAAATAATGATTGTTAATTAATCAAATTTCGCCAAGATTTTTATTTATCGCGTCAACTATATATGAATTGCACTTAAAACAAAAATGAGAAAAAATAATATCCAACATAAGCTTGCAGCATAATGATAAAGAAAAAAAATGAACATAAACGGAGAAAAAAGTTTTAAAATACTTGTTTTCAAAAAATACATAATAATTTCATATTCAAATTTGGCACAATAAAGTTAATTAAGTACAAGTTTTATAACAAAAAAAATATTTTTTTAAAAGAAACATACAATGTTGCATGCAACTTTCACGATTCAAAATAAACACGAAAAAAAGTAAATAAAAAGAAGACAACTTTTCTCAAACCTCCTTTACCTTTTTTTTTCAGCAACCTAATTTTTTTTATAAAAAAACTACTTATTTTACTCTCTTTTTTTAAAATAAAAACTTCTTATTTGTTTTAAGAGATTTAATATATAGAGTAGAGATCAATTTAATTGAGCATTAATTAATCTAAATTTACTTTTTATCCTTAATTATATTGGTTACAATTCAAGAAAATAAATGAAAAAAGATGAAAAATAACTTAAAAATATACTCGAAATAAGTTGATACCTCTTGATGTATATTTGAATCGTTTTCTTGTTTAAAAAAAGAAAAAAATTGTTAAAATAAATTAAAAAAATTGGAAAGCAAGTTATTGAGTGAAGGTTATGTTGTTACCTAGGGTCTGCTCTAGTGTAGAAGCCAGCGTTAATGGAACTGCCGCCACCCAAAACCCTTCCCCTTGCATTGAGGACTCCATCTGTTGAAATGAAGTACTGAGAAGCCGAAGTTGGTGAAGTGTCTGCCAATGTAATGTGAAAGTTCTGCAGAAATGACACATTAGGGTTGTTGAAAGGGACTCCTCCTCTCTCAAGCAGCAGAACTTTGAACTTCTGAGACAGGGTTGCAGCCAATGGACACCCTGCTGTTCCACCCCCCACTATTATGTAGTCATACCCACTTAATTTTCCATTCGCTCCTGAAGACCCCAATCCCAATGAACTTCCTCTTCTTATAAATGGGTACCCTTCATTCCAGTTCTGCTTACCTGCATGCGCGCACCAACCATATTTATTTTCATATATGTATGTAACATTTGCTGAGCACTATGTGATCTATTCTAGCTAGTCTTATTAGTATTATGTAAGCTCTTGAAGTGAAACTACTCCATATATGATGTAGAAAATACCCGAATCGATCATTGACTATTTAATACTACAGAAAATTGTTAACTTTGAGATGGATTAATTTGTATCAGTGTTACAATATACTACTACTATAAAGCAAAACTTGGAAATTAGTAAGAAGGTTGTTAAGAAGATGGAAATGAATATACTAGTAAGATAGAAAGCGTTGTTGAGTTGAGGGTATATGATATGATGACCTTGAGAAAAAGGTAGATAGTTGAAGAGGCATAATAGAAGTAAGTACTGCAGCAAGAATTTGACTGCACCAATGAACGCCATTGAATCTCACTAAGAAGCCGCGCGCTGCTTCAACCTCTAAGTGGCTGCCTCTGGTTGGCCTTCTTTTGACTGTGCCTGTGCACCATATAAAGATTCTCCAAATACATTCTATCTGTACAATAAATGTGTAGCTACAAATACACTTTTTTTCCCTAATACAAATGAAAAAATGTATTAAAAATTTAAATATCAAATGAAAAAAAAAACTTATTAAATGATATTAATAGTTATGTATATAACAGTAAAATAATTTTACACAACAGTATAACTTTTAAGATCAATTTTATAAAAATTAACAAATTTATTATATATAATTATTTGTGATTGTATAATTAGTTATCATTATTTATACTATTAGTGTATGGTTTTTTCTTCTTCTTCTACATAACAAGTGGGACCTAAAGAAATTGTTGTTTTTATAAATTTCAATCAAATATGTTCAAAAGAATACTATGATAAAGACGATAGATTTCTCATGTGTCAGTTTGTTATTAGCTTCACACTTCTTTCTTCTTTAAAACAAGAAAGGTCTAAGACTCAAGGAGAGCCATGAGACATTAAAGTTCTACCTAAACGGCTTGATTGCTATTCAATGTCAAACTGTTTCTTTGAGGACTCGCTGTTCCTCAAGTTAAAATTCTTGATTTTATTTTCAATTGATGCTAATTGAATAATAAAAACAATGTGAATTTATAATTAAGAGAAGATGGAAATTAACAATACTAATAAGTATAATTTATGTTGTATAAGTATTTAAAAATATAGGTGAAATATGAAAAATACAAATTAAAAATAAGAGAATGTTAGTTTGAAGTGTGTGTGTGTATATATATATAGAAGTTTATTTTGTTGGTAATGAAAAATACAAACATTTAAATTTTATTTTTTAAAAGTAATTTAGTTTAATTGATAGAAATAATTTATAAAACTTATATTATGTACAATATTATTAAAAATTATTAAAATTACTTACGCCATCTAGTTCAATCAATAAACCAACTAGGTAACCAGTCTTAGTTATTAGAGATGAAAACATGTGAGGTTATTGTTCATTGAGAGCCTATAATTTAGTCTCATCAGACATTAGGCCAACTCAGGTTAGGACTATTTGTTAAATAAGTGAGATTATAACTTTCTTAAAAATCTATTTAATTAAAAAGACAATATAATAATAACAAAATCTTCATGTAAGTTAATTTATATTATCATTAAATTTTTAATGTAATTTTTTAGGTTATATAATTATTATTTTATTTAAATGCTTAAGTCAATTGTCTTACTGCGCGCTTAAAAAAGTCAATTTTCTTACGTTAACAACTTATTCAGACATCAGTTTTTTTTTACTTATTTAAAAGAATTTATTGCAAAATAAATATTTAAATAAGTTTTTCAAGCTAAATCATACTTTTGAAAAGGCCAAACAAAACGTTAAAAAAAGGATTTATATTAAATAAACATGCAGGTCATACCTAGATTTTAAATTTAAACTTGGGTCAAGATGAAGTCTTGTACAAACCTAGCCCCAGCCCAACCTAACTTATTTCTAACGTATGTCAGACTAGAATTGTATGTACTTGGATTGGTATTAATAGATATAAACTAGTTTGAACGGGAAAAGTAATATTTGGTACTTTATATATAATTTCCATACTTGAGAATTGAACATGGACCAAAATTAATTATTAAAACAACTGCTAAACCAGAACTATATATTAATCGCAATAATTTTATTATTCTATTTATTGCTTATTTCAATATTAATATAATTCAATTAATACCATCAATAATCCAGTAATTTAATAATTTGAGCGTATAGATTATTAAATTAAATTATAGTTCATATTTCGTTGAAAATAATTTTAGGGAAACAATCCGTCAGTTTTTAGTTTTCAAAAATTAAATAAAAAAGGTAATCATTTTGAGTAAACGTAAATAATTTATGCACTTTACTGTCATCTAAATACATTTTTCATTAGTAAATTTGTTAAATTTTATTGTAATTATTTATTTTTGTAAAAAAAAAATCAACAAAAATTTTATGATTTTTTAGTACTAATATTTTATAAAAAATATTTGATCATAATATTTATGTGATTAATACTTTTGTTAAAAAATATATATTCTACAAATAACATGAAATATAAGAAATACTCAATATGCTTGACTTTATTTTTGGTTCTTTTTTTTTTTTGAATTTGGTTCTCTTTTTATTTTTTTACAATTTTGATCTTTATTATTTTAATTGTACAATTTTATTTCATTCATTAACTTTAAGTTTTTGCAAATGATGTCTTAAAAAGGGAAATTTTTTATTAAAAATTATGTGAAAATACATTTAAAAATCATAGAAGGAATTCACATTTCAATAAATAAAAAAAATATCCTTTCACTCCCTTAATCAATACCTTACTACACTTATTAGCATTAATTTGTCATAACTTTATATTCATTATTTAATGGAAATGTCGATATAAGAGTATAGTAGAGTATTATATATCTATACTGTCGTCCCAATAGCATTGATGGAAAATACTTGGTATTACATACAAAAAATAAAGTTAAAGGATGAATCAAAATTCTACAATTAACATAATAAAGTGATTAAATTTTTAAAAAAATAAACGAACTAAATTCTCAAAAAGCAATAATAGCAATAAATGTAACTCTCCCGTGCTTGTTCAGAAAGGCTGAAACAACATCTGAAGAAGGCATTTAATGAGAAAATGAAGTTCAGAAGAAGCTGACCGTTGGATTTCGTTGATCACATACAACCTCTGCGGACTGATCCACACCGCTTTTACACCAAGACAGCTCACTCACCGGCAAGAGCAATAAAGTTCTATATTTAATATTCTACCAAATATATGTATCTTCTCTGTCCATTCACTGTATTTTGGTTGGTTGTTCATTTTTATTTGATTAATAATTATAAAAAATTTACTTTTCTTTTCTTACTTTTATGGTTTATAGAATAAAAATATTAAAATATTTATTTTGACGTCTTTGAATTTTTTTATAATCATATTAAGACCTTGTATTATTGAAAAATTATACTTATACCCTCTCTTGTCCATATTATAAGGGCATGGCTTAAAGGAAATTGATGGTTCTTTTCATAGGTATTTTAGAATTCTTATAAAATGTTTAATATTTTTCTTTTATTAGTTATCTTTATTAAATAATTTAAGTATTTATGTTTGTTTATCGATAATGGTGCGTAATACTTCTGAACTTTAAAGTTTTTATATCACTCTTAACATGTTAATGATTATTAATAATTACATAATTGGTAATATATTTTTAAAAGTTCAATAAAATTAATTTAATCAATTAATTTTATTGAAATGTAATGTGATTGATAACTGTCTTATAATAAAGACCTATAATTTATTTTATATATTAATCTTTTAGTTTAAAATTTACGATAAAGTCTAATATTTTTCCTTCTATTTTACACAATTCACTATTCTGATCACCTTATAAAAAATAATGTAAACTCAACATTCAATTTTTTTTTGATTTTGTAATTTAAAAATAAAAAATTGTAATACCCTTTCTTTTGTTTCATATATTGTCTCTCCATAATATATTAGAAATGTAAAAAAAAAAAAAATCAATTTTGTGACATCTTTTTCTTTTCTCTCTCTTCACTCTTAAGTCCTCCTTTTTTAATTGTTAAGTCAATTTTATATCTTTGATTAAGTGCATGCTTAGATATCAATCCTCAAAGCAGTACACTTTTCTCTCTTTATTAATTAATTATATATTTTGAAATTCAGGAATGTGCATTGAATTTCTTAAAAAAAAAAACATGTTTTCAAATTTATTCAAATTAACATAGTCTAAGTCACATGCAGCTCTATAATGGCGACGTGTTTCAACTCCGTCGTAGAAAATTTTGTTGTGGTGATCATTGCCGGTATTATTTGGTGATTCTGTTTATCAGGTGGACAATGAATGACCCATTATATTAGTTGATCTACAGTTTGGAGAGCGTTTGAAATAATTAAGCCCTTCGTCGATTAGGAGATTAATTTGGTATTTTGGATCAGCGAATTAATTAAATAAGTACTTCATTGTGCAATCTTCATATACGTACGTTTGCATCTAATTATTATGGGTTGCGTAAAAGCATTTAAACAGAAATAAAAAAGATCAATCGATCTCAATGCATAATACAAACCACAATTGCTAGATACAATAAGACAAGTAACTATTAATGGAGAAGAGGGAAAGTATATATATATAACCATAAGTACAAATATTTGCCAAACGATGTGCAACTCGTGTATTATTAATAAATGCAAAGATACATATATAATAATCATTGCCTTATGTTATTGTTTTCTTTGCTTCTTTATTACTTACAGTTTCTTGTGTCAAGCGACTATAAGTTCAAAGCAGAAATAGTCAAGGCTTCTGATGCATGTAATCTGATTTATCTAGATATATCCTAAGTGATGAGGAAGACAAATATTAATTCATCTGAAAACACAGGTATGGAGATCTGTTTGTTTGCACCTATATCAAATCCAGAACACGGACCAAACTCTTATCCTATCTCCACATACAAGGTTGCAAGAAAATAATACTAGTATATAATAAAAACTTTCAATGAGAAAGTGATAATTCGATCAATAAAAAAACCATTATAAGGAAAAGTTAGTAATGCAAGAGGAAGGGGTTGATGATTCATGGCGCTTTAATTTCATTTATTTCAACTCTAGCCACAAAGGCAGACGATATGAATATATTGGTTGCATATACACTGACACCACCAAATTGATCATGAGAATTATTAATTTGCACATGCATGCTACATGCAAGTGTGACATGAAAAGTTAAAATTGCCACAAGAAAAGGGGGGGCATGGTAGAAATTACTACTAGCTAGCAAAGTCGTTGCATCCTTCTTCCCGACCGAAAATAGAATTGTGCA
The DNA here is from genome assembly GCA_013407115.1 of Glycine latifolia. Classification (NCBI taxonomy): domain Eukaryota; kingdom Viridiplantae; phylum Streptophyta; class Magnoliopsida; order Fabales; family Fabaceae; genus Glycine; species Glycine latifolia. The sequence continues at coordinate 26,252,839 of CM023953.1, forward strand.
GAAAAACAATTAAGTGTCTTGTCCCAATCTCCTCTCTGCAAAGTGTAAACTCTTATTATATGTCTATGTACACACTTCTAATGTATTTAACCTCTGCTTCAGAGATAAAAAATGGAGTTAAAAGTTTAACAAATCTTTAAAACCGAATAAGTACGATTGTATATTAAGCTTTAAATTTTACTTCGTAAAGATCACGATGTACTTCTGTCAAAACAAAATCATGATGTACTCTGAATTTAATTTGCTAGAAAATAATGGACTAATTAATATGTTGAATTTTAAAAATAGTCACGAAATAGAAAAAAAAAAAAAGACAAAAGACAAATAATAAAAGTTTTAATATTTTCTTAAGGGATACAACGTAAAACTATTAAGTAAGAGTTTAAAATAATATTTAAAAAATGTATTTTTTTTAGTGATTTTCTTTTAGGACCGCTAAAAGAAATCTACCTTTCTCTAACAGTTATATATGTAACTGCTTTATTTTATTTTTGACAAGACATATGTAACTTCTGAGAAAGACTTCTATGTCTATATTATATATTAACAGTTTTGCACTAAGAAAACTCATTTTATAATTAATTATAGCTTATTTAAGCTTATTTATGAAATAAATATTTTTGTAAGTATTAGAGAGATGTTACGAAGATATATAATTTATAATATATCCATAAGTTTTTTAAGTTTATTTCAAAGTTTTCATGATAACTAACAAATTTATAAGTAAAATGTTCAACCGTATTTCTTTGATTCATGAGTCCTTATATGATAAACTCTTTTGAAATAAGAATTTAATTAAATTATTTGCTTACACACCCATTGTATTTTAGTAAATTATCACTCAAAAAATTGAATGAAAACATAAAAAAAGCTACTAATTTGACCGAACTCCGAGAATGCCAAATTATCCATAAAAAATAACCAATTATTCTTTTTGTCTAATTAGACTCATATCCAATATAATAATTATGATTAGACTCGTATCTAAGGTATTTTTTTCTTGTGCTTTTGGAATTGTTTCTTGTATTTCTTATATTATTTTCAAAATTATTCATTTCGAAAGCAATATATGAAAAGAACAGGAAACAAATTGTCCATATCCAATACAACAATTCTGATTAGACTCAGCGAATATAATTTTCTAATCTACTTTTAAACTATTTATGTTGTGCATCCACACACCACCATATATAAGTAAAAGGAAAAATCATATTTGGTTACTTATTCTATATTACTGTACTTATGTTGTCCCATCAATATTTATCAATCATATTTTAAGGGGGTTTCTTACAAGAATTGGTATTGAACTTAAAACTAAGATGAGTGTTCACTTATCTAGGTAGGCAATTAAGTGTATGGATCACAAATATTGATCAAAATTTCAGAATTCCTTATTTCTCATTACTTTTTTTCTTTTAGGTGACACAGACATTAATTTGATTTGGGAGGTAAAAATACATACATATACAAATCTATTCATATCCTTGCCCTTTTATATGAATTAAAATTAATAACGACTAAACTTCACTCAAATCTTTTTTTAACTGTCAGAATTTAAACGTGTGCGAAAATTTGTGAAAGTATCATTGTTCTTTATGTCCGGCTATATATTGATCATTTTCCCGAGGCTCATCTTTTGATCGTTATTATGCACCACGGCATATTAGCCTGAGTCATCAATTCAGGTTTAATGAAATTTATGATATTCACGTTTCTTGCACAAAGTCAACAAATTGAACATAAATGTCAATAAGGTTTGTTAATACTAGTAATTTATACTCTAACAATTAGATTTTAAATCGTACGATATATAAATTCAATTCAATTATATATTTTTTATATTTATATTTAATATCTATATAAAAATATGTATATTAATAAAAAATTAAATATTTAATAGTATATTAAATATAACTATATAAAGTTGAGAAAGATAATTAATTATATTTTTAATTGAGTAAATAAATGTTATCTTAAAAAACATTAAAGCCTATTAAATCTGATCAAATGTATCAAACTAAAAAAAGAAACAGGTTTAAAAAACTAGTAAAATTTCCCTTTCCTTTTGGTGGTACAATTCATAAGTTATAGATCTAGTTAACTATGAAGTAACAAACGAATGGTCGAAATATCAATTTGTTTGAAATAAACATAAACGTTTGAGTATTCAAATATTTATTGTCACTTATTTGAGCATTATAGTATTTACCACAACATATAAAAAGAGCTAAACATGTTTACAGTTAACTTTTGCCCAATGCATACTTGTTATTTAGACAGACTTTTTTTTTTTGCCGTTATTTGTCCATGCATCAAAACATAATCCTGAAATTCTAAAGTCTAATAGCCAAAGTCAAAAGTCAAACAAGCTAATAGAAGTAAGCAGTGTATATTTACTTTGAACCTTGTTAGCAAACATGATCTTACAAGCAGTTGCATCAGTCAAAATCTTAAAAATCTAATATAAACACACGACTCCAACATTTAAACTTTCAGGAAAGATACATTCAGAACACATTCAACTCTTACACAAATAATCATGTAGAATATATAACCTAACTTCTCCAATTAACTAAAGAACCTAACTGGAAGAGAGATATCTCGAAACAAAACACAGCCCTCGTGTGCAGCACTTGCATAAAATAAAAAATACCTTTGAATGCCTTAAAAATTATCACAAGTAAAAAAATTCCTGGAGTAGCAAAAACCCTGCAGAAACCACCATCTTCCAACAGAATAGTTTGGTTTTCAGTAAGATAACTACCTTTACCTACTCATATTTTGATGAACTAGTATACTCGGCTCCATTGCCCGATGAAGTTACACTAGATGAAGCACTAGATGACGTAACTCTACCAGCAGGAACCTTAGCTGCATGGCGCCCCTGTCCCTCCTCTGCTAGTTTTCTGATAATGTTCATGATAGTTGGAACAAACTTGCTAGACAAGGAGATGATTCCTGGAAGCTGGAAGAAAAAGAAAACATTAGGATATTAAACATAATTTTGATTAGTTCAAGTAAACTGTAGTTGAGAAATAGTTTCAAGAAATCCTTATAGGAGTATGTAAACCTTAGTTGGGGGTCTGTTTTTTAGAAGGCATTTGGTTCCCAAGATTCAGTTTGTTTTAATTCTAAACTTAAATGATAAAATGTAAAGTAATCAGGCATCCAAGTACGGTCATGTCCAAATGCCTAATGGTTGATTAACCTCTCTTTTTCTAAAACTAATATTAGGGTAAGTTCAGAAATGTTACATTTCTTAAAATCAAGTCAACATTTTAAGGATTGAACAACAAATCATAAAAGATACTCACAGCTCCATGGCGAAATTCACCCGTAATGTCAAGCTGCGCCCATAGGGCTTTAATGAGAAGATAAGCAACGAAGATGACACCTAAATACAAGGGATTTCTGCCATAAAGAAAAACAAATTTAGGTGAGACCAGTCAAGTTAGACAGCTGGACAAAAGTTAAGAAATTTCTTTAGGCTTGAATTTTTTTATGTTCTTTAATCTTGAAAAGGCCCATTCAATAGTTGATGTCAATTCAAACACAAATTACATGAGGTTGTTCTGGTAGCCTTATTCTTTGTGTGGGTGCATATACCCCTTTACAATTAGTGGTTAATATGAGCACTGGTAGCATCATATTTTTAACACTGTTCAGCTGCTAGGTAGTAGGTGCGAATAATCAGTGCCTGATATACATGAAGGGTAATGCGGTAATTACACTCACAAAGTAAATTTTTTTTACTTAAGTATATTGAATAAATATTTTTTTGTCTTCATAAAAAAATATATCTTACTCCCATAATATTATTTTTTTAATAAGATAAATATAAATAATTATAAAAGATAAAAGAGAGAATAAATTAATACTAATTTTATTAATTTTATTCTTTTAAATTTTACTGTTTTTTATTTTTTATTACCATTTTTAATAAATCTTATATAATTTTTTTTGGGGAAATATTAAATTATTTTTTGTCCTACTGAAAAAAAATTGGATCCGCCACTACTAATAATGTAGGGTTTTTATTATTTTTTATTATTTTGTGAATGTTAAATATGTCTAGCGAGTTAGCACTTTCACACATGTTATTCCAGAGGTTTTGGGGAGAAGTAATTAAAGAAGGTTGCAATTTGTGTTGTTAATCGATCACATGGGTGGACAACAAAAGAAGAATGTTCAAAGATGTTTTAGTTATCGAGTTTGTTGAGATAAGGTGGTTTATTAACTTTCTTATGGTGCTCATCTAATGGTTATTTTTTAGGGTTTCAATGGAGAACATGCAAAAACTTCCTTAAGAACAGAGAAGATAGATGGAGAGTTAAGAGAGAATATAAATAGAGCCTTTTTTCTTCCAAAGGAAAAAGGTTAGAAAGATATCAAATGGGTAAAGTTGGCTTGCACCTTAAAAGTGTCATAAATTCATTAAATCCAAGAATAAGCAAAGCCACAATCGCCCATGGTGGAGGTAACCAGTTGCGGCTACGATTGTTGGCTTCCTGAAATTAAAAAGAAATTACACCATCAATAAGTAAAAGCTGGTTATTTTACCAATAGGAATAACTTTTTTTTCAAAATTACTAAATAGGAATAGATTTTGAAAAAATATCCATTTAGAGTAAATCATAAAACTAATCATAACTTTATACACAAAAATTTTAAATCTTGATTTAATTTTGTGTACAAAATCGTAATTATTTTTATGATTTATCCCTAAATGAGTATCTTTTTAAAATTTATTTTCATTTAATAATTTTGAAAAAAATTATCCCTTTTAATAAATAAATAAAAACCCGTAAAAGTTAATAAAATGTTTGATCATTAACAAATCAAATGCCTACATAAATATGCATCCATGATGTTTTATCAAACTAATTATGTCGACTAGTCAACAAATCATTATGTAATCTTTACGCATGGACCTAAACAAGACCACAAAAGAAATTCATAGGAATTGTATTTCTTAACATTTTTCAATAATAGATTTTCCTATAAATAGAGGAACCTTGAAAATCATAAAAATAATGGACAGAACATCATGCCTGTGCAGAAATGGCCTGAGAGACACTATATTCTGTCTCCATCTTGAATTGCCTCCACAAGGATTTGCACTGAACAGGTGTGATCAATGTTTTAGAGGGTGGTACCTACAGAGAAAATTAAATCAGTACAAATGATAGGATATAAAATATTCTCAAATCATAAGAACATGCAGGAGATCAAAACACAACATTCTTTAGCCTAAAATATATATTAATCATTCTTTTTCTCAATAAAATTTCTATCATTCTTCTATTTTCATTCCCACTTCTTCTGTACAATTGTATCAAACTGGTAGAGTTATGTCTAGGAGCTACGGGTACCCAATCACATGGGATAAAAAGGTTTCAATGATGTCTACAAGAATGGAGGTAAGATTGGACTTAATGGAAAGACTATTGGAGAGTTGGAACAGGGACCAAGACATGCAAGAAACGTGGTTGCTAGATGTTAGACCCAAGAATTTGGAAGAAGTGATGTGATGGATAAGCTCATGCACATGATGTGTGATAGATTGTTAGAGTGAAGATCGTCAGAATTCCTCAGTTATCGAGGAGCAAAGTTCAATAGTTTGGTACAACCTTTTGATTAGGGCTCAAGTTTGTACCAGCATGCGTTCATTTTTGTTTCACTCTTTGTAAATTCCATACACTCACCCCACTAGTTCCTATCTCACTTTGACATTAGATTAAGAGAAAAGATATACCAGTTAATTATCTTCGTAGATTGCATTTCTGATCTATCATTTTATCAAATATAATATAGCAACAATAAAATTGCACCTGATCCCAAGTGCTTGAAGCTAGTGGCTCAACTGCCATGGTGCTCTTATCTTTAGCAGAACTGCTTGATGAATCTGCCAATGCAACTATTAATGTTTTCTCAATATCATAAATGTCATCACCATCATCCAAGCGAATTACAGCCATTACAGACAGCAACTTTAAGCACTGTAAATCATTAAATTTGGTTAAAAAGGTATCTCAAATCTCAAATGTAATACAAACTCAGGTAACGATATGTGAATCTTAATTATATGACATACCGAAGAGCGGGCAGACTTGGTGATGGCTCGAACATCTTCTTTTCCCGTCCAAATACGAGGCATCGAATCAGAATCATGACTAAACAATGTCATAAACCTGCTTTGAAATTTAAGATAAGTGCCTCTAAATTAAAACTCAACAAGTAAACTTACATGTTGCATAAGGTTCATACCTCTCCTTCATACTTATTAGAACTCTGCCAGCTTCTTCCCTAGCCTTGGCTTCTATCACACCCTTTGCATAATCCTCTAAACTCACAATCATGGTCTTTTTTGGTTGTTCATCCACATCAAATCTGATAAGTTCAACAGAGAATCCAGAAACAGCTGATTGAGTCTCACGATTAAGAAGTTTCCTTATTGATGGCCAAGTATCACTATTGGCTCCATCCAATAGAGTTTCAACAGGAGCAGACAAGGCCTCCTTCAGTTTTTCCTGCAAGGGTACTATTATCAACAAACTTCCTAGGAAGTTAGCCAGTCATCTATAAAAACACAGCAAACTTCTACCAAGTTTCACAAAGCAGAAAAACTTCATATAAATTTTGACTTGCAATAATTAATAGGCAAAAAAAAAATATTGACAAAAATACATTGTATCAAACTATCAATTAACACATTTTCTATTTCTAATTTCATATAACCATCTGCAAGATTTCAAACATTGGTCATTTGGTCTATTTGGCACAAACATATATCATCTGCAATATAACACTTGAGCTCAAATACAATCCAGAATTTGTGAAGCATGAATGTAAGATATGTACCTCATATGATGAAACAAGTTCTGACATCTTAGATGCTCGCACAGATGCAACATGTGCATCAATATCACGCTGTAGCTTCTCCCTCACTTTAGATGTATCCCAGTTTGCTATTTCAATAACAACATCTGCAAGGACAATATATTAGTGCTGAATTGTAATTCACTAAAGCGAGCTAGATGCATACTTGCAACAAATAAGTTTAAATCTCTTAGTAGATTATTGGAATGAACAAAAAAGTTAGCACTTATGCTCTCAGCACCAATTTAATAATGACACACAATCAACTTCATGTATATCCACATGTTTCGGTCACTCTTTTCCTTTCCAAGATATTGGGCATTCAACTTTAATTTGTTGATGTCTAATAAAATACGATAGACAGATTTCTCAATACCTGCACATCCTTCATCAAACTGAGTCATATAAAACTCTATGCACTTATTGGAAACAGATGAAAACCCTTCCCCTCCATCCAATGCCCTGTCAAATGCTTCCTTGAACTTATCCAAAATTTCGGACCTTATATGTCCCAGCGCAATTTGGAATGTTGGTTGGACAAGCTACCAATGGAAAAGGCGTTAAGGGAAATATAACAACATTATAAATCTAAGAATTATCACAAATCTCCAAAAGCATTTAAGAAAAAGAAACATGACAATTCAATATCTCGACTAGTCAGTATTATTTCAACATCACCAATTTTTGTTTCTCTTTCGATAATCACTAGCTAATTCATTTATCTTAACATGAAAGATAAGGTCAAACAATCATGATTGCACAAAAGTGAAGTTAAGAATAATTACTTGAAACAATTTTTCTTGAAGTTGCTTTTGTTTTGCAAATCTCACCCCTTCGTCAAAATAGTTGGCTTCAGCATCATACCTAGAGTAAAACAAAATATCTCAATATGTGAGCCATAAAAAATGTCATAAAATTAGTTATACTCACTCTGAAAGACAAGTGGTAATGAGTGAATTGAGCTTTTTCCCAAATCCAGAAATAGGGCCAGTTTGCACAGCCTCTTCCAACTCACACCAATCCTGAGTTATAATTACAACATAATTTCCATGGAATTAGTACTTAAGATTGTCAAGCGTTGAACAACAATACAAAAAAGAAATGTAAATACCTTATTTGTAGCAAAAAGGTCATATTTCTCGTTAGCAATTTCTTCACATCGTACAGTAGCAACCATTACCTACAGGTGGGTGGATCATAAATAATTAACAAAATCAACATACATGCAAAACAAAAAGCAGTAGCACCATAACATCTAGATATTTACCTTGTGTGCAGGAAGGTCGAGATCCTTGTTCTCCTTTATGATTTTCCAGATTTCTTGAGCACTAAAAGAAAAGCCTGAAGCAGGAACTACTCCACGCCGATCCCCTGCAAGCCCACCTGGAGCGATAGAATGATAGAATCGTTGCCTCAAGTTGGCAACCTATATTTAAGATTAATCAGAATCATCAATACATGCAAATTAGAGTACTTATTTACTTACAAATGGCCAACTTTGTTTTACACTATGAAAGCTAAACTAATACACATTAAGCCACATTAGCTACACATGCTGATAATCAATCGGTCATTCAATGCCAACAAAATGTAAACCAAAAGGAAGCTAGTGCTAATTCATACCTGCTCCCTAAATTGTTCTTCCTTTTCTTCGAAACTAGAAAGAGCAACAACTTCAACCTGGTCATTTGTAGCCAAGTGCAAATAATTACTATAAAAGTCCAATACAATTCTACTGTTTTTAAGTGAAAATTAATAGGTTAAGTGATTCAAAAAGGAATGATGATCTTACAATGAAAAATTCACTTAATGGGGTTTCTTTATGAGCATCTGGTTTAGGAACAGAATCCCATATCTGCCAAGTAAAAAATAGAGAAATAAAGGTTAACAAAAAAATTGGATACCTATTTGATAACATCATATAAAAGTGAAATAACTGCATTACCTTCTGAATATCTTCGCGCAAAACAGGCTCTAAATTTTCAAGCGGTGTCTATGAATGGAAAAGGTTGATCACATAGTAAATGAAGATATATAAACAATGCAAAAATGAAATACAGAAAATTATTTAGAATTATCAAAACAAGCAGCAACATTTTGCTTTCACACCTTTGTCTTATCACGTATGACAAACAACATTGTTGTTTTGCGTGGACTAAACAATCTCATCATGACCTGAAAGCAAATACAAGCATGCAATTAGATAAATAACAACCATTTAGATTGGAACCTATTGCTTGTAATCAGTAAGTAGTTGAATAATACCTGAAACACTGTTTTTAACAGCGGCTTATTTGCAGCTTGTTCACGACCAATGTCATGACACCACCTTTACATATATTAAAGGGGAGGAAAAATCAAATGCACAAAGAAAGAAGATTGGACTAAGAAAAAACATTAAAACAAAGAAGTACAACAGTTACACAAACTTGAAAATTTCTAGTATAAGTCTATATTAAAAATAATTGAAAGGAAGAAAGTGTAAAAGAACTCACATGTTTATTAGCACTATATCAGAGATAGCCAAAGCAAATAAAGCACTCTGCTTTTCAAATGTAGTATCATCCTGGGGGAAAAGAGGATTTCAGTATAATGGAGAAACAACCAAAGGTAGAAATATCATGTCTCATTTCTCTTTGTTCTAATTTTTCCTAGTGGAAGATTAATTGCATGTTTGAATAGCCAAAAGTTCCTTATCATTGACTATTGTTAATCCACTATAGTGCAAATGCAAAACCAGAAAGATTGCAGTTATGTATTCTCGTCAACTTACTAAAATACATAAATGTAATGAATCTAAGAGATAATTGAATCCTCTCATTTAAAATTACTAACAAAAAATAAAAGTAATATTTCACAAGGAAAATAATAATAATTAAACATTACCCGTAAAAATCACGAGCAAATAAGAATATTGCAAATTATAATGAAAAAAGGTATTATGTACTGTGTTCCACTGGGGCTACAAACACATTAACATATGTGCATTGCCAAGATATGATATAAATAAATATGCAAAAGGCAAAAAACTCTAGACCATGACCACAATAATAAAAGAAAATTAAGGTGGGAAAAAACCACCTCTCCACGTTCTCTTCCATCAGTACCCTCCAAATCCATCACAAGTGTACAAGGCTCTATGCCAACACATCTAGCCATCCAAATTCCTCTGGTGGTTTGAGACCTAAAAACAAGCACATCCTATCAGGTTCTCCTTGTTAATTGTGATAGCTAGATTGAACTGTTGGAGTGAATATAAGGGGTTGTAAAAACATGCCTTCCCTTAAATGCATCCATCTCTGTGAAGTTAGTACAAAACAAACTATTTAAAAGCGTGCTCTTGCCTGTCCAAACCAAAGAAAAAAGTCAACAATTTAAGCATCCCTTCATAGAAATAAAATGAATAATAAGATAACTTTTTCAAAGGGAGGAAATAATAAAATCATTAGAAATCACTAGTGTATATAGGTAAATTGAGTCATAAACCTATACCAAATATCAACATTAAGTTATTGCTCATTTGTCAGTAACACACGGCACAAGCATAACAGATCAATTTAATATTCCCAATTCCCATCAATCTTAATCTTCAATCACCTTCAACATTAGTATTAAGTAAAAATATATCTTAATAACATACACATCCTCAAGTGCAAATTGCCTAGTAGAAACAATTACACAACAAATTAGCTTATGAAAAGAATAAGAAACGAAATTGAGATCACGAAGCATACCACTACTTTGTGGACCCATAATAGAAACTACGGCATAGGAAAGCCCACATTCACTTAATTTAACCTCTTTCATGAAGTTTTCAATCCCGGCAACATTGAATGCACCGTCTCCATCAATAAGTTGAGTGGAACAACATTTCTCATTGTTCGCTGGATAAACACATACTCAATCTTAGTTGGGAGACAAATTAGAAGCACAAAACTTGTAGTAAAATTTTCAAGCACATATAAAATTAGGTGTCACCTCAGCATTTTACTTTCACGTATAAACAATAACGATCTAATAATTTTGCCATGTTACGGATCAAATGATCAAGATTAATCAAATCAAACCAACATAATTAATAACAAATTAATCTTAACTTGAAAACTTGAAAAATATTTATAAATAAACAACTGAAAATATCGTTATCCGTTATAGCTAGCCACTAACACCATTAATATTTGATGCATTTTTTTTTTTTAAAAAAACGAAAATTAAAAAAAAAAAAAAGGATGAAAAATGAGTTACAATAGAAGGCTTTGATGAGTATATTTACAATGAGGGAAATGAAAGAGACGTACCCATTTTCATGGATTGCGATTGGATTTGAAGCACGAAAATTTTAAAGAGGTGTGATCTCTCATCTTACAGGGATCATTGCCATTTCGTTTTCGTTTCTATAAACTATCCTTCAAACTTCTCTGCCTAAGGCAATGCCTTTGCCTCTCCTTGTCTCTGCCATACAACACAACACATTTTTTTTTTTGTTAAATACTTTTTCTTTTCTGTATTTTTTGGAAAAAAATTCTTGTGTGTGGTAATAAAAATATCCTTTACGGTTTTGGCTATTTTATGCATCTTTAAATTTGGAAACAACATATTTTTATTTTGCATACTAGCATGATGATCATTAAACCAATCCCTTGAAAATGATGAACATGTAAACTTATTTCGTTACTAATTATAATACTCTTTTAATTAATTTATATTCTTCAAGAAAATTAGTTAATTTAATTAATTACATTAAATTTATTAATTATTTATATTATTATTTCAAAATTATCATTTTCTTATCTTTTATCCACTTAATTATTTTTTATTAATATTTGGAGAAATAATAATTAAATAAGAGTATGTAGGAAAAAATAATTAATACATCTATAAATTAGAAAATAATCTTATAAAAAGAATAAATAAAATTTTAAAAAAATTATAATTAGAGATAATGCATGGCATGTTCTCATTTTTATGCTTAGGAGTGCCTCCTGGACCCAATTTAAAAGCAGTAGGACATCACGTTTTTATGGACCCGGCCGCAAAGTTGTGTATTAAAAATTAAAATCTTAGTGAAGTCAAAGGGTGAAGACTGAAGACTATTACATTAAATTCATTTGTTAAAAAAAAAAAAAAACAACATGACCAAATTTTTTTAACAACATTTGGTAATTTCTTATTGTATTAGGGATTGAGCCCGAGAGCTTAGTGATATGGAATTTTGGTAGTGTTTCCTACTTCCTAGCGTGAACAATGACAAAAATCAATAATTTAATCATACAAAATACTAGTAATTTATGATCAAATAATAATATTTTCATTATTAGTACATGTTAATTAAATTTTTTATTTTTATATTTATTTACATGTTTTTTCCTCACATGCAAGCATCATTCATTCATTCGTGTCAATTTTCTATTTTAACAACATTATCTTATAAGTTTTTAATAAATACAATATTATTCATGATCTATCTATATGAATGAATTTAAATAAAGTAGTTTTTTTTCGATACAAATTAAGAATCTAAATAAATTAGTTGATGCACGGAAAATTAAATTAGCTGAATTATGAAGAGAATTAAAATTTTGGTGGGTGTCCAGGTGTCAACTGTTAAGTAATTAAGGAGAATAACATACTAGTGAAAAGTGCAAATTTCGATGAATATGCATAAATAGGAAATAAGGCATTTATGAATACCTATTAACTGTTTTTTTTATTTACATGTTTATTCTAACATGTAAGTATCATCAGCATAAATATTTTTATTTTAATAGTATTATTTTTGTCATTTTTAAATTATTAATATTATTTATAGAGTTTATTTAACTATAAATTTGAATACTTTAAAATAAATATTTTAAAAGTTAAAATTTTTATCATGATGTATTATAATTAAATTATTGTGTAAAGCTTTATACCTGTTAGAGCATAAACTATTTTTCTCTTATTTATATTTTATATAAAATAAATAAATTTAGGGGGAATGTGAGTGAGTAGTATATCATATTTTGGAGTGGAAGTAGAAATGAAAATTGATTGAATGCGGAGAAAGACAGAGAGGAAAAAAAGGCGGGAACTAGAAAGCAATAGCATTAGTTAGCAACGAAGAAGTGTGTTTTTCTGTGCCTGGCTTAAAAATGAAAAGAGAGATGAAGGAGAAAGAGAAGGGTTTATCGTCTTCGGTGGAGGAGAGGTACACTCAGTGGAAGTCTCTGGTTCCCGTTCTCTACGATTGGCTCGCCAACCACAACCTCGTTTGGCCTTCTCTTTCTTGCAGGTTCTCTCTCCTTTACTTTAGTCTTTAGGGTTTTCCATTTCCCAAATTATTATTAATCATTATCCATTCCTTCGCAATCGCAGATGGGGTCCTCAGCTAGAGCAAGCCACTTACAAGAACCGCCACCGTCTCTATCTTTCCGAACAGGTCGGTCTTTAAGTCATTTCCTATGCTTTTTCCATTTCAATGTTTACTTACACTCCTTTCTTTCTTCTCAGACTGATGGCAGTGTTCCCAATACCCTTGTTATTGCCAACTGCGAGGTTGTTAAACCCAGGGTTGCTGCTGCTGAGCACATTTCTCAGTTTAACGAAGAAGCACGCTCTCCCTTTGTCAAAAAGCACAAAACTATACTACATCCTGGCGAGGTATGCATGCTTCTTGCTTGTGTTGTTTCTAGGGTCTTACAATCACTATTTTAAATCTCAAATAGCCGCCCATAGTGGCCAGTCCCAATGGTAACAAGGGGTTTACAACTCACGCACATTATTCCACCAACTCTATAGCTTGCTATTTCAAACTGTATTTACAATCTGTGAAGTTTGTTTATAATTTACTTGAGCATTAGGTTACTTATTTTTTTCAGGTGAATAGAATCAGGGAATTTCAGCAAAACAATAAGATAGTAGCCACTCATACGGATAGTCCCGAGGTTAACCAATGCCTTTTATGTTTCCTTTTCCCCGACAAATTAGAATTTCTTCATGTTGTGAATTTGAATTTTATCCTCAATTTTGTTGTCATGAACCAGTCAAAGTTTTATAACAATTATAATTTTCTATTTTGTCAAACAGGTACTTATTTGGGATGTTGAAACTCAACCTAATCGTCATGCTGTTCTGGGGGCTACCACTTCCCGTCCAGACCTGGTTTGTTTTCATACATTCTTTTTCTTACAAAATCTGGTTCTTCCACACCTCTATTCGTAAGTTAGGCACCTGAAATATTAAGCCATATACCTTTTTTGTAGGTTTTAACTGGCCATAAGGATAATGCTGAATTTGCTCTGGCTATGTGCCCAACTGAACCCTTTGTTCTTTCTGGAGGTTGGAGTCTTTTTTATTGCCTTCTCATCACAAAAGATGTCAAGTTTGTTTTCCATTAGTTTAAATTTCTTACAATGTTGTTAAATAATTGTTATTGCGCTGCCATAGCACTCTAACATGGTGTTTTTCGATCCCTCTTTCACGGGCAATTTGCTCTGCCTGCTATGGTTGCGCCATAGGCCGGAATGGTGTGCTTATATGGTGGAATTCTAGCCTTCTGCCATTGATAGCTTTGATTTCTTACTCAAGCATTAACTTTTGGGATCTGAGGGTGGAGCAGTTATCTTAAATTTTGCATATTATCAATATCAATACCACAACTACAGTAATATTTTAAAACTGACCTTATCAACAAAACACACATTTTTATTATTGGTCATAAACTTGTCGTGCTGTTAATGTTGCTCCTACTATATTAAACTTTATCTGTTAATCTTCTCCCAGCAAAAAATAAATGGTAATTTCCTTACTCTTTCTGGATGATTTACTGCTTAGGGACAGTGGTTTTGTTAACTTTGTTTGAATTCATCATGGTAGGGAAGGACAAGTGCGTGGTTTTATGGAGTGTTCATGATCATATTTCAACTTTAGCAGTAGAAACAGCATCCAATGTTAAACATGGCTCTAAAACTGGGGGCAATAGTACAAAAGCTACAGAAAGCCCTTGTATTGAACCAAGGGGCATTTACCAGGGTCATGAGGACACTGTTGAAGACGTGCAATTTTGCCCATCAAGGTAGCTGTTTCTTGCTTTAATTTTGTGTCAATTTATGTCCTAACTAAATTGGAACTATTTATGATTTGAGTTTGGTAAAATATATTATCATGTGCTATGTATTTGCAGTTTATTCATTTGCATGTTATTTATTGGTTCTAGAATAATAATTCTGGTCATGTGAATTCTTTGACATTTTATTTTGTTATGATAGAATTTGCTGTGTTAATCAAACCACTTTGTTTTATCAAAGGGAGACTTAAGTTGTAAACATATAAAAAATTGAACTGTCAAATTTCAATTTCAAACTATGTTTTGGATATTTGTCAAATATTAATGGGTTGATTTGCTGATTTCCATATTATTTTTCTCCTTTGCTTTTCTATTGTTTTCTGATATACTAGCTGCACTTTTTTGTCACTATGAATTGAAGTGCACAGGAGTTCTGTAGTGTAGGTGATGATTCTCGCCTTATACTCTGGGATGCACGCGTTGGATCTGCTCCAGTTGTTAAGGTTTAGATTCTTCAGTTTATCTATTGATGCTTTCTTCATGTTTCAAAACACCAAATGTTAATATCTGAAATTAGTCAAGAAGAGAAATATTCTAAGTTTGGCATCATCACAAGCATCCCATCACTTGTGGAATTTGAATTGCATAAAGAGTTTGGTGGCTTGTGAATAATGAAGCTAACCCTTGGCGGTACAAATGCTCATAACTTGTTACTATTACTAATATTTATTCTAAGAGGAAAATGACTTGAGTGCAACTTATGTTTTTAATTGAGGTTTTGCTACATTTGAATTTTTGGCATGTTTGAAAATATAGATTGATGAGGATGTAAATCATAGAATTAGAGCAAGGTAGATGAAATGGTGGAGTGCATTTAGGTTTTTATGTGACCGCAAAATTCCCCTTAAGCTAAAAGGAAAATTCTATAAAACAGCTGTAAGATCTGCGATGTTATATGGAGCTGAGTGTTTACCAGCACATGAGCATAAAATAAGGGGTAGTAGAAATGAGGATGTAAAGGTGGACATGTGGCTATACGAAGATGGATAAAATAAGAAATGAAGATATTCGACGAAAGGTAGCAGTAGTATCGGTGAGTGAAAAGAGAAAGGAGCATAGATTAAGGTGGTTTGGGCATGTAATGAGACGGTCCTTGGATGCCCCTGTAAGAACAAGAGTTTGTTACCAAAAGCTCGTCAAAGAGAGGTAGAGGTAGATTGAAACTTACATGGGAAAAGATAATTAAACAAGACTTAATGGAGTGAGATATAGATTGGCGGAAAGTGTGTCTTAGGACGGAATGGAGAAAAACTATAAGCTTGGTGGAGGGTTAGACCTATTATTATCTCTATGTTCCAGTCTTCCAGATGGTCCCTTTTTAGTTCATTTTCTCTTCATTTTTCCCATCCTTTCACCCTTCTTTTCTTTTATCTTATTTTTTCTTTTCTTTTGTCTTTTTTTCAACTTCTTTGTATCTATCATTGGATTCATCTACCACCGACCTCAATTAACTTGGGTTAAAGGTGCTGTTGATGTTGAAAACATAGTTTTTCATACATCTCATCTATTTTTCTTTTGTGCATATATATTGTCATTCAGGTTGGATATTTTTTCTTCTTTCAATTACTATTATGCAACATTTGTGATTTAAATTTGAATATGCTTACATTTCCCTTTTTTTTGCCCCATGGTTATCTTTTAAGCAGGTTGACAAGGCACATAATGGAGATCTTCATTGTGTTGATTGGAGTCCTCATGATATAAATTTTCTCCTGACTGGGTATCCCCTGCCCCTGACTATTTGAATGAACATGAATTAAGCTCTGGTTTTTCTGAAACAGTTTATTGGCCTTTTGAATCCTCATTCTAATTTTTGTTGATTTGGATTCAGTTCTGCTGATAATACAATTCACATGTTTGATCGTCGAAATCTTACAAGTAGTGGAGTTGGATCACCTGTCTATAAATTTGAAGGTCATGATGCAGCAGTCCTCTGTGTACAGGTGGCTGGGGGATCCCACCTTGTTTCTTTTAATTGCAGTTTTAATGTGCACTTTAGTTATGGGCATTTTAATCGAGTGCTTGTTAACCTACAATTTTAATCTGTTTCAGTGGAATCCTGACAAGTCATGTGTATTTGGAAGTACTGCTGAAGATGGTATTTTAAACATCTGGGACCATGACAAGGTTTGAACTCTAATTTTTTTGCAAGTCATAGACCTTTTCGTCCCATGCCACCTCTCTTTTTATGAAATGTGAATTTGTATATTATACTAATACTAATCAAATGTAGATCCTATGGACTTAAAATTTAATTGAGTGCTAGAGCTACTGAAAAACCTGAATTCACAAGCCTTTTTGTTATTTTTTGTTTTTCAATGAATTGTTTGACCCTTCCAGGAAAAATGAGAGATCTAAATGCCGCATATCAGAAATATTTGAAAGAATCTTCTTGCTTATCTGTTTTTATTTCCAGCCAGGCTAGTCCTATCATGATAATTTAGTTTTCCAAATTATCACTGCTTGCTAAAGTCATGCATAGATTCCTGTTGGCAGGAAAAAAATGGACCTTTTTGTAAAAATTAAGATGAGGTTTGATGAGCTACAGCTATTCTATCACTTTTGCTTATTGTATTTTTTAATTTTTTTAATTTGTCACTGATTTTGTTTTTCCTATATTGCATGTTTGTTTTTGTTATCTAAAATTTGTGTCAAGCTAAAAAACTGCTACTTTTAGGTTGGCAAAACAACAGACTCTGCTGATTCAAAAGCATCAAATACTCCCCCTGGTTTATTCTTTCGACATGCTGGGCATAGGTATGATATCAAATGGTTGTGTGCTTTCATTTCTTTATTCAGTTCATTGGTATTCAACATTATGTTTAAGCTGTTCGAGTTTTACAACTGGGACTGTTCAATTGCACAATATTGTAATTTGCTGTGATGTAATAATATTTGACTGGTGATGGAGTAAATACTCTGTACCAACCATGCAACACTTATAGATCTTAATAGTAATGTTTCAATACGATGTGTACATGTGCATTCAGGGACAAGGTTGTTGACTTCCACTGGAACGCATCTGATCCATGGACAATTGTTAGTGTTTCTGATGATTGTGAAGGTAGTGGTGGAGGTGGCACCCTACAGGTAAACAGAAATTTATTGCATCTTTTGGATCTCTCGTCCATAACAGATTGTGGCACAAGTGGGGTGAATTATGCCAAACCTCATTATACTCCTTTGTTTAACAGATTCTTCCCATGAATTTCTTGATTTTATTATAATGTAAAAAGGAAATAGTAAAATGCCGGAGATATGCAAATATTTCTGATATGTATCATAGGTTTTGATCATTATTGACTAAAGCTTTTTTCTTTTTCCTAATTTTTTATGATGCAGATATGGCGGATGATGGATCTAATATATCGACCGGAGGAGGAGGTGCTCACTGAGCTGGATAAGTTCAGATCACATATTTTTGGATGCAACTGATGACATCTTGTAGAAACTATAACTTCCAACTATTGCCAGGATTTTGAGTAGAATGTTACTCAATAGTTACAAGAAAAATATTAGAATGTAAAAAACGACATGATACATCTTCATCTGAGGGAAACAAATTAAACATTTGGATGTTCTGTTCTTGTTTTAACGTCTGCTCTCACCCAAGCAAAATAGGAACCACGTTTTGCATCTTGTTTGGAATAGAAGGTATATGATTTTTCGGGAAAAAATTAGTTCAGTACTTAATATTGGGGTTTCTTTCAAGTTGTCTTCATTTGCATTTACAATTATGATTTTTTTGCCACTTCACATATTTGTTTTGGTTATACTGCATTTGTATGAGCTTGTTCGCTTCTGTTTAACACATAAATAACGACATCCATGTCCATTGCGGAAGCTATTGTTACATTGTTCAGTTTGTAAAATCTTATGATCACCTGGTACACCCAAATCACGTCGGTTTTTTTTTTTCAATAGCAGTGACAAATCTTGAACTTCTATAAATCATGCCGAATACGTGTACTCAATAATCAAGAGTCGCATCCAACACATGTAGCTATTAAGTTCTACGAATCATGCCAAATACGTGTTTCATTGGGAAAAAAAATGCAAAATCAAATGTGCACTAAATCATATACAAATGGCGAAACTTTCATCAGCCTACTACTTGAAAGTATTTCAATTCTGTTCACATCCAATTTTTGCATTTCGGATTGGGTTTTCCAGAATACATTGGACACAGCAGGAAGCAATAGGGAGTTTAAACCTTGAAAGCTGTGTATTCTGGACTGTTTATCTTGGCATCGACAATCCAAATACATCTTTGTTCTTAACAGTGTTGGAATGTTGGTTATTTTAACACTATTGGTGACAATGCTAGTCTCAACCATGCTTTGGCCTTAGACGGGTAACAATGCTTGTGGTACTACATTGTATATCGCATTAATTTCAATTTAACTGGCTTCCATTTATAAATTTCTAAAATAAACTCAAAAGTTGTATCATCTATATTCCATTAACAACCAAAATTGGCACAGGCAAAGAGCCAAAAAGAACATTCCTGTCACAATACACAGCTACAGGTATTGGATGTACATACTAAACTAACTCAGGAGGTTACAGTTAGCCAAGCTAGTAGTGCTATTAGCTTGAGCTTAGTCTTGATTTCCCATTTTTTTGCCTGTGCAAACACACAAAAAAAAAGTGGTTATTGGAAATTTGAAGCCAACCCTTCCCCTCCAAGATATAAACAAAGGGAGAAGAGCAAAATGAAACTGACCAAAATGAATCTTTCTTCTCCTGTGCTAACAATTCTTCAAAAGAAATCTCAGCAAAATTATCATCTCTGTTCTCTCCCAGTTCACTTGATTTTTCCTTCTCCATGCAAGCTCCAAGTTCAAGCATCTTTGTAGAGAGGTTTAAATAATTAGCATACGTATCATAGAAAATGTTAGTCAATACAAGGAAAATTTCCTGAGCAGATGAAAAGCAAATTACAAGAAATCCAAGAACCGTATTAACAAGTAGTGTATGCAGTGTAATTTAAATAACATTAACATATTTTTGCAATAAATTAAAGAGAATATGTTTATTAATCCTCCTTTAAAGGCTTCGAATTAAGTGTATACCTTCTGGTAGGCTGGTGACAGTTTAAGCTGTTGTTGAAGTGAGTTATAAACAAAAGCATCCTCTTCTAAACGTTTTTGCTCTAATTGTAGCTTGTATGTCTGAAATATTAAAAATTAGATCATCAAATGTGTCTGCAAGCTTAGCTTGATGGCATAAAGGTTCCCTTGTAACAACACATTACTATCTAACCAACCTGTTGATGAAGGCGGTCAAAAGAAGATCTGTCTGCCTTGCATAGTAAAGCCTTTGTTATTACAAACTTACGTTGAATCACATCAGCTCTGTTACAATAAGAGGATGTAAAAGAATCAGAATAACACAGTATAAAAGCATGGTAAAAAATCTCTCCTCCAAGGGTTTTCCCCTTTCACAGCTGAGCATTTGCTCAATTCCCAAATGATAACAAATCAGAATGATCCCTCTTCCCTTATATAACTAATCCCTTTCAACTAACTGTTCCTAACTAAGCCCTTCCAAGTTCCAACCAATCCTGAGATCTCCAATAGGAACAAATGTATCACAACTATCATGCTAGCATAGTTGTAAAAGGTAGACAGAAATGTCTCTAATGCAAAATAAGTTTCCATAAGTACGCCTACATGTGAAGGGGGAGAGGGGGACCAAAAAAGGGAAAAGAAAATCCAAAGTGCTTTAGAATAAATTTGTACATACTTGTGCTGTAGCTCATTTCTAGCATCAACCAAACTATTAGCAAACTGCACAACCTGCATTATACAGGATAAGAGAATTAAATTTTTAAGAGGTTCACATTAAAATAAATTTGACACCGATAAGGTTGCAACCCAAATAAATTCCCCCAACAAAATTCTATATATTCCCCCAACAAAACAACCCAAATAAATTCAATAGGTTTACAGGTTTGTACTTTACATGTACATAATTCAACTGCTTCCCAAACACACACTAACATATTAAGTTGCCCGATTCATCAATCTATAGAACATACATACCCCGCTCAGTGACACGTAAATACCACACCCTTTTTTCCTATCAGCAACTGTTCTTTCCCTTTATTTAAAACGCACAGATTTCTTTATTAAAAAAGAAAAGGGTAATAAATTAGTGAAAAAACAAAGACGTATATCAAACAGGAACCAAACAAAGAATTGAAATATGACTTGAGAAAAACCTGCGGCAGTGTGAGTTTCTTCAAGTGGTTGCATTTGACGAGGTCATCGTACTGCTGTTTGATCTTTCTCTGCATAACGCTACTGGAAGACGTAAACGGATACTGACACGTGGATTGGAGTCGGAGCCCCGAACCCGAATTGGCGGCGTTGTCAGCTTGGGTTCTCTTCTTCTTGGGTTTCTTTCTCTTCTTCTTGGGTCTGTATTCCTCTCCCAACAAGCTGGGCACTTTTTGAGTATGGTTTTGGTGTTCTTTTTTTGTTGAGAAGCGTTTGAAGAGAGAGAAAGAGAGGAAGAGAAGAGAGGAGAGAGAAGCGAAGAAGAGGAAGAAGAGAATCGGATCGTGCATTTGTGTTTGCGGGTGGCGCTCAAGCGAGAACGGGAATGGGGAATAGGAATAGGAAGGTGGAGGCTCCATGGAAATGTAGAGAGAGAAAAAAGGAGGAGTGAGAAGCAAAGTGAAAAACGAGATAATATTCTGTTCCCTGTTCTTAGCCTCTGCTTCTGCTGCCTATTCTCATTTCATTTCAAGTTTGGAACTCTTCACTTCTCTCCTACATGATGTTATCATGAATTCATGATCATATTAGAGACAGTTTTGTTCTCAACTAAAAAAAGAATAAAAGATTATTTTGTTTTAGATATTCTCTGGAATTCAATGTGGCAGAAGTAATTTAAACTTTAATAACTACTGTAGTTTGTTTTTAGCCAAGATTTCAAATCTTGGATCATCATAAGAACGGAATTTAGGTCGTTGAGACATTTAGTTGAGTCTTCCATTCATATTAGCTGTAATTTAATTTGATTTTTTATTTTATTATAGCCATTAAATTATACTACTACTTCTTAACCTTATAAGAGAATATGTCATCCTTGATCTAATTTTTTTTACTGCCGAAAATTAATAAGAGGATTAGTCCTTTCTATTAGATGCAATACATGTTGGTATGATGGTGAAATAATTTTCCAACTAGGAAATAAAAATTGAAAGAAATAGTGTTTTGTGTAGAAAATAGGAAAAATCAATTTAAAAGCTATTTATTGAATAGAAATATATCTTTTTTTGTTTATAAAGAAATAAAATCACATATGAATCTTCAAATCATACTACCTTTTTTTTTTTGTTGGATTCGTTTTAAAATAAACCCCCTTTACAATATATTTCCACGGATAATAATTATTTAGGGGGGTGCATATAGATTACGTGATAAAATTCTCTGGCACTGAAGTTTCTTTAAGTAGAAAAATACATCAGAAAACGATATTTTTAAGCATTGTTTGAAAGATATGATTGAAAAATCAAAGGTGGAGACTTCTTATTAAAAATATGGCATTGTCTATATTTCTATAAAACATTAATATAAAAGGAATATTAGAAAATATGTATTATCATAAATAAAATTGTTTTGAAGTTAGGCATTGGAGTGTCAATTTTCTATGTTTCCAGATTTTCTTTCCAGCATCTTGACTGGTAGATATTTAAGGAAACATGAGGTGGAATATTATTACTAAATTCTTATTTAATGAGGGAGTTCGGCATACTTAGTTAGCTAGGATGCTTATGTAATCACTTATCATGATTATTTTCCCCTCATAATATAAGGTATAAATCGTTTCATTCAGGAGTGAGTATACGTGTCCCCGTGAGCTTGCGACAGAGAAAACAGAATCACCCAATATTCCAAACTTCTCCTTTGACACATACTTGTAGTTCTTTCCACTCGATAAATTAAAGATTAAAGATAAGCAAATGTTTTGACATTAAATAATACGTAAACCAAATGACAACTCCACTACATAATTAATTGTATTTTTTTTTTTTGCAAGATAATGAGAATAATTAATTTATACAACAGTATTACACAAAAATAAAATAAAATTGAAAAAATATGTAGTACATCAATAACTGTTGAAGAATAAAGTGAAATAAAAGATGTATGCACTAAAAATTAGTATAACCTTTATGTATTCTTATAAAGTGAACTAAATAATGTTGTCAAACTTCATTCAATCACATTTTAAACAATTCAAATAATAACAAATTAATATTATCTTATCTTTTATAGTTTTATTCCACTTCATTTCAGTATTTTTCATTAATCGAAAAATATGGTATGCATTATTTCCACCGGTAGAATCAATATGATCTAATGAAACCCGAAAGAACACTAAAACAAGGAACATCGAGAAACCAAAAGCCACAAGGCATGAAATAACGAAACCAAAATGACTGAATTTAATATGCCTGATCTTATCATCTTGAGAAGTTTCTTACAGGGAGAAAGAAACTAAATCGCTATGAATGCAGCTTACAATGGAAAACTAATATTACAGGAAGCAAGAGGCTTCCACACTAAGTCTAAAACACTAGCACATGGACTCAATCAGTATTCAGTATCGTCTCATAGTGCACCAAGCAAATCTTCACCTTTCATCTCTGTATAACAAGCAGAACACAAGTATATACACATATCCACAATCATCTCAGCAATGCTTTCAACCATATGGTGTGTTGTGTTTTCTGCAACTTCACCTTGGTAAAGCCGAAATAATAATGCTTGTGATGATCAGATTCAGAAGTGTAGACTTTGGTTGACCCAAAAGAACTGTATTGAAATGAATAGTGGTGGGAAAAATCAATCTGAAGAGAGTTTAATCTATTTATTTTCTGAGGTTAAAATGATCAGGAACAAATAGCTTCCACTGAGAGTTTCTTCAAGACATTTGGACATGGATCTCCTCCAAAATTTTCAGGTGACACTGCTACTGTGCACAAGTTCTGTCCAACACAATTCTGCAATAACAAAGTTTATCGTTGAATAATGAACCAAGAAATGAGATAAGACCATAATAATAAATGAGTTATTTGACTAGCAAAAAAGAGAGAACAAAAGGCAATACTTTTTCAAAGGCATCATAAGACTTGTGAGCATGACAGCTTCCTTCATGGAAGTTTCCACAAGAACCAACTGGAGTACCAAAGCTAGCAAATTTGATTGATGAAATTTTCTGTCCAGGGCTACATGATAAATGAACTTTTGGTCTAACAGGTGCTTTGCCAGAAGTTTGCATCTGATAGCTTATAAGATTTGGCTGCCACTCATAAATATCAGCACATACACTATCTATATCCCTTCTAACCAAAGAGATCCCAATGGGGTCTCCACCTAGCTCTTCAAACACAACCAATAAATTTCCTGTTGGCTTTAGCCATGATTGAGGAACGTGATACCTGAAATTACCAGCCAGTAATTAATTAGTTCCTCAGCAGCATTACACAACTTGAGGGCAAGCTATATATTTCTCACTCACCATCTTTGAGAAGCCTCGCCACAGTTACTTCTGCATTTATTCTCGTTATAAGTTCCAGCATAGTCACAGTAATCACAGGTACCAGATGCTTTATAAGCAGGCCAGTAGCGGCCAAGATTCTGTCCATTTAACCACACTTGACCTTTGCCCATGCTGTTCATGTCTAAAGCCAATGGTGCAGTCCCGGCTGGTGCGTCAAATGTTGTCTGTAATGATATTAAAAAGGATGTTGCTTAAAGACCAGCCTCTCAACAAGCGTGTTGAAATTTTCGGGTTTAGGTAGTGAAATTAAAAGAGAAAATAGATTGAACTGATTGACTAGAAGTGATGGGTCGCAAAAGATAAAGCACTAATAGTAGGAAGAGTAGTATACCTCGTAATAGATCATCTAAGATTAAAAAAAAAAAAAACAAACCCATCATCAACAAGTCACCAAAACACAACTTTACCACTGTTATCCACAACTTTATTCTCTAATATATTCTTATAGGTAATAGTGCTATGAAATATTTTCAAGATATTCTAAGTTCTAACAAAGTGCAACCCAAAAGGGTCTATCTTGTTTGTTACATCAAGTTTTATATATATTTTTTAAAATGTTTTTGGTACTTATCTGGTATGTACCCACAAGTACCCAACACATACCAGATATTGGTATATACCTGGTAAGTGCATGGCATGACTTTTAGGAGTTCTCATGCTAAAAACAAAGGATAGTGTGTGGGGTTAAGGAATAAAAAGAAAGTGAAACATGTCCTTTTTCCATAAGGAACATTCTTTGCTTCCTCTATGATTATTATGATACTTTTTATAACAATAATAATGAAAGAGTACTATCATTAGAACAGACAAATACAAATAAAAATTAATCAAAGCCTACAACATAGGTTGAACTTTAGGAGGTTATAGAGGTCCTGTGACATATTATTACTCACTTTGTACCAAGTCAATGGCTGCCTTTGAGAAACTAAAGATCCCTGAATCCACTCCACTGAGGAACTTCCACTAAGAGAGTGAAGACTCAAGGTTTCACCTTTAAGACCAACCTACGGAAAACACACAATTAGATTAATTCCAAGCAACTGAAAGAGAAGGCATGGTGAATGTTTGAGGGAGAACCTTATAAGACCATTTCTGCCAAGACAAGTCCCTTCTCCCTTCGTTGAGACCACTTAATGAAATCGGGCCAAGAACACCAGCATTCCATGTTTCAAAATGAGGACCAACATTCTGCATGTCAAATATACTCATGACTCATGATCATAATCTACAGTTGATGATACTGAAAAAATCAGTTTAGTGTGACATGCAGGGGTGCATCTGACAATGCCTATTTGATGTGTGAGTGTGTGTGTGAGAGAGAGAGAGAGAGAGCAAACCGGGAGTCCAACTGCAACACTTAGAAGAGAGATCTTGTTAACACCGGTTCTGAGCTTCACTCCCTTGTTAAATGTCAGTTTAGGGAATTCTAAGCTTCCATATGCAGTTCCTGATGAAAAGAAGAATAATAGGCTCAATAACAAAGCTACTAGACAATTATTGGCTTCCAAAGTAAAATAGTATATTTACACTGTTCTAAAAAAGAAAGGTCAAACAGGCATGACAACTAGAACCATGGTGTTTCAGTCCAAGTATTGGGTAGATTCTTCAATGAAACCTAGATTCTAGTATTGTTTCTGTGCAATGTTCTAATTTATTGAACCCTCAAAAGCATACAATAACTAATTTTAAAGAGTCACCACTTCTTCCTCTTCGATCATACTGAGAAAAATTACAGAAGATAACTGAAACTATTCTTATAAGTTGAATTAAGTGATACAGAAATTTAGGCAAGCACATTGTGCTCCTCACCTGATAGCTGACCATTTATAAAAACATGCAAAGCATGCCCAGCAGAAAACACAGTAAGAACAGGATCCTTTCCGTTTCTCAGAAATCCTTCATTGGGATCAAGCACAACACTAGCAAAAGGAGCAAGACAGTTATAAGATGTGGAAAAACCAAATTAGATAATACGATTCATCAATTGTTCTAACAAAGGAATGTAAGAGGAAAAAAAAGGAAGCAGAGTGCCGAGTTGTATGTCACTCACTCTGTGGAGTACCACAAGTAGTCAGATAAATCTCTTGTTGTATTTAACTGCTCCAACAGGCCAGTCATTGTGAAGGAACTATCATCAGTTGTGGTTGTTTCTTCGTTGAATGATAGCCAAGAGAGACCACCATGAATAGGAACACGAGTCATCTTCATCTGGGCACTCTGAGAACCAACCTGTACAAAGATTTTGGAATTTTTATTTTATAGCTTAAATCTGCTGCCACTTGGAAATTATTGAAAAATCTCACTTTTTTTTTCATTCACATATGGTTGCTTTTCATGAAATAAAAAGCAAAACAATAACTGAATATAAAAGAATATATCCAGCCAATCACATGTGCTTTGGCCAAACCCTTCTGTACTCAAATTTTCATTTAGAACTAACTCAGTTGATCGTCTGAAATAAAAATATTTAATTTTCTCACCCTAGCAGTGTTATAAACGGTGTTCTTGCAGTCAGGAAGAATGCTTATAGACCAAGGAGGCAAGTTGTAATGCATGTTTCCAAATGCCACTGTTGCATAAGATTTGGGGTTGTAGTTTGCAAGGAATGCAGCACAGGCTCCGGACATTGATTTAAAGACATGAGCCTGGACATTAATGATGAAAATAGAAATTAAGTCTGGTTGTAAAGCATTTTATTTAGATAGGATTGATAATTCTCACATCACTTAATCAAGTTATACCTCTTGATAGTTTCCAATCTTTGTTACAGTAGGATCTCCAGATACTAAAGCTGGTTCACATAGTTTTATTGCTCTATGTAAATCCTTCAGATGACCCCACTTTGGTTGCCTGAGCAATCCTGCACGGAGGAATAAAGAAAAATAAGAATAAATGTATATCAAATATGTGAAGCTCTTCACGTATAGTACAAAGTAATGGAGCATCTCTAAGGAAAGGACACACACCAATAGATGTGGGACAAGCACAAGTGCCAATTACATCTATCAGATTTTCATTGCCACACATCAACAAGAAGCAATACATAGAAATGTACCAACCATATTCATTATTCACAGGACTCACAATATAGAAAATTGATTTGAATTTTTGGTTAGCATAGAGGAACAGCAGCAAAATTCTAATTTGCTATGCCTCACAATATTAAGGAACAAAGGAGGTTTATAGATTATATTTTGAGATTTATTTCTTGTTGTTCCTACATAAAAAAGAAGAAAAAATATATCATAATATCAGTACTTATTGGTCATATCAGGTATTTATAATCCTTTGCGCTTACCATATTCATCAAGTGGTGCATCATAATCATAGCTTGTAGCAATAAAGGGACCACCAGCAGTTCGACCGAAATTTGTTCCTCCATGATACTGAAAGGAACAAAATAAAGGGACTGAGTTGAATATTTAAAAAGGGTGAATATACACATCAAAATCAATATATAATGAAGTTACCATGTAATAATTTATAAATGATCCCCCTTTCTGTATAAACCTTGCAACTGAAAATGCCAAGTCTTCAGCAGGTCGATGAGGAACAGGACCTCCAAACTCAGTAAACCTGCAAGCATAAAAGAAGAATAGAGGCAATGAATAATCACTTGATATCTCTAGCTTGAATGATTCTTATTCTTATGGAAACCAAAGAAATAAGAAACAAGGCATCAATACCAGCCAGTCCAAGCTTCTGTCCACATCTTTGGCTTGTAAGCCTTATTTGGAGAGAAATAATCACAATAGAAGCCATTGCAAGTGTTAATCTGCGAAACATTTTATTACATTTGAAATTAGAAGTTGAACACTTTGGAGGCATTAAAGACTGCATCAAGGACTGAAAAATTAGACAGTACTCCCACCCAGGAAAAAATAGCTATGGACAATATAGAAATACATATATAGAAGATAAAAATGTTTTCTCAAAAAATGCACTTCATCTGAACTTACAAGAGGATCAGGAGTGTCATCTTGCTTGCACATGACCCATGGAACCCCAGTACCAAGTTCCATAGCCATTTCTGCTGCCCACTTAGTATAAGCTTTACCGGCAGCACCAATTTCATACTCCATAGGTCCATATTCATTTTCAATCTGTACATAAACACCAGTGATTGGATTAAGTAACAGCACATTTTTTTCTACACAATATAATATAAGGCAAGTGATTGGATTAAGTAACAGCACATTTTTTTCTACCTGGGACATAATTATTGGACCTCCCTGAGATTCATATAACCTCTCCGCTTTCATCAAATCAACAATCTTCGTGGTAAATTTTTGCATTTGAATCTTCATTAAAGCAATGTAAAAAAAAAAGTAATTAGAAAATTCTCACAATGAAAAAGGAAAAGATTGAGAATATTTACCAATTCTTAAGGTACAAGGAAGATTGGAATCTAACCTTAAATGGTTCATTGTCTGTTCTGAAACTGATTCCTGGAATGTACTTTAACCAAACAGGGAAACCACTGAAAACCAATCAAAGAAAATCTGTTAAGACATTTCTAATTTGAGATGCACCAAATTTTTTTGCAATGAACACGTTCATTACCCAAAGTTCCACTCAGCACAGACATAAGGACCAATCCTGAGATGAACATAAAGGCCTGCTTGCTGCACCAACTTTATGAACTTCACCAGATCATAGTTCCCCTCAAAATAATACTACAGCAATCAACAAAACAACAACATTGACATTGATTATTCAATATTCCTCGCTTCTCATCCATAATATACATTTGAATGCAAGAAAGAAAAACTAGAAGTCATTATTTTTCTATTTTGAGCTACCTTGCCAGGTGAAGGTTCGTGTCCATTCCAGAAAACATAAGTCTGAATCACATCCAAGCCTCCGTCCTTGGCCTTTTGAATAAGATCTGGCCACATCTGAGAAACAAAGAAACCCCACAAGTTACGAATGCAAAAAGGAAGAAACTTTAAGACACCCATTTGACAAAAAGAAGAAAACATGAGGACCCTGAAGCACATTTGAGAGTTAACAATAATAATATTAATATTAAAATAATACCTCAGAGGTGCTCCTTGGGTAATGAATGGATCCAGAAATGAGGATCCTTCTCTGGCCATTAATGGTGATAGCCTTAGAGTCATAGGACACTGAGGCCTTAGCAGAACCAATGAGAGAAAAAACCAGAAGCAGTGCCACATTCCACATTATGAGCTTCAGCTTCAAGCACATAACCATGATTCACTTGGTGGTGCCGGCTGCTTATTCTATTATGCCTGCAGAGGGAAGTAGCTAGGAAGTGTCTTTGGTTTTCCCTGCTGTCTCTCACTCTTGTTCTCTCTCTCTCTCCCTTATTATTATTCCTTTCTTTTTGTCTTTGCAAAATGATGATCGGAATAAAAATAATAAAATAACTGGGGCTGCAACTTTGCAATGTCTTTTTTTCTCTATTTTGTAAGTGACTTTAATTTGAAGATGTTTTAGTACGAAATGGAGTTGCTGCTTTTAAAGGCTGAGGAGTGAACAGGTTCGTTCGGCTTAGAAAGAGAGTGGGACCTACTTTTGAGTGAACTTTGGGACCCACACACTTGTCCTTACACGGACCTAGGCTCGAACCAATCCAATTATTTTCAATTTTTGCTTTTTTTATACTTATTGCCTTTTTCATCTTTTAATAATTAATAATAATTTATAAATTTTTCGAGGTTAATAGAAAGTTTAACGAAGAAATGGGAGTTGATGTTAAAGGCGTGTTTGGGAGAAGCAAGTTGCCATTTTTATGCGACAGAGAGCAAGATTCTCCAGCCAATCCTAATGTGGTCGGTTCCTATGTCATGGACCGTATGTTTTCTGTTTTACTTACATATCTTCATTCCCACGCGCCTCAAACCCTTGTCACTCACATGATATCATAAAAACAAGAAAAAGAGAGTAGAAGCAGAGATAATATAAATAATATTGGTACTTTGGCATCATAAAAATAGATTGAAAATAGGATGAAATCTACTGAAAATTTTCACTCTATTTTTCATTTATTTTTATTCATTTTTTATATTTTTCTCCAACTAAATATATTATTTCTCACAAAATTCATTTATTTTCTTTATTTCCATTCATCATATTTCTTTTCATTATGCTATCTAGGGGTAAATAACTCACATTTGAGAAAAATTATTGCGATACAATGTTAGATAAATGAAGTCTCACATCATATAAGAATAAAAAAAAATTAAATATTATATAACTCAAAACAAATACCTATAAACTTAGAGTAAACATCAATGATATTTAACTTTTTCTCATTTTTACCTTAGAAACTTTACTTCACACTTATATTTTAATATTTTTCTTATTACCAAACATTCTAAATTAACTCTTTTTTTTTAATTTGGACAATGTTTCGATATAGTTTTTTTATAAATAAATTTTAGAGAGATTGAGGATGATGTTCCAAACTAATAATTAGCAAGTGATAGATTTATATTTTAAGTTATTGCATTTTGAATAATAACTATAGATATTTTTGTTTTATTTTCAATTTATTATTTTTTTAAGAATTTAAAAGTTAAATTAAAATTATATCATAATATTTTCCAATAGTTATACTAGTGTTTTTACTTGTGTTGAAAAAAGAAAAGAAAATAAAAAGTCATTTTTAGCCATCTTATGCATGGCTCATTGCTCGTTGAGTGTAATTTATGTTATCTCTATTTTTAAATATACGATTCAATTACTTAATTCATTCAAATTAAAGAAAGTGGTTAGTTTAGTTAACATTAATAACTTTGTCTTAAATTTATAATTTTTTTAAAACTATATTTTCATTAATATGTCTTTCTTCTAATGATTTGTTAATATATTATTTCTCCTATGTTATCGAAGAATATCTATAGTCTAAAAATAATTAACGCAAGAAATATTATAAATTAAATTTTATAAAAAAATACAATTTTAAACTTAAGTATTCTAAATAGGGCCAGAGAGAGTAATAATTAAGATCAACAATAGTAATACAAATGATAATAATTTAAGTCCTTTAAATAAATGGTATAACTTAGGATGAAGATTATTTTATACCATATCATAAGAAGAAGAAAAAAACTTATAATAGGTAGGAACTTAGGGTCATAAGTCATAACTCATATATGTTTTATGTGAAATATTACATACAATTTTATAAAAACTTATTATTAATTTATGCTTATTGGAATTAAACAATTTAATCTTAAAAATAGAATACATTAACTATAATAATAAAGTCTTTTTACTAACTCCTCAAACAATAAAACGTAGATTATGAAGAAAAAAAATCCTATATATATTTGTAAACCGCATTAAATGATTTTCTAAATAAAATATGTTAATAACAATGATAGAAATGTTTTTTTTATAAAGTATGCATTAAAAATTCATTAATAAACAACAGATTCTCTTAAACATATATATTTTTTTTTTCAATATTAAGAAACGGGGAAAAAAAAATAAAATGGTATACTTGCTTTGAGGACTTGCCAACTACATGTTACTTTATGTACTATAAGCACAATCTGATTGCATTTCCGTTACAACTTAACTTCCAAATCTACAAGCAAAACAAGAAAATAAAATAGATAGAGTGATTATGCATAATGCATGCACTTCTCTCCCAATCACCCACCTCGCTTTCCTCATTTCAATGCTTGTCAACAACCTGCAGGAGAAAAAAATAATTGAGAGTGGAAATTCAGTTATGTCCTTATTGATCCACATATCCTGACTTAGACATCAAGGATATTTTTTGATCTGTTGCTTGCATTGCATGTTCCTTTTTATTTTTCAAAGACGCATAAAATAAGTCATAGTTGTTATCATGGCTTTCTATGATATGAACCGCCTCTAACATAAAGACTGATGTCGGTTTAGTTTGTTGATAAACTAAATTGATGCAACCTAAAATAAATATTTAATCCATATAACAATTATGTTGACGGGAAAATGCTAAAATAATGTTTGTCGTTAAAGAACCACAAGATTTTAAAAATGGTGAGCTAGGAGTTTGAATAAGTTTTGCTTCAATTGGAAGGTGTTGGAGATTAATTAAAACCGAAATTCTATTTTGCAATTGGCAAAATTCATCAATTTGTGTCAGAAAATTACCCAGCAGTTTTGTGTCGGAAATTTCCCGATTCCAAATCTAGATTTTGTGGAGCTATATATGTGATCAATCACCTTCATAAGCAAATATTATGTAATTCAGATTGCTGTGATTTTATAATTAAGGCATGGTGAGATTAAATAGAGAATATAGGAACTATTAGTCAAAAACATTTTTAAGGACACTGATTAGAAAAAAAACTACAAAAAGCATTTTAAATATCTGTTCTAGAGCAGGACTCTGCCTTTGTCATGAAGGCAATTAGATGTGAAAGTGAAACACAAACAACTTGAACCTGAAGCATTAAACTTTTTTTTTTCTTTCTTTCTGCAAGAATTGTAGGTATTGTTCACTATTTTATGAAAACCTGTTTTATCTACAAATAAATTAATTTAGTTTAAAATTGTAAGTACAGATTTAAATTTTATTTTAATGACATGCATTTTTGTTTTTACATTTATAAATGTTATGATAGACTGGACATTGAACCCTGTTGTTTTTTTTATTATTATAAAAAATACACCATTTTTTTTACATATTGATTTATGTATCTCTATTAAGATAAACTTAATAATTACAACGAGTTGAACTAAAAAATACTGAGAATAGATGAGGGTTTCCTTTTTAATCTCTCAAGTTTAGTCTCAATATAATTAAAAACAAAACAAGTATTGGGTTTATATGCCTTGTTTGATTAGAACTACTGTTCATGGCAGTGAAGGCTTAAGAGGAAATAAGATACCCTAGTCACTTACTTATCTACATGGTGATAGCTGTGATCTAGTAAGCTTCTAAAGGAAAGATGGACCCAACAATATTGGACATTTGCTCCTACTTTTTATGACCAACAATACCATTTTGTTGGCCATAATACAAAGCCAGCTCATGTCTTCTATTTCAACCAATAACCGTAAATGTAATTGCCTGAACTTACATAATTCATCACATTTAGAAGCTCCATAGTATATATGCTTAATTAAATAAGCAACTCTGTACCATATCCACTTGCCGCTGCCCTAATTATTAGACAGCACGTGATGTGCACATGATCCACTCTAATTGATGACAACGCAGTTTTTTGTGCAACAATAGGAATTGGGTAGATGCACAACCGCGTGTAACCAATAAACATATTAATTGGGCATAGAGAAAGCACAAGATAAGAATATAACAATAACTGTAACAATGATTGAGTAAAGGGAATGAAATTTGCCGTGTTCATAAATCTGATAAGTTGCAGAAACTCGTGATTCTTGGATGAAAGAGCTCACATTTGAAAGAATTTCAAGGCATTTTAGTTTGTAATGCAGATAAAAATGTAATGTTAGGGTCTGTCGATTTCAAGCGATTTTTTAAAAAGCAATGTTATGCAGAATTTTAAGGCATTTTAGTTTGTAGTGTGGTCAAAATTTTTGCCTATATTTTTACATTATCAACGTATTTAAATTAAATCTTTTAAAAAATTAACCATTATCAATTATAAAACAATCAATAATTAGACTTTTCAAATTAAATAGGTTTTATCAAGAGGCAAGCGAATGAGATTACTCATCAGCTTCTTGTATGCTAGGCTCTCCTGTTTTGATTATGTAATTCCTTGTATTGAATATTTGATTTAGAATGAAATGAGATAAACTTTTTTAGTAAAAAAAATCAATAATTAGATGAAAGGATATATTTATACTATCGACATATTCCAAATAAATTATATTTTTTATGTTATCACAATATAATGATAGACTAATAATACTTGAGAAGGGGGGGAAGTCTTTTCCATGCTCTAAACAATTAGAAGTTTTTCGTAAAGAAAAAAAATAGAAGTAATAGAAGTTTAATTAAGATATCTGTAGACAACCTTTTATTGGTGATTAACACGTCAATTTTTGCTCCTCTATTTTTTTCATCTTTCCAAAACCTTAAACCCCTTATGGGGATTCCCCTATGCCCCATCAAAATAGAAGAGTCTTTCTCTTTCCTGCATCTCTAAATATAAGATATGATGATAAAAAGGATAACAAGAATAAAAGATGAGAAAAGTACAAAACCAAAAGAAAAACGACATGAAAGTGGGAGTGTAATCTTTTGCTGGACCGTATATCATGTCCTTTTACAAAACAAGAATATATATT
>CM023953.1:26287742-26408638 GCA_013407115.1 Glycine latifolia
TTTTCTTTTCAACAAAAAAAAAAATTATGTGGTGTTTTTCTCTCTTCCCCCCCCCCCCCCCCCCCAAAAAAAAACCTTGTAAGGCTTTTGCATGTGGTGCTAGATTACTCTTTTTATTGTTTTAATTACCAAGACTTTTGTGCATTATACAAATATTTATTGATTAAGAAAATATAAAATAGAAAGTAATATTTAAAATTATAAATGATTTAAGTGAAATCCAAAATTAATTTTTAAAATAAATATAATAAAATAAAATGTTTAATTTAAAATTTAAAATAAATTAAGCTATTAAAAATTTATATTAAAAGATAAAATAACTTGAAACAATTGATTATAACTTAATACATATATAAAAATGAAGTTAACCTATAATTTGGAATACTGAATCGCTAATAAGCTCTAATTCATTAGAATAACTACTAAATTATTCTGCACTTTTCATGGATATTTATTAATACATGTTATATGTTTAAAAATTTAATTTAAAATTATTATTTTATTATTAATATGCATTTAATTACAATTTTAAAAAATAATTAAAAAAATTGTTAATAAAATATTATTTTAATTAATCTTTGTAACTCTCATTATCCATAATACTAATTGAATGTTTTAAATATTTATTAAAAATATTTTAATTAAATAATTAATTAGAGAAAAATACTAATTTAATATAGAAACTCGTAAAATGAATATCCCAAAAATTAAAAAAAATGTGATTACTTAAAAGTAAAAACATATTAAAAATATTTCGCTTTCAAAAATGAAAATGTAAGTTTATAATATAAAACATACCACTTTCAGAAGAAACTATTAAAGTTATACATAATAGTACAAGTTGGTTAGTCTAAATTCGACCAAAAAAATTTAAATGGAATTAATTGTATTTAAATAAGTCCCAAATAACTTTAAAAGTGTTTGTATAATCATCTGCATGTATAATTTAAATTTTTCAAGGCTAACATAGTAACATAATTTTCTATTTTAAAAATAAAAAAACACTGCTTTTCTTCTAATACATTTTTCTTCCCACTCTTTATATTGTTTTTTATTTCTAAAAGTTAAAGATAATATCAAAAAATTTAAATAACTCTCCCTAACTCCCCCTCTTTGCATTTACACAGGTTTTTGGTTGCGTTTACTCACTGAACAACAAATAATATAACAGTGGCAGCATATGGTCCCCCGATGGGCCCTTACCTTATGGCCCATTGTTTATTTTTGTTGGACTTAATGCAATTTCATGTTACTTAGCTCTGTTCGATACTCCATGGCCTTTCAATAAACGTTGGATCTAAAGTCTTCATTTCATCTTGTTTGAAAATTCGAAATATTGGATGATCAACGATAACAAATTCTAATGTACCAAAATATTATGAAGGAGTATATTTCAATTGATTAAGTAAAGTATATGAATGTGATAAATCCTCTAATATTGTGTTAAGTATGCTTAGTTTCTACAAATAAAAAAAAATACCAAAACATTAAACAATTGCCAGTGGACTACGCACGCTGACCCTTCAACCTTTCATTTGTTTCCCGAATTTTTCATTGTACTTCAGAATGGCAGGAAGTGGTCATCATTTTTGCTTTTCTTTCTGATTAAGAGATGTTTTTATTTTCAAAAATAAAAAATTGAGAGTGAATAATTTAAAAGATCTTTTTTGTACATACATCTTGATAAAATTAATTCGACGTTTACTAGTTTATTTTAAAGTAAAACAATTGAAATACCCCCTGCCTTAGATTTACAATAAAGTCATAGATATAGGGAGTAATTGATGAGAAAATAAATGATTGATATGTGCACATGTATAACGATGTTGAAACATCACGGCTGATTTTTTCATTCATGATTGAGATTATTTACTTTAATTTTATTTATTTCAGTGACGTTCATGTCTGAATAATTTAGTATTCAACATTATAATATATATTTCCCTCTTTTTTAGGTTAGGTTAATAAAAATATGAAAATATTGTACCTTGAAAAGACAAAGGGAATGAGGCAAAGGATTGTACTTATCTGAAATAGAAAGCGAAAGAAAAAAGGGCAGACACAATGCAAGTGATGTGAAAAATGGAGGCCACTCAAGGATGAGGTTGACACATAGGCACAGCATAAACATCATCCATTGTAATAGTGTTGTATTACTATTAACTCTTGGGAAAGACAAGTAGTTTGAGATAGAAGGTGTGGAAGCCATGCACATCCCACAATCATCGTAAGCTATCTCAAAATGGATGAGCTTGCCACATGCATTTTGTGGTGGCATTTCCATTGTAGCTCTCCCCAGTCACGATATCAGGGCCCAATATTTTAATCCAATACCACATGTGCCCACTAGGATATGTGGATCAAAAAGTGCATGTGTGGAACAAATAAAACTATAAAAGGGTGCCTGATAACAATTCTTTAATTTCTTCTCAACAAGTGATTTTGATTCTCTGTTTTTGACTTCCGGGCTGTGTTATTATACCAATCAACAAAATAGTATTTGAGAGTGATTTACAATTACAAATACTCCTTTTTTTTTATCTTACCTTATTTGTTGTTCAACGTTTGTATATTAATGATGAGAGGGCAATGAGTATTACTATACATAATTTTCTCACACTCTTAAAGTACAAACTATGTTAAAATGATTTAAAAGGGTATTTAAATCTCTAGTGATGTAAGTGTTAATCATTGAGATTTATTATCATCAAATACTTGAGTTATTAATTACTTAGTAATCTGGGAGATTGAATTCCACACGGCAATAAGATGGTCATAAATTGAAGACATGATGGTATTTGCCACATTATTTCATAAAAGCATCAGATCCTAATTAATGGCGTCACCATTAATAGCAAGATTGTTTAAGGGGATTTCTTTTAGTTGAAAAGTGACTATCATGTCTTTCTCTTTCACACTACATTTTCTTTAAAGTTTTAGCCCGCATGTGCATTGCTCTTCAAAATACTAAAAAAATAGGATAGAGGTAATCGTGCTAGCTTTGAAATTATCTCAAAGCAAAAACAATCACTTTTTTGGTTTAATTTTCTCTCTTTTTTGGTTTCTTTTAAAGTGTTGGGAGTAGTTGTGATAAGTTTTCTTGATGCCAAAACAATTTATCTTTCTGTTGTCTCACTCACACTTAAGTTACAAATTAAGAAAGCAAATCCTGTTTTATAAGAGCAAAAAATCAGTGGCATCGATGAATGTAGATGTTTATTTATTGATAATTAGTTGGTATTTAATTATGGCCACAAAATATCATCAGAATCATCAATTTTGGCTGGATTGTAAAGGGTATCAAGGGTCACTATTCTCATCAATCGCTTGTTTCTCTTTTTTTCCTGATAGATATTTGCATCAATCTTCGTCAACAAACTAAGGAAAGCCAAGTTATAATTATTATTAATAATTTCCCACCCCTAATTCTAATGATCATATATATTGATCATACCTATGCTTATATGACACTGTGAAAGAAAAGCTGTGCAGTTTAAGAATATAATGAACTTGGCATAATTCATCCTCATCATTGAAAGTTGTTTCCCCTTTATCTTTAGCCTGAGAACATCAAGCACCAGCTAAAATCTTCAGGCCTCTTTTGGTTATGTTTGCCTGGGACCATAATATCTGAATGTAGTTAGATACAGTTGGCATAATACTTATATTTTTGGTTCAACCACCATTTCCTTCGAATAACATATGTTAATGTTCCTCAAAAGTTTTGAAGTTCCTGGGCCAAATGAAATGTTTATGGAAAAGTCAATTAGGCGACTTGTTCTTTCCCTTTGACTCTGACTCATGTTCATATGGGGACCAACAACATCTTCTAACTTCCAAGCATTGTACTTTTTCTTCTAAATGACATTTGTTATATACTCACGAGTCACGAGACTCGATGGACCAAATGTTCAATTAACCACACAAATTGTGCATGAGGATAATATTGTTTGCCTCCAAT
Organism: Glycine latifolia; assembly: GCA_013407115.1. Taxonomy (NCBI): domain Eukaryota; kingdom Viridiplantae; phylum Streptophyta; class Magnoliopsida; order Fabales; family Fabaceae; genus Glycine; species Glycine latifolia. Next base: position 26,291,704 of record CM023953.1, read on the forward strand.
CGAGTGTGGGCTATGGGCTCCTTTTGGTGGGAAATTAAGAGAGGCCAACCATGTCTCTACCTCTACTAGGACCACCATCCAAAATGAAACAAATCCTACAATTCCATTTTTATGATAAGGTAAATGTTAAAAACACTTTTTTTAATACTTCTTTTTAAAAAAAATCACAAAATTTTATGATTCTCACCTTATTTGACTTCTCCTTGTACACAATGCATTAATTTTCTTAATCCTAGAATATAATGTAAACAAATATCTCCTCATCAAGATGTATATTAAATTGAAAGATGAGGATGACTATGAGAGTTATCTGCATTAGTAAAGAATGAGTTTCTGCTCCATCACTACATCCGAGGAAGATAGCCGTGAAAAAACAAAGGATTGGTGGGTCAATTAATTTCAGACAAAGCACTTTAAAGGGAAACAGACAGGTTATCTGCTGCCTATCATATGATGGGAATGCCATGTATTCAGCATGACATGACATGATCCTATCTATTAAGTATTAATGGAAGCATATATCTGGAAAATTTTGGCCGGTTGACCTACTTCATCCAAATAAGCAGTCATATACAACTTCAGATGATAACCTTCACTTCAGGACCTCTGTTAATTTGAGTCATTATCCAGTCACCTTATTCATTATCTATGTCACACATTCCCTTGTTGGATAAAATTTTAGAAATAAAAAATGCATTACAGATACTGAGAGGGACTATTTATACATTATTTCCGTGCATATGAATACGCACACTTCAATCAATTTATGAATAGTTTAGTAGGGAAGGAATGACACATTATTGTTATACAAGTCTTTAAACTCTTAAATTCAATCTTTTACCATAATTATTAGGAGTGTTCATTAATCGATCCAAACCGATGCAAACCGCGGTGACCAAATCGAAAAACCGATAATCGAAATAATCGAAAATCGAAAAACTGAAAACCGAAAAAAAACTGAGAAATTTCACTGGATTGGATCGATTTTCGATTTGGCCGGTGAAAACCGATCCAATCCAAACTGATCCAATTATAAACTTTACCTTACCCTTTACCTACTTGAGTCTGTTCCCCATCATAGCCCAAAAATCAAAAACCCAATACACATTAAACTAAACCCAAGACCCACTAAACTAAACCCGAGTTTAAACGTGTTTGTCCAATGAAAATTAGAAAATGGTGTTTGTTTTTGTCCAATGAATGTATTTGTTTCTGCTAGATACTCTTTATTTTGATAAAAATAAGTTTCATAAGTTTTATTTTTAGACTTTTTAAAAAATCGAAAATTGGTCCAATCCAAACTGAAAAAAATTGGGTTGGATTGGATTGGATTTGAAAAAAATTTCAAACCGAAAAAAATTGGGTTGGATTGGATTGGATTTGAAAAAACCAAACCGAAGGGATAGGATCGAATGATTTTTTACTTCAAATAGATCCAATCCAAACTGCGAACCCCTAATAATAATGATAGTACTTATTATCAATATGAGGTAAATTCCTATAATCCCATGGTATCTTCTTTTCTTCGTCTCAAGAAAATTATATCTCATTTTCTCCTTTAAACATTACTACCATTTTTTAACACTTTTTTTTCCTCTAAAATTTCAACCCTTTGTATTTTAAATTTCTTATTTTATATTAAAAGTTATTCTTTCTCCCTCAAATTTCAACTGATCCATCTCTACAAATTAAATTGATATATATTATCATTAAAGGGAAAATAAAATTTTAGTTTAGTCTTTCTTGAAAACTAGCATGTGTCATTTTTAACTTTTTCTTTTAAATTTAAATTCTTTTTTAATTGACTATGCACATAGTTTTTTAATTGTAGCTGAATTAATTATGCATACATCTCTTATAGTTTTAAATATTTTATTTTATTTATATTTTCAAAATTATCTTAATTTAAGATACACATGCAACGACGTGATACCCAATTTTCGTTGCGGAAACATAGTCTTGGGTGAAAATAAAATATGAAATTTGTAAAAGAATAAAACAAAAGAAATATTGAATGAAGTAATTTTACTCTGCTCCATGCATTAGTCCTTTCTTTTTCGAAGACATGCAGCTCTGAGTATGACAATGTAAATGTATATATTTTTAAAATATTTATATCTTTCTCTGAGATAGAGAGAAATTGAAAGAAATGATAGGTGATGTGCTGTAAAAATAAGAGAGATAGATAGAAAAATGGGGCGGAGGTGAGATGGAAGAGAATAATTATCCTTTTGTTTTTACTAATTATAGATGGGTTGTCTTGTGACCTTGAAGAATTTTTTCTTTTTCTTTTTGTTATTACAATTCACATATTTGGCATGCTACTTCTCAAGTCTTCATTGATGTTTCTGTTGGCACGCTTTGTTTCTACTCAAATGAATGCAAGTTGCATGCTTCTTGCTGGGAAGTTTGTTTTTCCCCCCTTAATCCAATTAATACATTAGTCTGGATCTGTACGAGTGCACAAACACATCATCACGCATGACACATATAAGCTTCTCTGCTAATATTGATGGACTTTTTATGGACTGCAGGATGGCCACTATGTGGAAAACTATGCTAGAGCACCATGTGAAGCAATCAGATACTGTGACATCGCTGAGAAATTTAGACATTTCCCAGTCTCCTAAGACAACTAGCGAACACCATTATGACCGAACGTACCAGCTAGTTCTTGTCGTGCAACAGTGGCATTCACACTTTGAGAAGCTTGTCAACCATCAAAAGGGATACGTAAAGGCGCTAAACACTTGGTTAAAATTAAACATTATCCCTATTGAAAGCAGTTTAAAGGAAAAGGTTTCTTCGCCTCCAACAGTTAGAAGTCCACCCATACAAGGCCTTCTAAATGGCATGGAATGACCGTCTTGATAAACTTCCTGATGAGCTTGCTAGGACAGCTATAGGAAACTTTGTTAATGTGATAGAGACTATTTACCATCAGCAAGAAGAAGAAATAGCTTTGAAGAGGAAATGTGAGGATACACGAAAGGAGCTATCCCGCAAAACCAAGCAATTTGAAGATTGGTATAACAAGTATATGCAAAAGAAAATACCAGATGAATACAATCCAGATAGGGCAGAAGATGCTAATGCTCCTGATGAAGTTGTTACAGAGAGGCAGTTTGCAGTTGAACAAGTGAAGAAGAGATTGGAAGATGAGGAAGAATCCTATGCAAGGCAATGCCTCCAAGTGAGGCAAAAAGCTTTGGGAAGTCTCAAAAATCGCATGCCAGAGCTCTTTAGGGCTATGTCGGATTTTTCTCTGGAATGTTCCAGAATGTGCTGTGAATTAAGGTCAATATCACAGCACCTATGCCAGAGCTCATCATGAGCTGGGTTGAGCTTATTTTGTTTTTTGGGTTATTTTTTCGGGGTGGAGTATATTTTTCTTGGTTGTGTGATATGATATGATATGATACTACACTTAAGATCTCTTGATTGGGGTTGAGTCCTGAAGATTGCATTTGACAGTGTTAAATAAACAGTATTTGAATTTTCACATTATAGCAGAGAATGCAGTTGAATGGATTCATACCCTTTGATATAAACGTTCCATGTTTTGTTCAATTGTAACTAATGTAAATATCCTCCCCAAAACTTACTTTCACTAGCATCACACATATTTAAGTTTGTTCTGCTAAATCAAGTTAATAAGAAAGTGTCAAAAATAATTTAGGAGAGGGTGGTTTTGGTCCTGTTTATAATGTAATTTTAAACTATATAATATATCTTCACAAGAATTAATTTGCTTGCTTAAATTTGAAAGTATCATAATAAGAACTGATACAGTGACACCTTCAGGGAACACTAAGTGATCAGCAAGAAGTAGCAATAAAGCGACTTTCTAAAACTTCGGGACAGGGGCTAATAGAGTTTACGAATTAAGCCAAACTCATGGCCAAACTCCGGCACACTAATCTGGTAAAGCTTTTAGGGTTCTGCATCCAGAGAGATGAAAGAACATTGGTCTATGAGTACATGCCTAGCAGGAGCATAGATTTCTACCTATTTGGTTGGCCTTTTGTTTTATCTTTTGTTAAGGTAAAAATGTGCAAAATGTTAGCATGTAGCATATTAACAAGCAACCTTACTTTAAAGCAGATTCGGCTAGAAAGGATTTGCTTAAAAAAGTGTAATTTTTAAAAAAGAATAATATTTTTATTTCAATCTCAAAAATTCATAAAAAATTATCAAAACTAAATAGTGAATCTTATGTGGGTAGTGTGAGCTAGAATTAACCAAAGAATGATTAAACAGTACAAAAAAAGTAAACAAAAAATGTGATACTTATTAAGTAAAGTTGGTTAGACTCTCTTTCTGAGATGAGTCAACAAATAATCATAATATCACACACTGGGATGCACAAACCCAGCTGCCTTCCTTAATATTTCTGATCCGTTGTCATATTACAAAGGATGAAGAGGAGATTGGTTCTCAGTGTAATGCATTGAGAGCCTAACTATTGTCTTTTTTCTTCATCTGCAAATTTGGTTTGTTGGTGTTGCTTATTTGATTTCTCTAACTATTTTTCTCTCTAAGTTTACCTACTTAGAGGAAAAGCATTCAAAGAAACAACACCAACAAACCAGACTATCAGACGAAGAGAAAGACAATAGACGAGCTCTCAATGCATTACAATAAGAAACAATCTCCTCCTCCTCTTTTACAACATGACAAGGGACCAAAAATGATGAGGAGGACAACGGGGCATGAGCATCCAAGTATGTGAGATTATGATTATTTGCACGTCTTGAAGCTGTCAGTAAGACAACCCAACCACGCTTAAAAAGTACCATATTTTTTATTTTAATTTTTTTTTAAGGTTTGATAATTCTTTGGTTAATCCAAACTCACTCCCCACATGCGATTCAATATGGACTTTTGATATTTTGTATGAATTTTTGAGATTGAAATAAAAATATTTTTTTTTAAATTACAAGTAGTTGCAGTTGTTTCACTCACTCACTTATATTTTACAATTTTTGAAAAGATAACGAAGCCATAAAACTAAATTTGTTCATTTTCAGAGTTAAGTTAATTTCAAGAATTAGAAATATTTGATAAATTTATTAATAAATTATAAAATGATATATAAAATATATTTATACAGCTCTTAGGATTTTTGTTTGACAACCAAATTTGACCAAAATTTTAAAATAAATAACATAAAAACAGTAATGCACTGAACTAAGAGAAAAAAATTAGGAAGTTATAAACTCAAATTCAACTATAAATAGTATTAAAAAATTATATTTATAATTTGAAAAAATAATTATTTGTTCAATGAGGTGATATCACATAACAACTTCATATTCATTTCCTCTAAAATAATAAATGTAATCATAATAATACAAACATAATTAGAATTAAATTTTAAAAATAATATAATACCAAAAAATCAAATTCTCAAATATCAATTCAAATAACTAATACCCTAATTATATGAAAAGAATTGTATTTAAATCCTATTCAAATTTTCCTTATCCAGTCACAAGACTCATTGAGGAAAGTTGGTTCATTGCAATGCATTTCTTTCAATGGGCTGTCAAGTTATTTGAATTAGTACACTAAGTACTTTCTTGCGTTACTTCCAGCAATCTCTTGTGATTGGATAAGAGAATTTTGAATAATTAAGAACCTAATACATTTCTTTCCTAATAATGTGAAAGACAGATGAATAAAGAAATAGCAAGGAAAATTACCATTCGGTTCGTATTGTGATCTAGGGCACTCCTAAGAAGTTCGGCAATGTCTTTCTTGAGAAATCTCTGCACTGTGCTCCTTTTCTTGCGTATCGTCTCTAGCCTCATCTTTATTGACTTGAACCGCGATTTGCTGTTTCACAATTTAATTTCATCATCATCATTATTATTTTAAGAAGAAAATAAAAAAGGAAAGGAGGGAAACAGAGAAGGTTTATTACCACTTGGAAAAGAATTTGGGCTTGAATAGCGCATCAAACATTTTCACTCCCGAGAATCCGAATATACGAAGCTGGAAAAGTGAAAAACGGGTTCTTGCAGAGAGAGGGTATGTTCTTGTGAAATCAAGAATGCAGAGAGAGTCTTGTGAGGAAAAAATAGTTGCTTTATCAGCAAGAAACAAGAAAGAATGTAGCAAGAGAGAGAGATGGGAGCAATAAAAACGTTTGTGAAAAAACTGTTAGGAGGAGAAGGTAGTAAGGGAATGCGAGGAAGAGAGAGAGAACGGGTAACTGCAGAATGAATATCTATGAGAGAGAGAGAAAGGGTCACTGTATGAATTCGCAGAGAGAGAAACCTGAGATGAAAAGAAAGAGAGAAAGAAGCAAAGGCTGTTTGCCTGTTGTGTTGGAGAGCAGGTTTATGGCACGTAATATGAAGGTATATATTACTATAATTTGTTCCAATCAAGATATATGATTTTATTATTATTTAATAACTAATTAACCGTTTCACCTGTTTCCATTCAGAATTTCTACAATTTAGTTTTTCACAACATTTTTTTCTCTTTGTCTCTCTATCACTCCCTCCATCTTATCCCACACTTCTCTTTCTTTTCTTATCCTTTTCCTTGTAAAAATTGACAGAAAATTGTAAGTGGAAATAACATTACTCTCAGTTATTTGGATTGTGGGAAACCAAACAAAAAGAAATAGTTCAAGATCAAGCTGTTGCAACATACTTATGCAAATGGTCTTTTCCTGTTTCTGTGAAGTGTCAACAACAGCATCCAGGCCACATGCGAATAAATCTCTATTGTTAACATGTTTGTGTACGATGACAAGAGTGATGTGCAAATTTCAGGAGCAGGATAGGGGATAAATTTTAGTGTTAGAACACTTCTTATTAGAACATTTTTTTATAGGTTTTATTTTTATTTTATTTTTTAACATATATTTGTTAATTGTACCTGAGTTAATTATGCATAAATCTCTTTTTATTTTGAATAATTTATATTCTTTTCAAAATTATCTTAATTTATAATACACATGAAATGACGAAATCAGTGACAAATTTAAGGGGGGCTAGCACGGGCTTCAACCCTCCTTCCCCCTCCCCCAAAAGTTTTAAGTGTATATTAATAAAAAATACTTATAATATTAATAAAATACTAATTAATAAATGTAATAATATATATTACCACTGATTTTATAATAATAATAACATTTGTATGACTTTTTTTTATCAATTGTTATTATCCTGGTTAAATATATTTTGTGTGTTATTATAAGTATCATTTATTTATCTATATATCTAATTATTAAAATTAATTATTATTAGGATTATATTATATATATTTGTTATAAAATTTGATGATTTTTAATTATTATTATATTTAATGAGTTTGTTCTTCTTTTTTAATTTTTAAACTAAGATTTTGTCTATTTAATTGTTATTGTAATTGTGAGATTAAAAAATCTTTTAAAATTTGAAATAAAAAATTTATATAAATTATAAATACACTTGTTTCCTTCTGATATCATTTGAATAAAATTTTATTTTAGTTTTATGTGTAAAACTAATAAATAATTTTTAAAATTCATTGTTTATTAAATATTTATTTTTTTAGAAGTTAAATATTTAAGTAATTAATTAAGATAGTGTTTGATTGATTTACACTGAGTAGTATTTGAGATAAAATTTTCAAAAATTGGGATGAGTCACATACATCTACATTCTATTTTAATTCAAATATTTCACCTTTTTTCATCTCAATTTATTTTCAAATCTCTTTCATTCCTTCACACTAAACTCACCTTAAAAGTAAAAAATAAAAAAATAAAAAATCCAGCTTCCTTTCCATGATTTTTTGGATCCGTCACTGGACATGATACCCAATTTTCGTTGTAGAACCATAGTCTCGTGTTAAAAAAATATACATGAAAAATTGGAAAAGAATAAGACCGAAAAAACGTATTGGATGAGGTAATTTTACTCTGCTCCATGCATGATGCAAATTGAGCCTTTATTTTTTTAATACATGGTGCTAGAACACTAGTCATCAGAACCTTTGACTTTTAGGGGAAGGGGTGTTTACTCATCACTTATATTTTAGTAACATGTGCAATCACAAAATTCAAGACTAATTAAATTGATTTTTTTAGCTAAGTAATACTACTATGATTCCTTTTATGAGAATGAGAATATATTAAAAATAAAAGATTCCTCCAAACTATAAAAATAAATTGTTAATAATTTTAATAATGTTATCTTAATTAACTAAATATCTTGTGACGTTGTTAAAAAACTAGAGGTAATCATTCCAAAGTAATAATACAAATAGGACATCTAGGTCCCTATGTCCTTGGTATTCAGCTAACAAAATTCGTACATCAACCAACCAACTCAAAAGTTGAGCAAAATTTGCAAACCCCAACACAAATCTACCACAGAACCAAAAGTTCCGCTGCATTGCTAACAAACTACGGTGCCATGACCTTTGTACAGTAGAAAAATTGTTATGAAGGATCTCGAAGGCTTCTAATCTATAGCATGGGAATATATGCTGTTGGAATGTGGTTCAGATACAGCTTCTCCCGCCAAAGTAAAAGAGGAAGTCATATATGCTTTGAAGAAGAATACAATGGATCGAACCAAATCTTCATAAGTTGTTTTGCCTGCTCCTGTGGAATTCCGATTGCCTGAAGATCATATTTATCCATTGTTCAACTCACCTGCCTAAAAGTGGAAAGAAAAGCCAATTATAGTTATCACCAAGCAAACCAAGAATACAAGAGTAGCTTTTGTATGTATAAGCTAGATCATGATGCTGTTCAGCGAATGCAAGAGCAGCAGCTTTGTTTGAATCATCCTATTGACACCTTCAATGAAATATTTTAAATATTTTCTTTATAACCCATGGATGATGTAGTGTGTAGTTCAATGCTGTATGATACAACATCTCGCTATAGTACTGAGACTATTCTTATTCACAACATAAAAATTATTTCCACAAGATAGCTTTTACAGAATATTATCAATTCCTTCCCATGTCCTATCATGTTAGAACATGCTGGTAATCAGTACCAGGAAAACCAATTCATCAATTGTATGCATAAAGATTTGGTGATGTCAACAAGAGGTCAAACATCCAGAAAATAAAATTAACAAAAAAAATCAGCTCCAAAAATACCAATTAGTCAATTTCTCCATTTATGTTTATTTCTTATTTCAGTTTCTGTAATTTGTTGGTTAATTCCAGTTTTCTGCAATATTAGAGTAGGTTTCTATCAAAATTCAACTAGGAAAGCAAAAACAAAACAATAAAAATAAATAGTAAGCTGGTGGGGATGATATGAAACTTACTACTATTTCCTCAACATTCAAAGCCACTGAAGAGTCAACTGAGAATCCCAACTCTAACATCAGTTTTTCCAAGCGATTCACATTTGTCAAATACAAATAGCCAACCTAGTTCAATGTCTGTGTCAGAGAAGAGTCTGAAAACAAGTTTCAAACCATAGGAAGTTATTTGTTTCAAGATTATTCTTATCAAATTCTCTGATTTTCAAATACAAATGAATAATAAGATGGATATGTTGCAACACGCATGTAAGCAGAAATTGCAAAGCATTGAGGTGGAAACTAGTCATTACCCCTTAATAGTTGATTGTGCTACATATATTGCACAAATAAAAATAAGCACACAAATAGTCATATAAGCTTTGTTTCAAAGAGTAGAGCTGCAGCTTGGAAATATGTGGGTGTTGGTAAGGTGACAAATGTTCTCATGACAAATACAAATCTTTACCATACAATCATACATTAATGTCACAATCAAAATTGAATAAAATCAAATCATAATAGTCCATGTACATATGATTAAGACTTGTTAGCATAAGAACCATTTTCAGGCTTAAATGTGATATTTTAAATACCATGATTTTCTAATTTGGTCTTCATATAAAAAGTTGTAATTTAGTCTTCATAATTTTTTTTCCCTTTCCTATATAGTTTCTTTGTTAGTCTTCTATTTGCTTTGTCTGTTAGGTGTTTACATGTCTCCTGGGAATGGAGAATCAAATGGTGAACTTGTTATATTAGAGGAACCAAAGGGATAAGAAAAATGGCACTTAACAAACAAAACAAACAGAAGACTAACTGGAGGGACTTTATGGAAAAGAAAAAAGAATTACAAGGACTGGAATACAAGCTTTTGAAAGTGATGTACCAAAAGGGTTAAATTAAAATTTTAGCTTTTCATTTTAGCCCCTGTATAAAAAACCTTACATGAAAAAGTTTACAAATAAGTCCTTGCCATTTTCCAACATTATAACGGTGTCAATTCTTTTTCTTTTAGGGATGAAAGAAAGAGAAATATCAGGTAGGTACCAAAATGTAAAGTTTTCTAAATGTATCCACCAAAATGAAATATGATATAATTATTTTTGTAGGAGCTAAAAAAATGTTGAGTATAGGAACCAAAGCTAACAGTTATAACATCAACAAACAGTAAGAACCAATTTGTAAGCATGTTTTCATGTAAGGACTAAAACAATAAACAGCATCAACGTCAGAGCAAATAATATGTTGCAGCTGTCATCACCATTTTAAAGTTAAACAAATATATAAACTATAAAGGAAATTCTCAAGAATCAGACCACAATTTTGTCCAAGACTTGTATCAACAAAAGAGAGAACCCATAGTTTGAAGGCACTGACTAGTGTTTCCAGTGAAGATGCTCTATTATACACAGCTGCACCAGCACGTTTTTTCGTTTTAGTTTTGCTGGAAACAATGTTCTTTCCCCATCGAAGAACATCCCTGCAATAAAGAACATTAAAAGCCATAAGCCAAAACAGAAATTTTAACAGATTTTCAACGAGGTACGGTGTACCAAATCCTATCATGCTGAGAGTGTACAATCCTGTATTGAACCAGAACTAGATTAGCGTAATTGTCAATAAGTTCCTTTTCCTCCCCCCCCGTAAAATTAAAATATGTATGTGATCTAAAGCTACCTGTACCAGACATTTCAACAAAAAGAATTCATCTTGCAAGCTAATATAGGAGTTGTACTAACCAATTTTTTTTAACAAAGGTCCAACTTCCAGGGCCCTAAGATAGACTCTATAGGAAGTAGTATAACCTGTGAAATTAATTTTTATGATTCAACAGTAGTATTATATAGACCCATGCCATTTGAACTCAGGCTCATGGATTGTGGAACTGACTCATGACACACCAGAATATAGTTTTATACTAAACAGAGGATGCAATTTTTTTGTGGAAAATTTCAGATATGCAGTTCTGAAACAGTCCAAAATGACTATGAATTTTGAAACAGGCCAAAACATCCCTAAAGGCCTGAATGCACTGCAATGTACAAAAATGGCGTCAAACTGCTTCAACACAGTTCCGGAATAGGCACATATGCATTGCAGTTTGTACAACATCTGATGTTGTATACATGAATGCATCATCTCTAATACAACTTTGAAAATATTCATATTAATTTGAGTTAAATGACATGCTATATTGTATCATCTTATTTCAGTTATATTTGTATTTGCTTTAACAAATTAAAGAGATTCCATTCTTAATTGCGATAGCACAATAATATTTCCGGAAGTTTACAGACCTACTATGGTAAGGAAATCAATTCTCAGGGAATTTTATTTTGCAACAGGGATCTTTATTAACCACCTCTTTATATTTTCCCACAACAAAGATAAATCTGTATATAAGATTAATGTTCACTTGTTTGTAAAATTTTCATGCACCAAATTTACTATTGGAGACGAAGTTGCATTTAAAATATAGATTTCAGTTAAAGAAAATATCATATGCAGATAACAGGAACTTGTATTTCAGAATTACAGAAGAAACTTCATACAATATTATAATAAAAATAGAAAATAGGTGTGCGCAGAGAGAGAGAGAATGGTGAGACCCTAAAAGTAACATATTCCAACCTCTCCTGATCTGATAAGAAGTTACTCTCAAGAAGTTTCTGCAGCAATGCATCCTGGAATGCAGAAAACATTAATAATTTAATACATGTTATAATCAGATCAGAAACACATTTTTAATTCATTAGTAACAGTCAATAAAATTCCAGGATATCACCAGCCAACTGAAGGCAAAATTCATGATTTTATGTAGTTTTGTTCTATTGACTTCACTTAAGGAATAGCTAAAAAAGTAAACTATGATTAGGATATAAAATTAAAAACACTTGAAGTGAACAGCTAGGATATGCAATTCAAACAATGAAAAAAGCTACATGAAGATAAATACATGAAAAATACAAGATCTAGCATGTTACTTATCTAACTTCATAGCATACATAATACATGAAAATAAAATAAGCAGTAAGGAAAAAAAAAAAAACATACTTGAGCTTCGCAACGCACAACTGCCATAACACGATCATTGTATTCTTCAATACTAAGGGGAGGGAATAAAAAGTGCCTACGAGCATATAGCTGCATTTCAGGCGAAAAAAGAGAATAAGATATCTAGAAGTTCTAAGAAAATATATAATTGTTAGAATTGTAAGAAAATATATAATTGTTAGAATTGTACTGAATACAATTTATAAGACAAACTAGGCAAGTCTATTGACTCTGTTCAATTGACATGGTTGACAACTTGACACTTTATTTCATAAAAAGGAGAGTAAATTCCAAGTCTAATGGTGTAAGTTGCAACCGCTTAAATACTTGTGCATGTAATATTGCTTCGAGCCATGGTTTTAAATTGCAATTGCAGACGGGGTTAGCCCTGATCCTTGACATTGCAGGAAAATGCGGTTCATGCGGCCGCAATTGCCGTTTCAGACTGCAATCTAGAACCGTGTCTAGCTATACTTTTACTGCGTATCAACGAAGTCATGTGGTGCTTAGCTTCAGCATTTGAGCTCATTGCTGATAGTCAAAGAACAACTTCCTTGTGGAAATTTGTTTATTTGATCAAAATAGAGTAAAAGACAACATTATTTACTTCTTCACCCAGTCATAAAGATAGTTTTTTTTTTTTCTTTTTCAAAACACGCAGAACATGAAATTTGGAGCAAGTAAACTACAAATAAAAGACAAGAATTAATTTATGAATAGAGAAATGGGTGGTGGCAGAAAAGTAAAGAGACCTCGTAAATGCAATCACCAACATACGCTAAAGTAGCAGCATTAAAAACTGAACGAGGCTTGACTACTTTAGGTGGAGTTGGGAGCCATTTCTCATACCCCAAATAGGTTTCATCTTGATCTTGTTCTACATGCCCTGTAAAAATATAAAATAAAATAAAACGAGAAAATTGAAGAAAGTGGATAACATAAAAGAGGGAGGAAGAAGGAAGTGAAAACCTATAGTGGAGAGAGGAGTGGCGCGCTTGAGAAGATCGGAAATGTATTGCTCCCTCCTGCGCGTAATTGGTGCAGTGGGAGTGGGAGTGGGACTGGGAGAGGCAACAATGTTCTTCTTAAGCTTTCTGGGAGCGTTGGGGTTGTAAGGGAGTCTCTGCTGTGTGTCCCATGAAGCTCTCACCAACAACTTCAGAGAACAAGATGATACAGATAACAGAGTCTCCATTCTGCCAACCTGTTTCATATTTCTGTATCTCAAAAGTGCCCATATAAGTAATACATTTCTTTGGCATTGGGCCGATTGAACTGGAAACAGGCCAATTACCTAACGCTAACCATAATTTACTTGATGCACCCCATATTTTCTAATATCCTCTTCTTCTCCCAAGAAATACCTCTCCTCCAAACCTCCACCCAACACCACTGCCGCCGGGGACGGATCTATGTAGAAAGCAATGGGGGCAATTATCCCCACTAAGTATATTTTTTACTTGAATAATTGAATAAATATTCTTTTGTTCCTATAAAAAATAGTTGTTGCCCCTATTAGAAAATTATTTTAAAAAAATGAATGTAAAAAATTGAAAAAGATAAAAGAAAAAATAAATTAATACTAATTTTATTCACTTTATCCTTTTAATTTTTATTATTTTCAATTTTTCTAATACTCTTTCAATAGAGTTTATACTATCTTTTTTCCTAGAAAATATTAGATTATATTTTGTCACCACTACTAAAGTTTTTTTTGGATCCATCACTGAGTTTGCCACACTCCATGACCAATGCCACACCACTATAACCCACCGAACCTTTACATGGCAACAAATCTATCATTGTGCTGCAACATCACAAATGTATTATGGATTGAATAATCAATAACTTATTTGCTCCATAACACATTTATATTAGAGATTGATCAAGAAGTATAAGAAAGTAAGGAAAAAACAAGAAAATAGAAAGAAAAAAAAAACATGTTATTGTTACTCCTGACAATCTACCATTAAAAGCTACATAGAGGATAAAAATAAGATTGATAATTTTTCGTTGATCATAATAGGCAAATGATGGTACAATGTAATTATTGTCAATAACAATCGTATAAGTGTTATCATTTAATTGCAATTATTTTTTAAAATAAAATAAAATAATATTAAAAGATAAAATATTATCCTAAACCCATCCAATATAGTAATTAAACTATTTAATTTTAGCTTAAATATCTTTTTTTACAATAATTTAACTTTTTTATTTATTTTTATCTGTAATTTTTTTTCATTTTAGTCCTTACAAAATATATTTATTTTATTTTTCATCCTTAAAATACTTTATATAACTCTTTTTATGATTCAAAATACTTTTTTTAATGTTCAAAGCCTTATTTAAAACTCTTTAGAATAAAAAAATAAAACAAACAAAATTTTATAAAGGATGAAATATGTTGACATTGTTCCTGAAATGCAGAATATGATAAGTAGGATATGATCTACATTATTTTCACTCCTAGTCCTAGCTTTAACACCTTATCACTGAGGACTACCTAATCTAGTCATCTTATTTATCAGATTGGTGAAGTTGCTGGAGGATATCATGGATGGCAGCCGAATACTAATATTCATGGATACTAAGAAAGGATGTGATCAGATTACTAGGAAGCTCCGCATGGATGGTTGGCCTGCACTGTCAATTCATGGAAATAAAAGTCAAGCAGAAAGAGATTGGTTGCTCTCAGAGTTTAAATCTGGAAAGAGTCCTACAATGACTGCAACAGATGTTGCAGCCCGTGGTTTAGGTACGGGAGTTTTTTGCATAATTGTTTGGATAATATTCTTATTCAGTATAAGAAATTGAAGTAGTGCTATAACTCTAGCTTTGGAAAATGGAAATAGTCAATACTTTTGTTGAAGAGGAAATGTCTGAATTAAATTAATAACAAGATTAGGTTCCTTCCACCTTATATTTTAAATAATTTTTAACTCGTTAATTTTTTAATGCCCTTTTTTAGCCTGTTTTTATTACAATATTTTTGCATTCATTTTACTCCTTCCTATGCAAGAAACTTATTTATTGTTTGGACCAAGCAAACTTAGGTACCCTTGCCATTAATTTTTTTTCATATTTATGCAGCCTGTTCATATTAGCAATTTTCTCAGTGAGAGATAAATCTCTGCATGATTTGTTTGCCATCTTAAGTTATAGTTTCCTTATGCTGCTGGTCAATCTCATATCATGTATCAGCCAGTCTTACATGTGGTGACTTGAATAGCAAAAAGCTGTTTCTCCGACTGATGCCTTCAAGTTCTATTCCTTTATGGGTAAAACCATTGGATTCAATTCTTTGTACATATCAATGTAACCGTATTCTAAAAGAGCCCGAGGCTGTGTAAGGCAATACTTGATTAAACTATTCTCTAAGTCCTTTCAGTTTCACTAATTTTTAAACAGGTCTTTATATCTTTAAAATATTTAATGGAGTCCCTGTAGTTCTTAAAAGAATTTAAATAAGTCCTTGTTAAAAGACTCCGAACTTTACATTTTTAAAATATTTTAAAAATATAAATTCTTTTAGATTTTAAAAATATTTAAAATCTAAAAGAATTTATATTTTCAAAATATTCAATGAATTCCTTATATTTAATGGATCTCATAGTGTTACATAAGATTAAAAAATTTTCTATATTTTTTTATTTTATTTTTTAATGGTAAATCTCATTTTGAGATCTTAGAAAAAAAAAGGAAAAAATTTATTCTTTTTTTAAACAATGTATAAATTTTAAGAATTATTATATAAGAAGTCATTTTTCATATTAAAAATTTCTCTATCTTCTTTATTAGAAGATCTACTGAATAACAAATCTTGAGCTCAAAATTTTACACTAAAATTGTTTAATGAAGTCAAATTGAATTGTTTAGTTTTAATTATAAAAATAATGAATTTTAAATATATTATTTAATTAATTTTGGAAACACTTATAAATATTGAGTTACAGAAAGTGTGGTAATTATGCATGATGATAAAATCGAATATATATAAATTAACCTCAAAACTAAATGATGCCTTAATACTTAAAACAAATGATAATGTGTTGCACCTCCTCATGCTGC
This sequence comes from Glycine latifolia, assembly GCA_013407115.1. Classification (NCBI taxonomy): domain Eukaryota; kingdom Viridiplantae; phylum Streptophyta; class Magnoliopsida; order Fabales; family Fabaceae; genus Glycine; species Glycine latifolia. The sequence goes on from CM023953.1 coordinate 26,308,098, forward strand.
AAACTATTACGTGAATCAAAACAGGCCATGAGTAACAGGTTAGATTATAATAAGTTGACTCAAATACTGTGAAATATTTGTAACTCATCATTAAAACAACACTATATTAATTGAACTAATTCTTAATATTTTCAACTGCAACAATTACCAAGTTTATTTCTACATCGTGAGATCTGTCGCATGGATCAAGTGAAGCCGTTATATCACTAATCATGTTCATAAACCCATCATCGATCTCTAATTTTTTTTGTTATTTTTTCGTTTTTATTAAAGTTTAAATACTTGCATTTTCATTTTATTATGTATAATCATTTATGAATATCACGCAGTGTACATAATATCTGTTGTTTTATATTAAAATAGAATAAGATAAGGGTTTCATAAGAGAGAGAAAGAAGAACATAGCACAATTTTTTTAAATTAGAAAATAGCAAATTTAGGCATAGTTTGATGGAGGGACTGTAATATAGTCAAAATACATAAACTCAATATGATTAGCCCAATAATGGGGGTTTTGAGTAGGATGGTCAAGTTTGTAGGTTTGATTTTCATTTTTATATACTAAAAAAGGAATATATAATTTATTAGGTGAGTTAAGCTTTTGATCTCTTAATTTTTTAAAATTATAAATTTTAGTTTCTAAAAAAAATCGTCAAAATTATATGTGTTAACCCAACACATGACAACTACTGAATTACTTAACATCAAAAGTATTGTGCCAAGTAATATCACATGAAACACACAAAACTAACACATGGTGCTTACTTGTGATGTTACATGAAACTCACGAAACTAACAGATGGTGCTGACTTGTGAATTGTGATGTTATGTGACTATCATGTTTTGTGTTGATGTAAACAATCGTTATTATATCAGCACCTAATAGATCCATTTAAATGATAAGATTTACCTTGCATGCTTGTTTAGGTGTTAGAACATCTGATGAATGACATCTCATGCTTTTCAATGCATAAAATGTGAGGGAAAAAATGAAGTTTTTTCTTTAAAGTAAAACTTTCAAACATATCTTACAAATGCTGACAGAAAATTAACAAAGATTAGAAGTTGTAAAAATAAAATTAAAGGACTAAAAATTGAAATTTGAGTCTAATTAATTTGGGTCAAAGTGATGGATTAAAAATTAAAATATAGACAAGATGGTAGTTAAAAACTTAATTAATCATAAATTATTTATAAAAAAAAGGTATAAATTGGTGATGGAACGACGCCGTAAAAGCAAACGAAACAATACAATAGTGCATTGGGATCAATCCTTTATTCATTCATTCATTGTAGCGTGCTTGCTGTTTTGCCGTGTTCGTGTTCTTTGTTCCATCGGAGAAGACCCTTTTCCCTCTTAGGTTCACTCTCTTTTCTCTCTTTCTCTCTCTTTGTCTACGATTCTAGTCTCCTTCTAAAGCATCTACCCATGAATTGAATTGAGTTTTATTTTCCATTGTTATGGTTATCATTGTTTTTATTCGTTTCGCCTTTTCTTATTGGAATTGTAATTGTCAGAATATCAACATGTTTGTAATTGTAATTGTAATTGCAATTGAAATTGAATCTTCGTTTACCCTTTTAGGTCACTTGAGATGGCATCAAGACACCGTGTTCACAGAGAACCCTTGAATGCTCGAAGGGGGTACCCGCCAGAAGGGCCATATGCTCGCGTGCCTCCCATGCCTCGCCCGCCACCTCCTATTCCTCCTCATCCGGCTGTGTTGGAAGAGGAACTTGAATTTCAGCATGCCGAGATGCGGAGGCTCGTGGCAGACAACAGGAGGTTGATTGATGACCGAATGGCGTTGCAGCGAGACCTTGGGGCCGCTAAGGAGGAGCTTCATCGCATGAATCTTGCCATTGGTGACATTCGCGCTGAGCATGAGGCGCATTCGAGGGAGCTTGTTGAGAAAGGCATGAAGATGGAGGCTGACCTTAGGGCAAATGAGCCTTTGAAGAATGAGGTCATGCAACTGCGATCTGAAGTTAAGAAACTTAACAATCTCAAACAAGAACTGACAGGGAAGGTTCAGACACTCACTCAAGATGTTGCAAGGTTACAAGCAGATAATCAACAAATTCCTATGATGAGGGCTGAGATTGATGGTCTGCACCAAGAGCTAATGCGTGCCAGGTGTGTCTCAATGGCTGACATGGTTTCTGTTTTCTATTGTCAAACCCTTTTGTGGTTGGTATTTCCACATTTGTACGCCTAAACTGATGATGATTTCCTTTTTTGTTTTTCAGAACCATGGTGGATTACGAAAAGAAGGCAAACATGGAGTTCATGGAACAGAGGCAGTCAATGGAGAAAAATTTGGTTTCCATGGCCCGGGAAGTTGAGAAATTACGTGCTGAGCTTGCTAGTGCTGATAGCAGACATTGGGGTGGTGGTATGTCAGGTATGACTTGTTTGTTATATTGTCCTTTTGCAGAATTTTTCATCCTTCAATAAATAACACGTGTGTATTTGTTCGCAACTCAGGTTGTTAGATAAATTATAAATTGTTCTTTTGTCCCTTTATTTCATGTTTGATTCATTTATGAAGGTGGGCCTTATGGAACCAAATTTGGCAGCCCAGAGGGTTTTCCAGCTCCATATGCTGATGGATATGGTGTTCACCTGGTATGTGGTTTCCTTAATTTACAGATTTTAGATTAAGCACTCCTTAATTTGCAGATGGATATGGAGTTCACTTTTCATGTGCTGCTGTTCAGGGTGCTGCTGATAAAGGTCCTATGTATGGGGCGGGTGCTGCTTCAAGAAAGGGGCATGAGAAGCCACGCATGAATCGTCGTTGAATTCAAGCAATTGCTATTGGTGATGAAGAAAGGCTTGCCATCACTTTGCCTTCTCTGTTTGCAGAATAGCTGAGATTGAGTTTGATGTCCTTCTGTGTATGCATGCGACACCAGTGGTCATTTATCTGGAACTCTGGATATATTTAATCCTAAACTGGCATATGTAGGTTTTAGTGTTGCTTAGCTTTTTCTTAAAGAAAACATTGCTGCAGTATCTCTATGTTTAAATTTTAGTATGATGGTATTCTTCACTTTATCTATCTTCCATTGTTACATGTTTCAGTTATTGTTATGTTTTTGGTTGCTTATTGTGACTTGTCTTTCTTCTGGGTAAAAAATTGTTTTCTGTTCATGAGCTGGAAAGAAGCATCATAAGGTTGAGGTTTTGTAACTCCCATGTGTTGAATCATGCGAGCTGAAGTTAAATAGATGAGGGGTTTGTCAGGCTTGCATTATAAGAAGAGTATGGATATTTTGTTTCAACTTTCAACTGCTGTTGCATATGCTCCTTGTTGAACTCCTGGCAATATGTTGAATGAGTGGTGTTGTTGAATGCATTTTTTGTCAAGGATTATGGATGTGTGGTTTTGGAATTAGTCTACTGGATAATTACTACTTTGTCAGAGGGGTGACCACATGTAGAGGAAATTGGAGCATAATTTATATTAGGTTATGTTTTCTAGTTTACTCAAGTGAACAAAATGAGAATTTTCTCTTTTTCTACAATTAGAGTTTGTTTCTGACTTTCGGTTAGGATAGAGTGGTAGATTTAAGTTTTTAACTATTTGTAAGATTGGATAAACCCTGCCCAGAAGTGCTGGAGATGTTGGATTTCATTTGGCTATAGCCAGTGTATTTCTGCAACTGGTAAAAGAAGCATCCTGCTCAAATTATTGGAAATATAAATTTGGGAATGAGTTATGTTGCGAATAACTTCTGGGGTGTATATAGGATGTCCTTTTCTTGGAGATGAAGTTGCAAGCTTGTAATGATAAGCAAAATTTATTTTGTTTCATTTCCCGGAAAAGATGCTCGTGTTGAAGGTGGCTGTACTCACTTTTGGAGTTGATATATTTGCCTGCACAAAACATTTAAGTTTGGGAGTACTCGAGCATTTTTGTTCCTTATTTTCTATGCAAAGTTTCTGGTAATAACTACTACATTTTCTGGCATGGAGGGTGACTGGTGAAATGTGTGGCTTTTGTCATAAAATGGCATTGTTGATGACACATTTGCATTGTGGGCTGTAACAATGTGCAGGGGCATGTGTTTTCCTCTTTAGATAATCTGGCATTCTGTTATGTTTGTGGATTGAGGAAAACCACTAATACAACAAATGTGGATGGAGTGGATACATATATAGATGTATGTTGTACCTCCGTTTAGTATTGCTCTAAAAAATCTGAATTGTTCAGTTAGACCTTTTGGGATTTCGACAAGTTTTACGTTGACTACTGAGGGTCTAACACAACCATCCTGCTTTACTCTGAATTGGGACTGGCTGAGACTTTGTAGGATAAGACTTATGCTCTTGTTTAGTTAGACTTTGGGTGCTTTAAGTTGGTTAATACTATATGGAGGTTGGTATCAATTACAAAACGTTATTTTACATGAGAAACTGAGTTCATTGAAATTTTACATTCACTCAGCTAGATAATAGTGCTATAGGTCTTGTATTGCTCTTGCAAACTATTTATTTGAAGTGGACCAGAAATTGGCTGATTTAATAGTAGGATGAGAAGTTAGAGTTAACTTACATATCTGCCTAGCTTTAGGATTTCAGGGGGATGTTATCCATTTTATACCATTTTTAATATTGAAAATTTGAAAGAGAACAAGAACCGGTAGTGTTGCATCTCATACCATCACAAAGTTTCTCATTCTTTATACCGGTTGAGGTGCTGAAATCTCTTTGGTCAAGGTCCTCCATGATATGCTGGATTCTCGTATGTTGCTAGATTCACTGTGGAATATCAGAAGAGAAGGCTTTGAGCCTGCGATATGTGTGAAAGCCAGCTGTTGATCAAAAAGCTCATAGGCAAGTATTCTGCTTCTCTTTATCGGTCTGAATGATGTACCAAATGTAGAACTTGCTATTTGTTACCCTGCTGCTTACAGTCATGTACGGTTTAGTATGTTGCTTATTATGAAACTTAATTGTTGCACGCCTGAATTAGGGTATATTAGTGTTAGATCATCTTCAGGTTTTGTTTCTAGTGATGTCATCTAACCAGAAGTTTTAGTGTAATGGTCAGGAATTTAAAATCTTAATTCTATATTAGTGTAATGATTTAATATAATGCCATCTGTCAATCTATCCTGCTTAAAATCTTAAGAACTATGATCTTCTACAGGCTCAATGATAGGTTTCAACTGATACAACGAAAGATATAGAAAAGAATAAAGGCAATGAGCGTGCATGTTATTGATTGGGTTTGCTGGTCAATGTGACCAGAGAATATAGTGTGATATTCAAGAGACCTCTTCTCTCCTAACAACTTCTGAGTAAATTCTTAACTGCCTAACTACACCAGAGAATATAGTGTGACATTCAAGAGACCTCTTCTCTCCTAACAACTTCTGAGTAAATTCTTAACTGCCTAACTACATCCTCTTTTCTCCCTATTTATAAGCTATTCAGTTACAACTGTGTTTCCCCTCTATTAGCCATTACATATACTCTCTTAACCATTGGTCTCCTATCAATCAAATATTTGCATACTTGGAGCAGTCTGAAGTTGCAGGTGGAAAAGTTCTATATGCAATGTTCCTATAGGTCTTGATTGTTGTTAAGCTTCTAATATGAGCAAAGGAACATTAATCAAATCATTCAATATTGTTTGCTGCCTTTGGATTGTCGGACCACCCAGTTAAGTTGGATGCATTATAGCTAAAGTTCCGCGTTTACATCTCATAGATTGCATTTATTCCAGTGGTGGGTTGAGTATACCAGTTGTTATTGGTACTTTTCTCTGCAAGGGATTCATATGTAGCAGAATTTGGAATTTTGGGCTACTTTGTTGAAAAAAATCAGCTGCAGCTAGTTTATTTAGGTTATATTTTAGTTATTATTGCTGAATAGAACATGAATTGTATGATTTGGAATCTGCAGTCTCTGGAATAAGCTTGACCTAGAGTATTAAGGGCAGGAGACAAGATGAATATTCAGCTTCCTTGTGAGATAAGGGTCTGGGGATTAGCTATAATGTTGACCTGGTTTCCACCTAGATAAAAAAATACCTGCATTGATTTCTTTTTGGGTAATGCTTAAAGCAATTAGCCTCATGAATCTTTTGAGGTTTCTTGAGCACTTTATCAGGGTGATGGATGCTAGCAGTCTTGTGGCTTATTTAGTTCTCATCAGATTTATTTGCTTACCATATATAATGATTCTTTTGTTTTGTTCAGAAACTTCTATTTCTATATAATATAGCATTTAGGAGTATATTCTTTCACTTGTCTTCTATTATGCTTTTTCATGTATTTTCCCCTGCTGAACTTTGTATACATATTCAATATGTTGCCATTTATTTCGTCCTAATCTTATATTTATTGTGGTTGCAGATGGAAAGCTGGGATTCTTGTTGGGGGAGGAATGAGAAGTAATGAAAAAAGTAAAAACCCATATATTTATTTTGAATAACACCAGTAGGTTCTTTATTAGTTCAAAATGTGAAATCCTTTGAAGCTTTTATTGGACTGAAGAACCATTGGTCACTGGTGGATGGATGTATTTTACTTGGCTGTGATGGATTGAGATAAACGCATTAGCACGCCTTTGTTGGGTTGGATCACATTATTATGAGATTGGAAATGAAAGCTTTAGCGGTAAGCAACTAAGCATGGGTTGTTTCTAACTTTCAAATGTTAGTTTAATTCGCCAGATGGATCATGAGTCCTTGCTTCTGATATTGCTTACCGTGTCGTGTCTGAGGGATGCCTCAGTATCTATCTTAACGTATTGTTCAGTACAATTCAGATTGATTCTACTCATCCACTACCTGTTGTTTTGAGGCTGGGTCGGGAAAATGAAGCCTCTTTTACACACTTTTTTTCTTGTTGTTGCTCCTAATTGGATCTGGCATTTAAAGGTAGTCATGTTTGCAATGTTTGGAATAATATCGATGTGAATCCTACATATTGCAGACAACTCGGGATCATCATATTTTGTTGATGTGTGTTATCCTCGTGCATGGACAGCTTTAGGTTCTCATCTTGGTCATGATCAAAGCTGCTCAACAGGAGTTGAGAGACTATTGATGCGGATGGTTTCCAATTTCTTACCCATATATTTCAGTTATCTGTTTCCTTTATGGTTGATTGCGGTGTAGTTGCTTTTGATCGTATGATTGCGGTTTATTTGTCACTGAACTAGATACCCGTTACTTATTAGGTTTTATTATTTTAAGGGTTATAAAGTTGTGGCCAAATTATCTATTTCGTCTTGCAAAAATAGTATTTTTCTTTTCTTCCATTTGGTACCTCATTTAGTCTTTGTAAATTCCTTCATCGATTCTTATATAGTTATTGTGCTAGTCTTTCATTAGTTTCGAATAGTTTTTGCGTACTTTTTAGTCCTAAATATTACGACTTAGTATTTGCTTTATTTTTTAAAGCTGGTATTTCATTATTTTTAAGCAAAGTAGGCATTAACAGACAAACACGAAGGGGAATCAAACAAAGGTATTGAATGGGAACAAACATTTTGTATAGAAGACTAAGAACTTAATTGGATAATTTTTTGCATAAGCATTTACAGAGAAAAAAAATAAAAAGTAACATGAGTTAAATTTTATTTACAAGTTAAAATTGTTGTTAAAGACTTGCAGTAACTGATGAGAGTAAGCAACACTAAGACCACAATACACCCCTGCACCCAACAACATGTAGAAGCGTGAATAGGGAGTGCTTGTTCTTAGTCCATCTCGAGCATGTAGCATGCCATAATTAGAATTCCGCCTAAATGTAATTGCTGAGTTATTATTTTCTTGTATAACCTAATTGTAATAAAAGGCAATCTGTATTTCAGTTTGTACATTTTGTACATTGTATAGGATAAATATTCACTTATATATAATTAAAAATTAAAATAAGTAATATTTTAAATATACAAATTATATATATTATAGTTAAAATTTATAGTAAATAAATATTTTTAAATTTATAATTAATAATTTAAATTGTGACATTTTTAAATTAAATCAAATGGTTGATTAAAAATGAAGTATACAACCAAATATAAAAGGGATAGTTTTTCTTTTTGGTGTACTTTAACAATATTTTTTTTGGTGTACTATAAAAGGGATAATTTGAGATGATTACGATAATTTTCTGCGGGGAGTAGTGGTAAAATACACTTCACGAGAAGAGAGAGAGAGAATGTGTGTTGAAAATGTCTAAACAAGTGTTGAAAGATTTCAAGTTGAGAATTTTAATTTGCAGTATAAGAATAATATAGATATTTGAGTGAGTATTACTCATCTCTCCTTTTATTCTCTTCCCTTAATGATATAACCTACTTTACTATAATAATAATAAAAGAATATGAGGTAACTAAATTTCCGATGGGATACTAATTGTTGGTGAAATATCGATGAACCAATAATGAGATTTAACACCGTTTAATAAAAGAAAAATTGTGATATGAAAACCAGAAAACGTATGTTAAAAGATTAATTAGAAAGAAAAAAATCAACGATTAAAATACTAATTTTACTTAAACACCTAAATCTTTAAACACAATGGTAGAATAATATAATTATTAAATAACACCAAAAATAAATTTAAAATATGTAAATCAATTATATGCTTAAATTATAAGAATATTAAAATTATATCATATTATTGTCAAGCTTAAAAAACTTGTCTAAAGATTTAAAACCAACCTATTTAATTAAGGAAACATTTAAGAGGATTTATTTAAATTTACTGAGTTTCTTGTAATCTTATTTATTTTGTTTAAATAAACTTTACTATTAATGTGTGTTATGAAGTGAAAGCTTTGACTTCATTCAGCCAAAAAAAAAATATTTGACTTATTAAGCTTCTTCACTTCAACGGCTTCTGAATCATGACTGCCTGAATGCTGGAATCCGCTTTCAGTTTCACAAACACTTCCAAAGCCATGGATGGAGGTTACTATAAATTAAATAATAATCAGTAATGAAGGAACCATTGAGATTCCTCTTTCCCGTTTTTTGCAAGTCGATTATTATGAGTTCAATGGTAATGTGCACGGAAGGTATAAACTTTTAGCCTATTGTCCAATCATAAATCATCATTAATATGATTTCTAAAATAATTATCATAAAATTAATAAACTTATCCTATTATATTGATTGATCAAGGTATAATTTTTTTTTATAATTTTTTTCTCTTATTATGCGGTGAGATGAGCTTATTTGCCTGTTTACTAATTAAGAACCAAACCCCTTTCTTCTGATCAGAAAATATGAGAGAGAAAAAGGAGGCAGATACTACTGATATTGATATGATAACTCAGTTGCCAGACCCCATTTTGCAGCAAATCCTTCTCTTACCAACTGCTGATGCTGCCCGCATGAGCACTGTCTCCAAGTATTGGCTTAACATATGGAATTCATTCTCCATGTTGCACTTTTCCTTTAACGAAAGTACTCAGAATCTTGAAAACTTTTTGCCTTTGGTTGATGATTCTTTGTCCTCTACACGATTACCAGAGGAGAAACCAATCATTCACATTTCACAGCTTCGAATTGAACTTACACTTAGTCCGGGAAAGACTTCCTTTTGACATCAAGGGTATGCTTTACCTCTCTAAAATCATTACTTATATCAATGGTTGGATCAGTTTGGTTCTGAAAATTTTTGTCAAGCATCTCTAACTTCTTTTTCCAAAGACAACATACTCCCTGCCTCAGGATATTTTTTCTGCGAAATCCTTTCTCACACTGAATATTCAGGGTTGCTCTATCCTGGGAGAACCATTATTTCCTAGTGGTCATACACAGTTTAATTGCCTTAAAAGAGCTAGTTTTGTTGATGGTTGATGCAAGTAGTTATATGGTTCAGAAGATACTATCTTACTCCCCCTTGCTTGAGAAACTTGTTCTCAAAGAAATTGGTAACATGGGCTCCCTTAAAATTTGCAACCTTCCCAGGCTTAGCTATGTTGAAGTTGAACAAAAACTTGAGGACAAGCTTAAGATTGAAGCCCCAAATCTTCATACCCTCATCTTACACTTAGATGGGTCAGTTAAAGTGTATTTTTCTGATTGCATCTCATGGTCTGGTAATTATGGATCAAAATTTGTTTTTGAACATGCCCTTTTGGAGAGTTTGCACCCGTGCTTCAACTCATGGGCTAGGATAGACATAGCTTGTTCTAATCTTAGAACTATGTCCTTGTCAAACAAGGGTTTTGAAAAACCACTGGATGTTGAGGTTGATGCAGCAAAACTTGAACAGCTCAATTACGAAGGTTGTGTTATTCCATCTTTCCATGGTATGACATCTCAAGTAAAGCCTACTGTAAAACTGAAACTACGGGTTGGAGGTCGCCCTGGTTTGGACATTGCAGTGAGGAGTTGTATTGAAATGTTCAACGAACCAACAGTGCATCTAAGTAATTTTTATGGAAAGGTATAATTTCACCTATATAGTATACAATATATTGATGCCATTTTTGAAGCTTTTGCGACCTGAGATATTTGAGTGATATTTTTATTTTATTTTTGGCTCTTCAACTAGTTTTTCAAAGCACAGGAGATTCTCTGGCCAGGACAAGTACAGCAAGTAGAAGTTACTTCTCCATCACCTAAAGCAAAATGTCTGATATGGTCTGTTAGCTCATCAATACCAGCATATGCTTACAAATGCCTTTTAGATTGTTCACTTTGCAGCTGCCATCCGGATATTCTATAAAAATCAATTTCGTTTTTTAAAATAAACATAACTTCCCTTTAGTTTGAAGAAATTGTGGTTACCTCCTTTCTATTGGGAAATCAAGAGGGGTTAAATATCAGGAGATTTGCACCAATGAATCATGAATAATCATATAAGTGAACTAGACACCACACTTTAACACAAAACCTTAAAGCATAGGTTTATGCATCTTCTCCTCACTTATATGGTGTTCAACTTTTCTATTTTTATCCGATGTGGAACTTTACCTCACAATTGTATTCCAACACTTTCCTTCTATGTATGTATGTTTATCATACACAGTATTGTGCAGCAAAAGCATTATTTTTCAATGAGGAAGGTTACTATAATTTTTAAAACAAGAGGGGAGGTGAAGACAAAGCATCACTTGTCATTAGCTTTTAATGTAACTGAGAGTTCAATTATTATGAACTTGCAGTTCCTTTGTCATGAATTATTTAATAGAGAAGAAAATCCAGGATGCTGTAAACATGAACCTGAGTTCAGATGCTGGAGACAGTACTGAAAGAGTGTCAGTGTCACTGTTGAGATTCAAAGCCAGTCTGAAACTGAAAAGCCAAAGATGCACAGGAGAAGCTTTGAATATACTGAAGTATCTTGATACATCAGAGGCAATTCAGTTTCGCATGAACTGATCACGTGATTTAATAATATGAGATCAATTTACAAATTAAGATGACACACTTGGCTGTCGATACAGCCTACATTTCCTTTTTCTCTAATCACTGATCACCTACTACTAATTTGTTTACATGAATTAGTTTTGCCAATTGAGAAATGCCAGTGCTATAACGCTACATTGGTTCATAATGTGATGAAATCGAAACAAGATATTCTCCCGAAATTTCTTTAGTAAACAACTGAGTTCATATGTAATTCTAATTTAATGCTTAATGCAGAAATGTGTGGCGGACTTATCAGCAAATTATAGCATAGTTATCATTGATTAGTATTTAAATTTGAATGAATAATAGGCAACGAAAGGCAACTATGTTTTTCCAGATTAAGTGATAAAATGAATATCAAACACTGGCCTGGTTCACAGAGTCCAGGAGAAAACAAATCACATTGCGGTTGTGGCGGTTTATATTGATTTGACGATCACAAAACTCAGTTAAATGAAGACGTAGATGAATTTTGCATTACTTCCACAAGCTGATTTTCGGATATTTAAATAACAAGACTGACGCATCAAAGCAGATGAAGAAATTAAGCACGCACAAAAGCGGGATAGCATGTTACCGTGTGTATTCCGTCATCATCAATGACTGAACTACTGAGCTTCATGAACAGTAACTGCGAGAACACGATGAGGAATCATGAACTCCACAATAATAGAGAAAACAATTAGCGAAATCAAAGAAAGAAGAGACGAACCATATCCTGGAATGCATTAGAGAAGTTCTTATACTAGAGTCTAGAGCTAAGCTAAAAATTAAAGCTTCTCAACCAATTAGCCAAAATAAAATAATGAACAATCGAATTGAGAGAGATCAATGCTATTGGCGCCCGTTAGGCTAGCAAGAAAATTATTACAAAACAGACGGAATGAAAAATCTCAATTCACACAACTCACAAGAATTGCAACGGCTTCATTTTCGAGCAAACATAATAATAATAGTAGAATTAAAAAGTATAAAATTTAAAGTCTTATTATCTTTTATTTTAAATATGTTTTTTTAATAAGCATGCTATATAGCTAATTGATAAAACTATATTGGATGATACTGTAAAAACATTTTACACCAATAGTATATATTTATTTTACAATTGTTTAAAAAAAGGTGTAAAATTTTAAAATATAAGTTTAGCTCAAAAGTAAGTGTCATGAACGAGAAGTTAAACATAAATGAAAATAAAATACAACATAAACCTGACATTCTAAAACTTAAATGCACATTTTTCACATAGGAGAAAAAAAAGATAAGATATCATGTATAATAATTTATAATTAAATGATAGTGAGAATACATATTTACCAAAAAAGAAATATAAGAGATTTACATAGTAAAAATATATATATATATATTTTTTTTAATTGTATTATTGGTATAGAGTATTCATCTTTTAATGGAGTTTTTTCCTCCTAATTATGTTTTTCTTTCATCTACAATACATAAATTTGAGACATTACTAAAGGAGACTAAGTCTAGTACTACTCAGACCAATTACTTGTTGATAGAATACAGATATTATTTATTTCTAAATAGAACAAATAATTTTAACTTTATTTGTACATATAGATTAAATATTCTTTGCAACTTTTGCTGTCTACAGCAAATGTAGAGCTTGTATTCAGCTCCATATAAATAATAACACTTTATTTCGGTGTAAAAAAGATAAGCAACAGAACGGTTAATGGCTCAGTTGTATGGTTAAGTAGTAAATATAGGGGCTAAGAATTTTGATCTCTTCCCACTCACTAAAGATTTTGTATCAGGAAAATGATCCCCACCATCATCTGAATCCTCCACAGACCCTTCTTGTGTTACTTTCATAGGGTAACTTACAAGGTGCACACCTTCCATGTCCACAATTTCTTCACTACTGTAAATTCTCCACATGTGATCCCCTATTGACAGCACTCTCTTAACACATGACAAATTTTCTGGCTCTAAGAACAATTCCTCAGTGCTTCCAGTGTGCTCATACCACAGTGACATTCTGTATGCATGAATATCACCACGGCTTATAATGTGGTCATCAGCTCCATCTTGAGACTGGTAGGCCCCTATGGCAATCTCAGTGTCCCTTTGCCCATCCATGGATCTTTGGTTCACATTGGCTGATCCTATTAATATGTATAGATCGTCCACTGGTGGCACAATCAACATCAACATAGTTTAGTTAATCTACAATATCAATACAGTTTGTACCACAATTCTACAATTTCACAATTCAATTACTTTGATGCTTATGCATTAGTTATTTAAACAAATTCACTTACACAAGTATAACAAATTATTGATATAAAATTATTGTAACATTTTCCCTAATCTAATAAGAAGACTTTATGCAAAGTAGTGGGAAAAGAAAAACATTTAATTGGAGAATAATATAATCATACCTATCATGATTTTGGAGTGAACATATACTGGGAACCTCCTATTTTGTTGGGCATTCCAGTATTGTGTTTCAGGATGCGGAGAATGTGGTGGAAGGCACTCCTCTTTTCCCTTCTTTTCCCTATTTGCAAGGCAGAAGAAATTCAAGTAATCTCTTGGATGCCCTGGCTCACCACTTTCCATTATTGCTTCTCCAATCAACTTATACATCATTGTCATTGTTTCTCTGGTCCAATGCAGTATATCTTGAACCGGTTCACTTTCAGGCACTCCTTCTGGCCACATTGGTATGACTACGTACACTGCAAACCTCTCTCTTGTCTTAATCTTACTGACCACCTTGAGTGCAATCTCGACTGGAATCAGATTCCTGCAGCCACTATGCCTATCTTTCTGCCACAAATGGCACCCCCCAATAAAATATTGGTTTTCAATGTACACAAACCTATCGGCACGCCTAATTGCTTCAACATAGGCTTCATGGATGCTTCTCTCCACAGTTAGCTTTCTAAACAACTGGCTGGCAGACACATGGTCAATTGACCTGTATACTTGAACTTTCCAATTCCTCTCTTTGGGAGGGCTTGAGCATGTGGGAATAAGATTTTCTAAAGTGTTGGCAGGGACTAGAAGAGAAGCATCACATTGCTTTGTCCATCTTTGCTCAAAATTGGTTAACACATCCCAAGCAGCATCACCAGTAACGCAAGCATGAGCATCATGCCAAGGCTCTCTTGGCCCTCCTTTGTTGAGGCTAGCTCCTGCTATGTTTGTCTGGTAGAAATCATGGTAATGTGATTCCTCAGTGAGTGTCTGAAACAATGAGTGTTTCTCCGTGTCGTACCGGCCATCACACAAATCTACACCACCCAAAAAGCTCATGATTTCTCTGGCATGAACAGAGTTGGGTGCTCTGCTGTCCACAGTTATGGTCTTCTGATGGTGAGCAAAGAGTGTGGGGAACTGGTGGTGTAACCTTGGACACTTTCTGCATATTACTTTTGTGTGTTTGAAGTAGGAAAAAGCGTCCTCATCATGAGTCTTCATAACACCTTTGTTCTTAATAAAAGGCAAAGATGTTTCATCATCCCAAATCATAACCCTCACAGCCACTCCTTCCTCTGCCTTCTTCTTCAATAGTTCACCTAGCTTTATCTCCCTAGCATGTGGGATTTCTGTTTGAGGATCTCTAACCTGCACAAGGGGGACATTAGCTTCTCATAAATGTATATCAACTTGGTCTATATCCATAAACACATGTAGGAGGATCAAATAAGAAGGTGAAATGAATTAAGCTTCTCTTAAATTAGTTTATGCATAAGTTTAAATCAGCTTTTAGAAAAGTTAAATGAGAAAACTTTCATACATTAGCTTGTGCATAAGTTAACTTATGAAAGAGGCATAATTCATTTTACCTTCTTGTTTTCTTTTCCTATGAGTGTTTATTTAGAAGTTTATTCATACAGAAATTGAAATGAGATCATATTTATGTACCAGAACCATCTTGGGATTGCAAGACCAGCCTGCAATATAAACCAAATATTTGGCACCCTCAATGGCTTTATAGACATCTTCCCACAGCTTTCTTGGTGCTCCACATAGATCAAAAGGAGGGTGGAAAGTAGAGGAATGGTGAGCATCATGATAGAGTTTAACCTGGCAATTAGACCTTTGTGGGAATGTAGCATCTCTCAGCCCTTGAAATTTCCCATTGCTTAGTAGCTTTGTCCAACTTGGTTCCATATCTGCTGGCTTGAACCATAACATGAATCTTAATTTTAGCTGTGGAATTGGTTTTCCATTTTCCATAAGGAGAGGGAAGAAACCATTGATCAAACTATCTTCCTTCAACCGCTTGGCCTGCATGTGAAATCTCCCCAAAATGGAGCATGATGTTTTCAGTGTAATTGTGATTGTTGAGTCTTCTGGATGAGCACACTGAATCTGAAAGGTTTGGTTCCACACACGTTCACGTTCTTGAGTCGTTTTCGCCACCTTCTTGTTGTCTATGTTGATGGTCACATAAGCAGGCTTTCCATTTGTACATACACACTGAAAAGAATAGAAATTGATACAAACAAACTGAGTATACAGAATAATGCAAAATGTCACATAATATTAATAGCTAACTTAAAATATGTAAATATGCATATTATAGTTATGTGAAGCTTACATTGAAGGGAAACGAAGGTGAGTAAGGTGTGGCATTGAAGATGGTAGCTTCAATTGTTCCATGGATGAGGAGCTTAGGCTTTTCCTCCATTGATTTAGCCATCCAATATTCAAAAGGAGGAAATTGAAAATTAAATAGAAAAATGTAGTAAGTGTGTTTTGACTTATGAGGGAATGGAGGTCAAGTTACAACTGTTAACAAAGACACATTTCATATATAAAGGTTGTAAAGTTTGGTGTTGAAGACGAAGAAGCAAAGGGAACCTTAAAATACAATTGAGCTGTGGGAAGGCAGTTTGGGAAAACTTGTGGAATTATGCATAATTAGACGTATAGTCACAACCAACCGTCACATCTATTCTATCCCAAATTACAAGTTTTCGCTTCAAGATCAAGTTTCTTAAACTCAAATCACAATTTTTCGGCGTCAGTGGCTGTGAGACCAATTCAAAATATTGGCCTAGTATTTCGTATATTCTCGTTAGTCGTTACACATACGAGGAATGTTCGGAAGATTCTCATTAACAAAACAAAATAAACATTATTTTACTATCAGATAAAATTTTATTCGAGTGTTTTTTCCAACATATATATCTTTTATTTTCAATATATATTAGTTGTAGTATTAAATCTCAATATACACTAGTTTTGTTTTCGGGTGAGAAGTTGGGAGTTGATGACCCGACTTCTCATAATTTTTTTCCAATATGTACCATTTTGATAGCTTTTTTTTTCCAAATATGCACATGCTTAAAATTTTTTTTTTAATCTACATCAATTTTTTTTCTTATGAAAAATTTGGATTTGATTACCCAACGTCTCACCTTGAGTTTTAATTTTCCTTTAGTATTATTATAATTTTTTTTCAGAAAAAAACTAAAAAATTGTTATGCAGAAGGAAGTTGGAATTTGATGACCCGATTTTTAAACTTTTTTTTAATAAAAAAAATTGTTTTTAATTATTTTTTATAATTATTATAATTTTTTAAAAAAATTGCAGTATGCATTAGGAAGTCGGGATTTGATGATCTGACTTTTCAATGTTATTTTTTTAATATATTTTAATATTTTAAAAAAATAATTTATTTGAATAACAAATATTTGATTGATTTTTTTATTTAATACTTTATTTATATCATAAAATATTATATCATAAATAAAATATATTGAGAATAATATTTGTCTAAGAAAAGTTTGAAGAAGGTATGGTAAGACAATTTTTTTTGTTATGTCCTTATTGTAAGCATATTTCCCATTTTTTCTAGTATCCCATTCAATTTGAAATTTTTTAACAATTTTATTGATTTAATAATTTTTAATAGTCTTAAATAAATAAATAATAATTTTAAAATAAATAAAAAAGACAAAGTGATTAAAAAATAGATTGATTAAAAACACGGTAAATATATAGTTATCATATCTCATTTATATTATATGTGAAGTTAAAACATTAAAAAAACAAAAAAATATTAACAATTAGATAGACAAATATAATAATCAAACATACAAATAATAGTAATTAGAGAGACAAACATAATAAATGGAATATAAAAAAACGAAAACAATGAAACATACTAATAATAACAATTGAAACATGAAAATGATACATATTTTGAAAGATGTTGTGCAATGGACATGTCTTATTCTAGTAACTCGATTACTTGTCTATTAAAAATAGCTAAAATTTCTATTTGACAAAAATGTTAATTGGATTCTACTAATACGTTTTCATCATTTTTCAATCATATTATTTCATATTCGATTAATTTTTCTAAAGAATTTGAATGGTACACCAAAAAAATGTATGAAATCTACCAATAATAAAGACATAACAGAATAAATTATTCTAACATACCTTCATCTTTGATTTTTTCTTAGACAAATATTATTTTTTATGTATTTTATTTATAATGTAATGTATTCTGATATGAATAAAATATTAAATCAAAAACCAATTAAATTTTAATAATCAAAAAAAATAACTTTTTTAAAAAAATTTAAAAATATATTTTTAAAAAATTAAAAAAATTATTAAAAAATTAAAATAATATTTTTTATTAAAAAAAGTTTGAAAGTCAAGATCATCAAATCACAAATTCCTATTGCATAGGAATTTTTTTTTCTGAAAAATAATTTAAAATAATACTAAAAAAATTAAAATCCAAGGTGAGAAGTCGGGTAATCAAACTCTAACTTCTCGTCATAAACAAAAACTAATGTAGATTGAGAAATAAATTTAAAACTGATGTATATTGGAAAAAAAAAGTCATCAAATTGGTATATAATGGAAAAAATTTATGGTTTCTCACTGTTGATTTATTTTATTATCATTATTATAAAAAAATTAGAAAATAAAATTTTGCAATAGAAAGTCAAGAGTTGATGACTCTACTTTCCAATATTTTTTTAGTAAAAATATATATATTTAAAAAAATTCTAAAAATAATTTATTTGAATAACGAAAATTTTACTAATTTTTTAGCTTAATACTTTATTTATACCATAATAACTAATGTTCCAACCTTTTTGGTTTGTATGCGTTAAAGATATTGTCATCATGTGACAAAAGGAAATTTATCTCTTTTCACCCCAAAAACAAAAAGGAAACTTATCTCTTTAAACATAGAGATCATGCAAGAGACTTAATTATATATAAAGTGAGTTAGTCACTGTTAATACAAGTGCATGAATCCATTCGTTGTTGTAAATTTGACCACGTAACAAAGCCTGTTAATCCATATGAAGTGACGAGAGCTGAAGAACTTTATTCTATTTTAGTATAATTTTAAAATTGAATCTTGTGAAAATTAGAAATAGATGTTGGGAGATTTTTTTCTTCTTTCATATAGATTGATTTTTACTAAATTTAAATTAGTTAGAATATAAAATAACTTCTAAATATCACAAAAGCCACATTAATAATATCACAAATCCACATTAATAATAAACGTTTATGTATTAAATTCTGATTATATAAAATTTGATTATTATGATATAGTTTGCTATCTAACTTTGATTATATAAACTTTGATTAATAATAAAAGTTAGAAAGTAAACTATATCATAATAATCAAAGTTTATATAATCATAATTTAATACATTATTGAATTATCAAAATTATTTTCAACAAAATTACTGGCTTACGCTTAACCAAAAAGGAAACTTACAGCTATACTAATTAGAATTGACTTATGAGGAATGAAATAATATATATGAAGTCATAGGTTGTATTTTCGGTGCGATGATTGTAAAAACAAAAGTTTATATTTCCTTTTAAAAAAGCATAACTACGTTAGACCAACTTGTATATGTAGAATATAATTTGACGAGATGCCCTTCAACTTTAAAATAAATGGTTTGCTCTTCCATAGGGACTAAAATTAAATAAAAGTTTATTCATGCTAAAAAAATTATTAACTAAATATTAATTTAAAATATTTAATCAATAAATAATACTTAAAATAATGAATAGAAAGAACAAAATAACTTCAAATTAAAGGAGAGCCACATAGCTATATACAGAAGAAACAAACATAAATCCTTGAAGCTTGAATAACATAAACGGTTCCTTTAAGCATTGAGCGCCGAAGTCTGAAAGCTATGTTAAGGTATGGCTACTATACCATATTCATCATGCAGTTAGGGAATTAGTTTCACAAATCAAGTAAGCTTCTACAAGCAAAGAAACAGAGAAGAACTCGTGACCACTAAATGGCCGTGATTATTATTTTTAGCCCCGTTAGATGGAGAAGTAGTACAAGAAACAAAGGTGAAAGCAGGGCATTTCGATCCTCAAGCAACACAATAGTTACAACACAAAAAAGAGTCATCAAAATAATTATTATTTAAGATTTTAATAAGAATTACAAATAATTATTAAATACTTTTAGCTTCAAAAAAATCTATACAATTCATTCGATTATATGATTCTCTTACTTGACAGTTTTATTTAATAAAAATATAAAAAAGACAATTAAAGTTAAAAGATTAAAATAAAAAACTAACACAACATCCCTTATACAGTTATACACATTTTTCATTTATTATACAAAAGTCTTTCTATTTGTAAAATTTACACAAACTTAAGTTTACACTTAAATTTATTTTTTAATAATATATTTCATGGAATTGTTTGCTGATTATTAATTATTTTTTCTTGAATAAATGAAAAACTAACCCTTATTATCTGTCATTTTTCAGACATTGTAGAATTTTTTATTTCTTAAACTTCCTCGTATTTTGTAAATGCGTTATAGATAAATATTAAATTTTAATACCAACTTTAAATATTATCTATTGCAATAAAATTTAAAAGTACTAATTAATATTTAGAAAATGACGATTATCTAAAAACCAATAAAATAAGTATTTTTTATACAAATTACGTGAAAAAACACATCAAATTAATTATTTTCCGTAGCAATTTTCGCATGTCAATACATCGAATGGATTTTTCTCCTCTTTCTACACTTTAAGTGTTATTCTTCTGTAAACACACTTTTCTTCACTTCTGTAATCACATGACCTTTTATTGTTCGATCCATTAAAAAAAGTTTCAATTATAAAATTGCGTAATAAATCAAATTAAGTTATTCCTGTATATTATACACTCGTGTCATACGGGATCTGGTGAGTGGTGATTAGAATGTGTTCATAATTCATATGTCATCGTTCAATATTTTTATAAAATGGAATCGAACTCCCTTCCTCCAAGTCTTTGTGTTGGTGCGTGTGATTGAATAACTTTTAGTTTAAAGCTTAAGAAATTTTATTTTATTTTTCATATGATATGTGCGTGTGTTTGAATATTACTTCAGAGCTTGAGCCAGCAATAAAGAAGTACATTGAGTTCAAATATGCAGGTGAAATATCGAAAAACGAGAGTATTGATGAAAATATAATTAATACTCTCATGATAAAAATTAAAATACCAAAAATCTGACATATAATATGAAACAGAATACGTAATTATATGAAAATTTTATGTTATTTTGTTGACTGACTTATTCAGCGATTAATTTTGTTAGACGTTTTTAATTTAACATCTCTAAAATTTTAATTCATAAATGATGTTTATTAAATAATTTTATTTTTATTTTTTATCAACAAATATTAATTATTAATAGTTAATTTTTTAATAAAAAATTAAACTCACGATTTTTCAAGTCTCCTTTTGCCCCAAAGAAACTTGTAAAAGCTTTATCAGAAAGTATTGGGACACTAGAGAGAGAGCAAAGTGAAGGGAGAAAAGATTAGATGATAGAATACTATTATTGATAGCTGAATGATGATGGTGGAACTGGAACCAAAAGACTGAAAGTGAAAAAAAAAAAAAAAAGTTTTATAATTGCATTTGATCGATCCCCCCTTTTTCTCGAAATGGAAAGAGATGTTTGGCATTTGACAACCTTCTCGGGGGTACCATTGAGGACACGTGGCCTTGCTGGCCTAGACCCACGATTCGCCTTTTTATATTTACCATCCCTACAACGTTCCATGTGATATCATCCACACATGATAGACACAACCCTAAGTTACCCTTCAAGTTATACATTAAATATAAATTCCCATAAATAATTTTAATATATTATTAACTAATCAAAAAATATTTTAATCACAACTTAAATAAACGTTAAAAATTATAACTTTTATCGATATAGTACTGATTTATAATCAAGTGAAATCAATATGTATTTTAGTTAAGTTCAAAAATATTTCTTTATATCGTATATCACCTATCTAACATTAAGTTGGTTTAGTAGAACTAAGTTTAACATGAGTTATATATATATACTTTATGTTAAAGGAATTTTTAATTTAATAAAATTAATAAAAAATATTATTTAATTGAAAATCATTGAGCGGATAAACTCCTTGATATGTTGCACAGTGGTATAATTCTTAAGTATAAGTATAACTGACCAAAAAAAAATTGTCAAAAAAAGAAGTATAACTGACCAATTTGAATATTACACTGAATAGTATTGCTGCGATTAAAAGGGAAATTGTTTAATTGGATTGAAATTTTAACACTTAAACTGGAACGTGTATATTACTAATAAGTGTGTAATAATCTCTCGTCCCCACTGTGCCACTGGGCAATCAATCCCCTCCCTAACGGCATTGCAGAATCAGCAATGTGCATGTCACCTTTAAGAATTTGGGTGGACTTCAAGATTTGTTTTGTGATTTAGATTTGTTTTGTGATTTTTATTTCAAAATATTTTTTATGTTAAAAATTATGTTATATTACTTGTATAATTATTATTTATGTATAAAGTATTTTACTTATATAAAATTATTCATAACAGGTCTTGAAAGAAGAAATTAGTACATTTCTCCCAACATATGTTTTATAATCACTACTCTCTAAAGCCTGTGTTTGGTAGGAAGAACAAATAAGAAAAATAAACAAAAATTCACACCTTCTATCTTTTATATTAATTTAAATATTCTTTCTTTATTTCTATCCTCTCAATTCAACACACTTTAAATTATGTGTAAAAACTACACGAACAGCTTCCTTGGCGTGGTATATGAAATCAATATTCCAATTGCCCAAGAAAAATAAGAAGAAATCAATAACAATATTCTTGAACACTCTTAAAAAAACAATATCCCAGAACAAATACCGTCTTTTCCCTTGACTTCATCAAATTAATAGAAATATTGTGTCAATTACAAAATTAAACATGCATGTCACAAGTCAAATAGCATATGTGTCGACGCGTTTCATTAGTAGCAATATAAATATCACAAAAATGAAAGATAGCAATATAAATATAAATATATATTCAGCTATTTAGTTCAAGTGATAATCTTAAAGAATGCTATCGCATCATAATTTCCTCCGCCCCTTTCATTTCATCTCTTTTTCTTAAAAAGAAATGGAATCTTTTATTCTTGTCATTTAAAAAGTAAATACTGTATAGAATTAAAATTGGAGTGATATATAATTTTAATTTTTTGGAAAAATTATGAGTAATTCATGTATATATATTTTATCGATTGCATGGTTGAACAGCATTAACGGGAGAGTTGTAAATAAGATTAATGAAGATTGCCGTCATTTTATAATCAATTTGTAAACATTCTAATCCAATCCAATACATGTGCTTCTCAATAAAAAAGCAAAAGTTACCCATGCAATCAGACCTATACCCGTGCCCATCTACACAAGTAACACAACCAACCCACGTACTTTAACAACACAAATTGACTTAAATTTTTTAATTCTTTAAACACATGTTCACATTCATCATAAATTCATAATACCTCACTTTCACGCTCCCAACCAACGTTTGTTTATCAGTATTTAGAAACTCAAATTGTTTTACTCTTTCAATTTCTTGTTATAAATTTTGTTAATTTCTTATCAGCGTAAAATTCTTGCTTTAAGATAAATGGTAATTATTGATTTTTTATTTTTAAGATTTTTGTGGTATATAATGTTTTTTAATCATATTTAGATTCTTATTTTCTTTAAAAATTTGTAAAATGAAACAAAATTTTATACGTTCTTATGCAACAATATAAATCCCAACACTATAAAATTGTGTAAGCACTTTTCAACATGTATATTCAAATGCAAACAACTTGTTGGATTTTAAGCACTTATAACACACCCTTTGACATGATAAAAACTTATCCAATAAGATCTTAAATAATTTGTTTTTTCAAACGGGCCCTAAAAATCAAGTTTTATAAATAAGGGTGGAAATTGGTTGGATTAAGAGAGATTTTGTTAGGTCTTAACTTAACTTTCGTTAAAAATATATGATTTGATTATGATTTATTTATCTATCAATTTTTTTAAAAAAATGTTAGGTTTGACCTACATAAAAATAAATCCGACTAAACCTATAAATTTATTTAAGCACATACTTTTATAATTTAATATTAAAATAAAGATAAAAATATGTATTGATCAAATATAATTTGTTTATATGATATGAACATGTTTTTAAAATCATAAGGTTTTGGATTTGATCCTTTGCTTGTGTATAAAGTCGCACAGTAAGTATCACTATATCAAGATATATCGAATATAAGTGTATTATAAAATTGTGATTTTTTCTTCTTAATATTAATACGATTTATGTAAAGTTGAATGTAATTATTATTATATATTTTTGTTTATTTTGACTCAT
Organism: Glycine latifolia; assembly: GCA_013407115.1. Lineage (NCBI taxonomy): Eukaryota > Viridiplantae > Streptophyta > Magnoliopsida > Fabales > Fabaceae > Glycine > Glycine latifolia. The sequence continues at coordinate 26,332,213 of CM023953.1, forward strand.
TATGATCAATGATAAAACAAAAAATAAGAGAATTCAACTCAAATAATCAAATAATTAAGAAGAATGCATGAATTGTTGTAAATTTAATGCCTATCTTTGATTCTTACATTCAACAATTGATATAAAACAAAATTGTTAGAGCACAAAAATTGATAATGAATGAATAAAAAAATATCTTAAGTGAAACAATTGATTATATAAAGGAAAATTACATTTAATTTCTCTCTCTGGGTATATATATTTTACAAAAATTTCTCTATATACTAAAGCATACTAATAAAAAAAAACACTAATATTAAGTAATAGAAAAACATTAATATTAGTTAATAATATAATGAATTGTAAAATACTACATAAAAATGTGTATGACTAAATTTTTAGAAGACTTGTTTGTAGATAAGGTTAGTGTGTGTAGATGCCTAGATGGGTGTCGAGACTCCTCTACACATGAATCGGAGGCACATCTCTTGTATTTCTGAACTAAATTGGAAAACCAGAGAGAGCAAATGTGAATTGAAAAGTCCAAAAATCAAACTTGATTCATATCCAAAATTGCATATGCTATGAGAAGGTGTCCCAAGAAGGAAGACAAACCCTGAGGCACGTTATAATTAAAATAATAATAATCCATAAAAATTCTCGTCCTATTAATCATTGATTTAGCGAGCGAGTGTTTGTTTTTTTTTCTCTCTCTCTCTCTCTCTGAACTTGACCTCAACCCTTCCTTCGTTCCGCAACAACGATGACCAACTACGGCACAATTCCAACCTCCTCCTCGCCTTCGACCAACCTCGAGTTCATCTCACACGCCAAGCAGCGCGTCAAGGAGGGCCTCGGAACCCGCCGTCCATGGAAGCTCATGTTCAATTTTCGATCCTTCGGTCTCCCCGCCGGGGTCGGAGACGCCATCTCGCGTGTGAGGGAGAACATCTCCTACTTCCAGATGAACTACGCGATCGTCGTGCTCATCGTGCTGTTCCTGAGTCTTCTATGGTATCCAATCTCGCTGATCGTGTTCGTCGTGCTCATGGCGGCGTGGCTCTTCCTCTACTTCCTCCGCGACGAACCGCTAATCATCTTCGGAAGACTAATCAGCGACCGCGTCGTGCTTATCGTTATGGCGGTGCTGACAGTCGTGCTGCTGCTTCTCACCGGCGCCATCGGCAACATCCTGGTGGCGCTGCTCATCGGAGCGGTGTTGGTAGTGGCGCACGCGGCGTTGAGGAAAACCGATGATTTGTTCTTCGACGAAGAAGAGGCCACTCGATTCTCTCCTCCCGGTGCTCCCCTCTCTTGATCCCAATCTTCTCCTTCTTTCTACTTTCTGTGAATTTGTTATTTGGTCAATTTAGTAAATAATTTTAGTTTCAGTTTGGTTTCTTCGGTTTATATGTTTTTGCCCTTTTTCGGAGGGGAAATTTGCATTTCGTGTCTGTGAAGAAAGATGCTTGGTGAAGTGAAATTCATTTTCTTACGCTTTGTTAATTTAATTTAATTTAATTAATATATCAGAGATTTTATCATCTTTTTTGTCTATGATTCTCACTCCTCTTGCTTCTGACTTTGAACCGAAATCGAAATTTCTTATGTGGTTAGGTAATTGGTATTGGCTTGGATTTGGAAAGAGTTAGTAGTTACGGCAAACATAACGAATTGACATGTCGGCAAGGGCAACCGAATTGACAGATCAGTAATAGGAACAAGGGTTCTCTAATTAACTAATTATGCATAAAATAAAAAGGCATAGTTTGAGGGATTTTATGTTTGCAATTTATTGCTATGTATATATGCCATATGGGTTAACTATAAGTTTTCGAGAGATAATAAATATTTTTCTTTCAGTTTTTTATTTTATTTTGAGAAATTATACTTGTAAAACAAATTTTACAATAAAGAGAGAGAGACAAAGGGAGAAAAGTGAGGAGAGATTTTTTTTAAAATATAACACATGTATGATTGAGAGATAAACATATAAAGTAATATTATATAAATTATTACAAGAATTGTTATACATGTATTATATTTATTTTATTTAAAGGTCAATGTTAATTTGTGTTGAAAATATTGGTTAAGTAATTAAGATGAAAAATATTTTTATTGAAATATATAAAATTATGTTGTAGAATAACTTTTGTTATTTTCTTTTATAATCTTTACATTAAATATTTTTTTCTTTTAATTTTTCTAGTTTTTCAGTGAATGGTGTAGGAGTAATGATTCGTGATTTTGGTAATGAGTAGAATAGTAACGAAAGGGTATGATTTATTATTGGGTGCAAAGAGATCTAAAGTGTACATAAACAATTAATTAAACGAGATCTTGTATGATTTGACTACTTCTATCAATCTTAATATAGTAATTGATCTTTATTATTCAAAATTACAAACTTTAGTATATATTCAATGAAATGATTATAACTTTTTCAGTCTAGCAGGTGTGCCATGTACTGACGACCTGAAAACATTCGCTTAAATTACTCTGTTTCAAGTTACTTACAAGTTACAACATAATTTTAGCATGAATTAGGGAAAAGCAATTGAAAATAAAATTATATATAAATGAATTTGTAGTGTAAAGCTTTCTTACTTTGCGATCTAATATATGATAAGTTTTCATTGATTATAATAATTATTTAAAATACCATGACGATATATACCTATAAAACCCTTAAAATAATCACTTTTCTCAAATTTAAATATAAATAATGCACATTGTATAATTGAAATTCATAATATTTTTTAAAAATACATAAATTATATTGAAGTTAAATATTTTAATAAGTATATATTTTAAATTTTTAATGAATAATTTAGATTGCAATATAACATTATTCTTAAATTAGAACAAATAAATGCTTGAGAAAAAAAATATGAATACAGATACAAATAAAAGAATAGTTCGATATAGTTTGAATGTTTTTTTCCAAGCTATGTAAATAGGATGTAAAATGTATCTACCAAAGAAAGAAAAGAAAATATATTACGAACGTGTAATTAAAAAAGAGACTCTCCCTCCTCAAGTTGAGAATTCTTATTCCTATTTAAATATGAATTAAATTTTCTCATGATAATAAAGTAAAATATATTATTTTTAAGAAAATTAAATAATTACTTAACACATTTTGTATTTGAAATCAATTATTTTGAAAATGAAAGCTGCTTGTACCACCACTCAGCAACTTAGATATAAGTGGGAGCCGTTGAAATTGGATCAAGAACAAGCCTTGCATCCATTTATGTTTTTTTGTCGGTAGTTCGAGCCTATATTATAATGAGAAGGTAGGTAAGTCTTCATTCTAAACAAGGGCATGGGATTTGAACAAAGCGTTCTAAATATTTACAAAAGCTCCATCATTAAGCACCCATCTTTTCTCAATTTTCTTGTCCGGAAGATAACTCGATGCATAGAAAGATATGCACAAAGAATATCATTGCAAATGCTCCATTCCCATGGCTCTTGAAGAAATATGCTTATGTTAGGGACAAATGCCAAGATCAATAACTCAGGCTGACAATCTTGGTATCAAATCCAAGCACCAACACTTATAATCTGATCTTGACATGGCATAAAGTTCATCTGGTGTGAGGTTGTCAAGTTCCCTAGATATCCAGCTATCAGGCATGCCAACAATGTTGTTACTCAGAGTCATTGTTCCATGGTCTTCTTCCGGATGAAGTTGAGATCGTATTCTCTTGTATAGTCTCATGACAGAAATACAATCTTCATAAGGGTCATGAGTGCCAGATTGGATATCATAACTGTAAACCAAAGAACAATAATACTGGAGATAAGATTAAAAATTATGGGATCTGCAATCAATATAGTAGCTACCGGTTATATTATGAAAGCAGTAGCTATGGCAATTTAAAAGTTGAACAAAAAAGTATTAATGCAGCATTTGTGATAGATTTGCTGCTCTAGCCAGAAATGTGGAAAACTACTGAATTAATGTGTTTATACCAGATGATGTTTACTAAAAAGTAGGAGATCAAGGTAAAGACTAAAGTAAAAATAAAGCAGATTTCTTTATAGTACACTAATACTCCTAACCATCCGGAGAACTTTCCCAACTTACATGACACATTCACACGTGCAATAACTTTGGGCTTGTTTAAGATGATTATGAGTTTTTAATTTTGATTTTCAAACATATATTTCAAAACAAAATGCATCTGATTGAAATGGAGCCAAATCGATTTTTAACTTGGTTTTGAAATTCTTTCAAGATCAGAAAGTTTTGCTCACCAATTTCATTTTATTTTATCCTAGACAGATGTTTCATAGAATCTATTATGATCCTGATAAAATTGAAATGATGGTCAATGTACAATTGTACATACAGGAGGAACAGATTAGATCATGCCAATTTGATTTTAAAAACAGAAGGAAAACTTGAAATTGGAAGAAGCAATTTATGACTGAAAAAGGATTGAGGAAAAAATTAACTTGCCCAAGATATGTTCGGGTGAGATACTTGAGCGAATGGCTGACCAAGTTTGTTTTCATCAAAGGACGATACTTTGCAGTGTCTCTGCAATGCAACACAAAAGCATAGGCAAAAGATGAGTTCTAATAATTTACACAGATCTGCTCCTATACAAGAAACTGTCCATTCAAATAGAAAATTCAATCAACCTGGCATAATTCACAATATAATAAAAATCTAAGCAATTGAATAGTATGGATCTTTAAAGTCTGGAAACTTAATTTGGATAACAAAGCAGTATAACAACTATATAGTTCAAAAGTGAATTCATAAAAACACATTGTAACCTTGTATATGAAAAAAAGGGAATAAAACAGAATATTTGTTTTGTTCATCATCATGAAAAATCCTTAAAGTTCTGATAAAAAAAACAAGTACAAGACATGGTTGTCAAGAATGATTCTGTCAAGCATCATTTAGCATAACTAAGTTATTCGAGAAGCATCTACCTCAGCATATGATCAGGATAATTCATTTTTAAGCAATCTAAATCGTGTGCTAAGTCATGCCCCACAAGAAGCCTGGCCTTTCCACCATCTAGTCTAACTTTGCTAATGGATTCCCCATTGTGTAGAATTTGCAGTAGCTTTTCTCGAACTTTCTTAAGTGGAATGGCATTTCTGAGATGCTCTTCTGTCAATCCAGTTATATCATATCTGAAAATATCAAACAAAATCAACCCAGACACTCTTTTTTCCCTGTCCACTTTTCTCTTTGACAATAATGCTTTGTGTGGATTAGAAGTGAAAGAGTATAGAAATAGGAAGGATAGACATAAAAGAGAAATAGAGCAAAAAAAGCACCTGTAATTAGTAACAGGTATTTCAGGCTGTACATATGTATGAAAGATTAATCTCTCATCTTCATCAACCAAACACACTCTAGCACAAAGTTCCAGAGAACCATCACTTCCACCACCAACCATTTCACAGTCCATTGCAACTGCTCCTCCAGGGCCCTCGCCAGCATGGTTTTCATCAGAAGAATCTTGACAATCAAACTGGGAATCTATATAGGGCAATGCACTTGTTCCCTGCAACAGTTCCATACACAACATAAACTTCCTAATAAGAACATAAAAGAGTAGAGAAGAAACACTGATTGTAAGCAGGTTTCTTTGATTACTTAGGGTGAATAGTACACATAAGAAATTTTATTTTAAATATAAATATAAATGCTTTAGGTTGCCAATAATCAACTTACTGGACGAGTAGGGGCCGATAAACGACATGTTTCTCTATGACCAATGAGAGACCCGGGACTATCAAATAGGGCCAGACAAAGTTGACAGCCCCGCTGAGAGAAAATCTTTGAACAAATTCCTCTTGGCAAAGGACCTAAAACGGAGGGGGGAAAAGGATAAATAATGAGCTAAAACATGAAACCAATAAATACTGTTGACATGAGAGATTGAATACAGAAATGACTAACCAGTAAGATGTTCCCTCAGAGACTCAAAAGATTTGCAGTGCTTTTGACAGACCCCGCATCTTGGCTGATGAACAGAATGATACGAAGTTTTCATGTGCTCAATAAGATGCTCTTTCTTCTTATATTGCTTATAGCATGCCAAGCATTTGTGTCTGTAGGGAGAAATAAGTTATTCTTCAAAGAAACTAAGCAAATAAACAATTATACCCAAAAGAGTGCACTGATTTCAATATATTTAATTCTACTCAGAACCACGGAACATTTCATTCCATCATTCATTATATATAGCAAATTCTGGCAATTATATATAGCAGATACTCATTAGTCCCACAACCGGACTGAAAAGTAACTAGAATATTCTTTCACATAAGTGACTCTTCTAAAGTGCAGTAGAGAACAAAATGCAGTAATAACCAATTTAAAAATTCAGTGAGTTTGATTCTAATATTTTCCTAATTTACTTATGACAATGTTTGAATTTCCGATCAACGGCTACCTCCAGAAGCAACACGGAGATCATCATGGAAAATAAAATAAAATATAAAAATTAAAGGGAGGGAGAATTGAGGAGCAGAAAATTGACCTTGTGATAGGGTTTTGAGGAGGGTCCGCTTCGGCGTCCATGTGGAACGGCTACTTCGACCAAAACCCTATCGCCACGGATGAAGAAGAAGAAGACGTAGCAGCGACTGTTTCAAGTCAAAACGCCACGGAGAAATTTTTAAAGCGTAAATGCTCCAATTCAGCATATCTTGATCTCTTGAAATTATTTTTTCTAAAGTTATAACTATTACTTCTTCTTTTTTTATCCAATGGAAGACGGCACCAAGCATTTATAATATTCACCCACTCTACATAACCAGCTAACCTAAACCGCCTATGAATTATGATACTACTACTAGGCGTATTTATAGCTCAGTTTGATTCAGTTTTCGTACCAAAACGTCATTCGCACCAAACCTAAAATACATATGGGATTTTACTTGGTTTAATTTTTCCTTCAAAATAAAATTTAAATCTAATCAAATCAATATTTATTAATATTTTATAATTTTGTTTGATTCAATTTTTATATTTCATTTAAATTCATATTTTTAAAATTTTTAAATTAAATTATATTAAAAATTACTAAATTTTTAAAAGTTCATTTGGAAAGAAAAAGATATACAATGTATAAGTTTAATTTATATAATACTATAAAACATTATGCAAACTCAAGTGATATTGAATATAAAACACATAATACTAAATTTATTATAAGTGTTAGCATTTGGTTCGATTTTAAAAACATAAATCACAAATCGAACCAAAGTCATCCGTATAAGAAAAAAAATCAATTTAATTCGATTTTCAATTTTTTTGAATAGTTTTCAATTTTTATTTTGGATTAATTTGGATTTGAAAATTCCTAACTCCTTTTAATACACTCTTTTTTAAAATTAAATTTCAATAACTTTTTTAAAAGAATTTGTTAATAGAAAAATAATCTTATATTGCAATTAAGTTATTCGGAGTAGTTGTCAATGAATTTAATTATAATATATTTTATATATTAAAAAATATTTGTTTATTATAAATTTTAACTATGTAAAAAATATTATCCTATATAACATACAGAATAAAATACTAATTATATACTAAATTACCAATGTTAAGCATCAATAATCATTAATTTTGCAATAAATAAAGTCTAAAAGCAAAAGACATTAGTTCTACGACGAAAAATATCTGAAAGTTCCTTTACAGACTCCGTATAAGTTATTAGATATAAGTATGGAATTGTTATAATTTTTATGAATAGTTGTGACAAATTTCTCTGAAAATCTGTTAAAAATCTCATCTTAAAAATGAAAAATGTGTAATGCAAATGTAAACATCATTACTTGATTACGAAAAGACTAGTATCCAACAAGCACTATGGGCCGATTGGTTCGCGGGCCTTTACTGGGCGCTTAAGATTTTATGTTGCATAGTGAGGCTTTGTTCTAGATCGACAAAAATATTTGTTCACTTATCTGTAATAATTATTTAAAATTTTAATCCAACCATTATTCTGAATTCTCATGTCAAATTTTCTTATGCCTCGAGTGTAATAATTTATATTGTATACGATTGAGCATGCGATGATCCAACAGTTAAGGAGAGTATTTGATTTTGAAGCCTTTTTATTTTTTTTAACCATGAGATGTTTAAATGGATATAGTATTTATATTATGTATGATTGAGCATGCGATGATCCAACAGTTAAGGCCTTTTAAAGATCTGAATTTCCAAAAAATAGTCAGAACAATATTGGACTGCATGTTTGTTTGGTATCTTTAGGAAAATTTGTTCAGAAATTGAGTACATATATTATTCCGGGAAACACGGATACGGCCAAAAACCAGGCGTACTCGTAGTAGCGGCGGGTATGGGTACGGTACAAATACTACCAGTTTTGATTGAAATGCTTCGTTTAAAAAATTTGACGAGTCAAAATTTGATTTGAGGATTGAGTTTCCTAATTAATATTGATTGTTTGAAGTTAAAATCAAACTTACAGAGCTTAATTGAATCTTCCCTCAAACCCATGGCTCTCTTACAGCAAGTTCTTTATTTCCAGCTAGTGAGCGAGGTCAATGTGTCACATTTTTCTCTATACTTCTGCTACTAGAAAGACAATGTCATGATTCTTTCCAAACTTAAATGATTTTAGGTCCGGTAAATATGAAGAAAGAAAAGTTTCAGTGAATCTAAAATGTTTTTTGGAAACGATTTTGATTACCTTGTATATAATTTTCTGTAAAATATTTTGTTACTATCTAATGATCATCTAGCACATATCTAATTATATTACATTAATAATTGTTCTTAGATGACATGTAACTAGTGATGATTAAATCATTTTAAATTTTAAAATCTAGAAACACATCAAAAAAATTGTAGCACTACAAAACTAAATTTATCATATTTATATGAATTAAAAACAAATCTAGATCAGTTCATCATAGGCAAATAACTTATCAACTAATAAAAAATAATTGAACTTCATGTTACTCCATCTTATATTGAATTTTACATTCATTTCTATACTATGTTAATTAAATTATCTTGGAATCTTATATTTTCTCTTTCCCCCTCCATTGATACCTAAAAGAATATAATGTGATGGCATTAATAATTGTATTACCTTAAATTTTCATTCTGTCTCCTTTCAAATTAACCATTCTATTTTCCTCCGTTAATACTAATAAGAGTTTTAACATATTAGTAACTTTGATTTTTCTTTTCTCTACTTACAAACTAAAGAAAGTTATCTCCTATTATTCTCTTGAAACAAACTAAATAAAAGGTATCTGCCTCTTTTTTTTTCTTTTTATTAAGACTCCTCCCCTCTCTATTAAACCATACAGTGCCTAAAGAAAAAATAACTTAAGCTAAGCTGCAAAAATAAAGTTAATATAAGAAAATTACCTTTTTTTCCTCACTAAATCTAAGTCCTATTATAATCTTAATAAAAAACGAGAAACAATGCGGTGGACAGGTGATTACAGATTTACAGTGCGTATGAAAATAAAAAGAAAAAGGAGAGAGAGAAACAAAACCACAAAAAGTATAAAAGCTAAACGAGAAGTTAAACCTCATCGATACCAAAAATACAAAAGACAGCAATGCAATAATGATTCCATACGGTTAGCACGTACTTGAGGAACAGATACCTCTGGATTCTGGACCTTGTACCGATGTTGATTTATTACAACATACAACTAAGATCCATGGACCTTATAAAACCATACATAAGGCCTACGGGTTTGCCCGAGGATAACGAGTGTAATCCTTTGCAAGAAGATGCCAAAACATAACCCAGAAACAAACATTTGACATGCCACTCGATCACGTTCAGCCTCTCAGCCTTGTCATCATCAGCCAACCAAGGTTTCTTTGTTTCACATGCTTCAAATAATGACACCTCAGCTTTTTAGTTTTACACTTCGTTTAAAGCCACCACACTACCATTGTCTGTTGCTAGTCAAAATGACAATCCTCAGCCCAAGTTTTGTTTGTTTCTTAAAGCAAGCATGAAAACACATGCATCAGAGAGAGACTTGAACCAAACCAACCATACAAAAAGCTTTTTGATCCATTGATGAGCATAGCATAGTCATTTAGACACCGGATTACGTAATTTTTCCCTAAAGAATTTCAAAAGCTTCTATATATTACTTATCCTACTTTCATAGTGCGCTGCTATACACATGCAAAATTAGATTAAATTGCAGAGAAATAGAAAGATAACTACAAATTACAAAATACTAAGGCAAGAAAGATATTTAGCATAATAATATTGCAATTTTCATCTGAACCGTTTTAACAGTTATTATCTCATCACATGTTGTCTGTCCACTTAGACTTGTTGCTTTCCCAATAGGAAAGGCTTTTGTACTTGAGGTTCCCACTGAACGCTTCCAGTGACTCTTACCAAAGGGGGACCACTGTTGTAATGGCGCTTTCTTTGCTTATGTTTCTGGCCAAAAAACAAAATCAACCACTCCGATTTCCCAAATCATAACTGGGAGTTGAAATGTAATTTGGGTCCATGACCGTGTCACCCTCCAGTATTCGCAGAACCTTGAACAAACAAGACAAGTATGGCATCAAGATCAGGTGGGGGAAACCAAGAGTGGTATAACGTCATCAATGTGTAAAGTTAGTATTCAGCATAATATATTGGAAGCCGTTGCTATTCTTAGTTCTCACATAAGAAACCATCAAGGTTGATTTCATAAAAGTTAGTGTACAAACACATGAGGAATTCTTTCAAGTTCCTGAACTCTTGGATTACAACCTATAAGGCTATGACTGCTTAAATCAAGTTTTAGTTTACAAATATGTAATTGTAGCCCACTCAAGTAAAAAGTGACCAAACAAAAATATCTGTTGAATTTATTCCTTACCTGTGACATGCGTGGTCTAGAATAAGGATCTCGTCTTATGCATAATGAGGCAGCATGCAACATGCAATAGACCTCATGCTCGGAATAGTGATTTCCCAACCTTGGATCAATCAGTTCCTCAATGGCATATTCTTCTAGTAGTGGCCGTGCCTGTTTCATATCAAGATGCTCAAACAATTACTCAAGGCAAGGCTTGAACAAAGAAAGAAACTCATGGTCCACTGTTTATCTATTGAGTACCATGCTTCTTATTAATGGCCTTCATCTCAAAATGATGCCAATATATCACACAATTAAAAATCATAATAAATTAGATATGAATATCATTTAACTTACCCACTCAGAAAGACACTGTTGTCCCTTCGGTCGATTGAGATCCACAGCCTTTCGTCCTGTAACAAGTTCCACCAATACCACACCGAAAGAATAAACATCAGCCTTTTCAGTTATTTGGCCACTTTGAGCATATTCTGGAGCCAAGTACCTACATGGCACCAACAAAGCTTAGTTGAATTGTTGATATTGTACCTGACTAACTAGACAATGAAACTAATTAGGATTAATGCACTACATACCCAAACGTTCCAATTACTCTAGTTTCCACTCCTGTGTCACCATCAGGCTGCCACCTTGCCAGTCCAAAATCACCAACCTTGAAGAATTTAACACAATTATTTAATGAAGTGAAAATTTTTGGGAAAAAAAGATAAGTAGTGGCGCCTTTGATATATAAACTATAAAACTGCTGGCTGCAAAAGCACAAACCAGGCAAAACACAACCCTACCAGTGGTTCAAAATCATGAGTGATAAGAATGTTGTTAGGCCGCATGTCACGATGGATAATGCAACCCACTCTGCACTCTTCATGAAGATATCGCAACCCTCGAGCAGCTCCAACAGCAATTTTTTGCCGGGCAGACCATTCTAATGGTTCTCGCTGTCTCCCTGAAAGACATCCAAGTAATGTCAGTTAACAAATCAAGCCAGTATCAGTAAAATGTATCCCTTTATACTATATGATATTGCAATCATTGTAATTAATGTGAAAATAACACAATATCTTTAAATATTCTGCATTACTATAGTCCTCAACAAGAAAAATCCTACTCCATCCCATGGTTTGGCAGGCATAAGAAACTATTCAAAATCATCACAGAAACATAATCACAAACTATTGGAAATGTGTATGAAACTAAGTTTGATCTAATAGTCTAAGGGCTCGGGTCTCATTAGCTTCACAAAAATGAATTTACTATATCAAATCAACTTCCCAATTTTAAAGATGATGCATAAATTTTCAAGTAAACCTATGACCTTGGCCTCCTATGGACTACACGAATATTGCATGTTAAAAGACTTTAGTAAGTTCAAACCAATTCAAAAACATGACTCTGTCATGACAGAACTTGGTCTGAAAGCAAAAGAAATTACCATATAAATGAGAATCCAATGATCCATTACATATGTACTCATATACCAATAGCCTTCTTTTATCCTCTATACAGAACCCAATCAACATAACAACATTTCGGTGCTGAGCACAGCTCAGGACTTCTACCTCCGAGCAGAATTCTAGATCACCCTGAGAACTAGCCAATTTATGTTGCTTGACAGCAATGACTTGTCCATCTGGCAGAAGCCCTCTGTGAACAGATCCAAATCCTCCTTCTGCCAAGAAATTGGCTTTTGAAAATCCACCTGTGGCCAGCTCCAATTCAGCATAGCTGAACCATCTGGGAGGTTTTCCAAAAACAGGAGCCTTGTGTTGACAGATTGAACATAAGGGAGGTGGACCAGGTGGAGTATTTCTAGATAATGCCACTGCTTCTCTTACATTTCCACTGAAATCATGGTCGGTCTTATAGGTTGAGATTTCAATTTCAGCTTCTCTATCAAGTCTTGAGAACTTTTCTAGCAAAGCTCTAGTGGTAGATGATTGAAGCCTATTAAAAGATCTCTCTTTTCTTTCTTCCTTGGGTTGGCATGACTGTTGATGCAAAAGTAAATCAGTGATCCATGGCTGGAATCTCAAGTTTGCTGAAGATGTGGACAAATTTTCACTGTCTGTGTCTGATATAGAATCATCAAGTTCTGGATTTTCTTTGATAGTTTCCTCTTTCTTTGACTCACCATTCATCTCAGAGATGAAGAATGGTGAAGTTCCTTGATCAGAGCTTGAAACCGAAGAAGTACCAGCTTCAGTTGTAGTAAATGGTGTCCCTAGCTCAGGGCTGCTAGTTGGAGTGACAACTGGTCCTTTTATGGAATTTAAAGAATCATTCTTCTTCTTAATTTGATTTCCAGGCATCTCATTTTGTTCAGAAGGTAATGGACATAATTCTTCAAAATCCTTCTTTTGTGTTCCAACCAAATTCAAGCGGAGTACCTTGGGTTGGGAACGCTTCATAACCACGATGTTGCACTGCAGCTCTTCCATACATTGTTTTTCCTCATGTTTGAGCTGCCTGTAAAGAAATAAACACCAAAATACCAACTGAATTATAATCTCAGATCAATATAATAGTAAAAAGAAATAAAGATTTTATCAAATATGTTTCATATTACGATAGCATCCCTTTATGTGGGGAAAAATATTAAAGAATATTACTTGTCTAATACAACCCAATTGGCTTGGGATTTCTTGGCTTCCGCAGCCACTGCTCCACATGGTGATCCAGAAACAATTTTAATCTTCACATTTATCTGTTGAATAACTGTTAGGTTGGCATATGGATGCAAACACAACATTCACTATGAGCGCTTCTTACATCAGGGCCACTAACCTTGTTAGGATCATAGACATCATGAAGCTGAAGGATCATTTGAGAGCAAGAATCAGTGATATCACTCTTATGTTCTGAACTTGATGATCCTGAAGTAGACTTCTTCTGACCATTGGCACAGTCACCAGCAAACCTTGGAAAACCCCATAATCTTCGGCCTACATATGTGCAGAATAATAGGAAGGTATACATAATAAAGGAAAGGCTCAAATTCCCAATCAAAAATAACAACAGGGTGAAGGTTCTATCATGCAGATCTAGGCTTCAAGCTGAAATAAAAGACAAGTAAACTAGATAAAGCAATAGTAGATAACTATACTCATTCACAACCAAGAAAGTTAAACAATCATCGCACAAGGGGGGATTACATGTCAACCTGCCATCTATTTGTTCATATTACAAAACGAAACAATTCACATGATAAAGGGAATGACATACTCGATAGGATTTAACTAATTTCTTATTTACTTGTAAGAACATAGGCATCAAAATTACCATACGGCAATAAAGAATATCTGACAAAAAGAGCACATAGATAAACAAATGAAGGCGAAAAATGGATTACCTGTACTTTGTGATGGTACAACCACTAGCAGTGTAATGCAATCGCCAGGTTGCACAACATGAGTTAGGGACCAAACAAGAGCAGTCTTTGGAATTTCCTTTGAAGCCTTAACGGCAACAATAACCTTTTCAGCTCCATCAGAACCTTTTTCTTGCTTCCCTCGCTTCTGTTGTTCTCGACTCATCATCAGCACCAACAATCCCAAAGAAAACTTCCTTGCTCAACAGATATCACTCAATAACCATCAAACCCACATGTTCCTATATTCTAAACAACAAGGGGGAGAAACAAAAGAACATGTTTAACACCACTAGTTTTCCCTCACCTTGTCAAGCACCACTAGAATTATTATATATGTAAACCACTAGCCAACATGCAACATGTCTCCAAGCAATGACAGAACAACCACTGACAAGGCCTTCAGTGCTACAAAATGGCTAGTAAACTTCTATCAAAACCATGGCTTTCGGTCACCAACAGGATGGATTCTGCAAGTACGCTACCAAAATAGAATCAAATCTGTGAAGAATCATATACCCTTTTTGTTCAGAAAGCAAGACGTTGGATCCTTCAAGCTTTACCAAGTACTATGTATCTCCAACAAGTTTGAAGGCACTGCACATGAAGGCCCATGAGACAATCCATTACAAGAGAACAGTTACAGACACTAGCTGTGCTGTGGAGTCTTCAAATCACCCTCCACAAGTCAAAACATTTGGCTTCAACTAGTTGTTTTTACTTTTGATAAGACTCTAGAGGAACCCCCTGCCAAAGATTCCACTACAGAAATAGTATCATGTCCTTCACATGTCAAGAGTTCCAATCACTTTATTGATATGACTAAAGGTAAAGAGGTCGTCTAGCTCTCCGGGGTACTGAAAGTTCAGTATCAATTTACACCCTGCACAGTCCCAGAAGAATCAAGTTAAAAATAGTAGTAATAATCATATCAATAATGCAAAGAGTCTAAAGAATAAAAAATGCATGAGAATGTGAGACATAAGGATAGGCAGATAGCTAATCACTAGCAACCACCATTTTATTGCTTTAGAATATCAAAAACATCATTGATTACTAGAAAACAAGAAGAGAGATGCTCCGAGTAAGATACAAACCTTTCATTTTCTCTATTATTATATTGTATTCACACATTTTACCAATCCTCAGGACACTGAACATCCAGCAAAAAAATAACAACAAAATAGAACAAATACAGTAACATGAACAAATAATAACGCACACTTTACTGTTTGTGATTATTATCATTACCATCAGAGCCTGAAAATTTTCAACGAAAACCAGTAAAGTTACTTTACTAAACTTCAAAACGGTTCTTTATACAAAAAAGTATTGTCAAGAAAGAAAAAATCAACAGTAAAACCTAAGTGAATAAAACAATGTCATCACAACCAACAAGCATTGTAAACATAGACATGGAAAAAAAGAGCCACGGTGATCGAGCTCAAAAAAATGTTTTCAGGAATGAAAGAAAAGGAAAACGGATTCTGAGCCTTTTGTGATGGTTCAGAAAAGTTGGAAAAAGATAATCAAAGGTTAGAGTTAAAGGTTTCTTGCTTGCTTGCTTACTTTGTTGCAAATATGTCTAGCTAAATGGCACAGAATGAAAGGAAAGCAAGAAAATGGGTGCGAAAGGGGCCGAAAAAGTGAAACGTTAAAGGAGAATGGAGAGAGTGCAAAAATGGGTGAAGGGAAGAAGAGAAGAGAAGAGGTTGAGTTTGTTGGTTACTTATTTGAGTGACCAATGGAGATAGAGACATGGCGAAGGGAAGACAGAATGATACTATTAAATAAATAAATAATTTATTATTAGTACAGTATTATAATATTAAAATTTAATAAAGCGCGATGTGTTGCAATTTGGTGTACAAGACGAAACGCTCACACATGACATGCTTTGAATGCAGAGAGAGAGAAGACAATGGAAGGGAGAGAGTGAATCAGATTTTGTGCAGAGCAGAACTACGCTGTAAATCGCCGTCTAGATGTCTTCGTTTTGTCATCTCCCATAGTTTTCTTAGTTTCTTTTTCTTTTTTTATTTCTGAAATTACCTCCCTTTTTCGTTTATTTTGTTGTTATTATTATTATTTATAAAATTAAAAGGGTGTATTTCTTACTTTATTTTGTATAGAAAAAATGAAAAAAAAAAGAAAAAATATTAATATTGCACTTCAAAATACGTATGTTTAAATTGAATTATTTATCATAAATAGCACTATTTTCTAAGGTGAATAAAATAGAATTAAAAATGTTTAAAATGAATGTGTGTTACTTAGATTTGTTTTCCACTTTTTCTTGACCCTTATCAAACTTCTCATTATTCTATTTTAATCTCATTATTTTCATTTTTTTATTCAGACTCCTAGTTTATTTGGATTAGCTTTAAGATGAAAAGTGATCAATTATTTTCATGATAAAGATAAAATAATAAATAATTATTAATACATTTTCATAGTATCACAGTAAATTTGTAAGATATAATTGATGATTGTATGTTATCCAAACACATTATTCTACACTTCTCACACATAAATCCATTAACTAACTGGTATAAACAACTCAACCTCTGACATCTTTTTCATTTGTCAAAGACAACCACAAAATATCTTTCTTCTCTTAGTTAATAATAGATATTATAGATATACTACATATTATTAGGATAAAGAGATGCAAATATATATTTAATTTTATATTATAATTAATGCATCCATACATATAATAAATGTGATACTAACATTTTCTGTACACTTTTTTAGACTTTTTTACTCAAAGGTTATAAATAACCTATTTTTTTATTTTTATTTATATGTTCTCATTTTTTTTATTCAGTCTCCCATACTTCCAATATATTTTACTCTTAACTACTAAAAATCACTATTAACCTTCTACATCTTTCTCATGTAAGTGTCAAATGTAAGCGAAAAAAAATACATAATACCAAATGATTGTGAATAAAGAGATAATAACATTAATGTAGTAAATAAATTAAAATAATAAGAGCTATAAAATTAACTTGGTCATAAAAAAATAAAAGAAAAAAAAATCATGAGTTTAGATCTCTTTCACTAGTATTCTTTTAAAAAATTGATAATTAACATTTATTAATAAAATATTATTGATTCTGTAAAGAAAACGATATCACAATCATTGAGAGAAAAATAAGGTAAACTATACTAACACTTTCTGGGATTTTTTCTAATGCACACAATCTCACTTACTTTCTGGCATAGGAATTAACTTGTTGGCTTGGGAGGAAGTTTTATTTTCTGAAGATAAAATAATTTATTAGATTTTTGATCTGGTGAGAAAAGAACGAGAAATCATAAGTTCCAATTAATCTCTTAATTATTATTTCTAACAAAATAAAAATATAATATTTATCGAAAAAATTATCAGATATTTTTTCCTTATACAAGGTGGAGCAAGATAAAATGCGCGTATGAGAATGTATACAACATTCTATGTTCTGATCATGCTAGTATGAGAATTAGCATTTCCTTTCAGAAGATAATATAAAACAAAACTTAAAAGAACAAACCATGTGCACAAACAGAATTTTGATGCGTAAAATTAATTTTAATGTACTTTCAAGACTCTTACGTATAATAATATATTTTCAATGGTTTTAATATTCAATTTATGCGAACGTGCTACAGTTAATTAGCATGCCCCGGAAGTTATATCATATCATATGCCAATTGAGAACAGAATAATTGGATGGGAAATCTTGTGAAGAGAAGAATTCCAATGAAAACGCATATAACAAATCTAAATAATATTTATCGTGCTACTTTTTGTCATGTAAAATAGAATAAAAACGTATTCAATATTTTTATGTTTTCAAAATGCAGTATTAAATATTAAATATACATATTTTTATTAAGGAGAATCGAAGATAATTTTAAAAAGTACAACAATACACGAGAAAGGGGAAATGTTGTACCAAAATTTATCGAATTATATAATCTATGATTCATTTGCATGTACGTGAAATTGATATGACCGTAGTATGAGTTCTAAGAGTAAAATATATTGGAATCATTTGGTATTATGTATTTTTTTTAATCATGTGATATTATTATGAGTTCTAAGAGTAAAATATGCGCAAGAGCGAGATAGAGCATCAGAATGGAGATGATCATGTTCTGCTTCGCCGGCGTGGTTTAACTTGAATACTAACAACTTGGGATACATAAGCCTGAGCTTGGTGTGCCACGACTCATTGGGGTCATCATGAGTTTGTGTAATCGTGCATGGACATCGACTTCATGCTTCTTCACTTTCTCTTTCTCTTTCTTTCTAACTACTAATTCTATATGTCCTTATCATAGTAATGTACTACTTCATCTATATATTTAATAAAATGTACTGCTACTCATTAGTTTATAGGGTTTTAAATTTCTTGAACTTTTAATTCATTTTTTTAATCATCAATGTTGCAAATAGAGTAGTTTCATTATTCTTTTTTTTTAAGTCGTCTATCATAATGTGTGAAATGCAGCTAATTCCACTACTCTTCGATTCCATCAAAAATAGAAATATATATTTTTCATTCGTAAGAATCAAAACAGATTTATAAAAAACTAACACATAGTAATATAATATCGTTTAACTAACTGACTTCATTGATAAAATTCAATATTTGTCAAAGTAAACTAAAACTGTTGCAATTTTTTTTTACATAGTTTAAAAATTTGAACGAAAGGAAAGATTGTGGCAAGGCAATAAATTGTGAAAGCATTGAGTGCAGTGCAGGCTGAAGGGCAGAAATATAAGACAGTGCATAATAATATTGTCCCTTGTAATCTCTAATCCCCAATTCGAAATCGACTTTTTGAAGCTTCTTGTCATAAAATAATAAATGCTGCTGCGGTGAAAACTTTAATAAAAACCCACCGTCACGTCAACTTAGCATTCAACGCTTGATGCTTGCTTGCCTCGCTCGCTTCTTCCAAATCCAAACCCAAAAACAACAAGGAGCAGAGCACAGAGTTATTCAGTGCTTGCGGTACCACACAACTCCACTGGGGAGTGGGGACCCACTCGCCGTTACCCATCGCCGTCCCGTCCATATTCACCACCGCTGTCTGCCTCGGATCGTTTCCCGATGACTAACGTTTTCCGTCTATTCCTAAATCATCGTTGTTATTTTGGCGCCACGTGTCCTCGTTTCTGTTTGTTCTGTACTTTTCGAACCAGCTCAATTTTATATCTACTACCTCCGAAGCAAGCTTCTTCTTTCTTTATTTCTTTCTTTTTCCTTTATAGTAATTTATTTATCTATTTGGTGTGACAGACACTAGAATTAGGAAACGGAATTAATATATATATATATATATAGTTTCTTCTTCTCCTAATGTTCCTAATTTATATACTTGGAGTGTGGGATTTAAACCTTTGTCATGCGTAGGAAACAATTTTAAGTATGGTAAAAAAGACAAAAAAAGGTGTTGCTGAATCAGCAAGCTGTTACTTGCTAAACAATTTACATGGCAATTATGAAATATATGATTTGGCTTTGGTCAAGCTGTTCTTGCTAAACTACAACGGCTTAATTAATTTTCCTGTCTGTACTTTATGGACTTTGTTAAATGTTAAATAGCAGCAGTACTATAGCAAGCATATTTACTTACATGCACGGGATTTGTGAGTAGTCTTTTTGTGTAAAGGAAAAAGCACCCATTAATATGTTTGCTTCCGTCCTTTGTTTTTACCTATTGTTTATGTGACGTGATTTGTGGGAGGATGCAGGGGAAAATATTGACCATTAATCAATAATGTAGTATGTTCGGAATATCGTGTACACGACCCACATTCGTTTTAAATATTTATTCACGAAGAAATAGTTTGTGAATTTTTAAACGGCTATGCATCCAAGCTTTGATTAGACATTTTCAGAAGTATAAATGTGAGATTCATTATATATTTCTAAATTAAAAGGCAACAGTTGGATAAAATTATCTTTAAAATCACAATTTTAACATTTGAATAATTTACATTAGGCCTAAAATTCGTTTGGGTCAGAATTTTATCCATATTTGTTTTTACCAGTCGTACGTTTGATTTTGTTTCAAGATAGGTTTCAGTGAGGCTCAATTTCAAGCGGATGATTCTTCAAAATTACAAGTCACTGAGTTGGACTTGCATTTATTAAAGGCTGTCTAGCTGATCAACAAAAAAAAGGCTCTAATATATTAGATAACCATGGATCAAAAATCAAAATGACTATATCAGATTGTATCTCATGTAAACACATGTTGTGAGAGAAAAGGAATTACATTTTAACTGATTTAAGAGAAGAGATATTGTTCCTTTAGAAGGTTCTAAACACTATACTTGTCAATCCTTTTGTGCCTTGTACCATTTACCCTAAAAGGATAATAAGATCAACCCTGACATAGTGACATTATACAGCTTCCTACATCTCACATTCAAATGCAAATAGTAATTGCCAACCAACTTTTGAGATGGTAATCACCATCAGACTCATGATCAACCACTCTCATTTGTAAATATCAGATTATTTTATTACTTTGTTGAAATTTTCATTAACTAGTGTATCAACAAAATAAATGTTTTTGAAAATGTTGGTTTTCTATTTTCTAAAAAACTTTAAAAAATCCTGTTAGTAACTTAGTATGCATTTCTTAAAAAACAAACAATGCAGAGTAAATCGTTTAAAATCTCACTCTTTGAATTGTCTCTTATGACAAAATCGTGAATTATTTAATGCGGTTGATTAGTGTGTGGGGGCAAGTGGGGATTTGGATGGTTATAGGTCATTTAATGCTACTTGGGCATTGCTTACCCTCAAAGATACAATTGTCTACAGACATCCAATTTATGCCATGGGAACACCCTGGGAACTCGATCTTCTTTCACTGTTCTTGCATTGATGTGACCAGCTAGCTATTCCTGTTCCTACTTTCAAATGCTGAGGTTCAAAGCAAATGCAACGGCACAATTGCTTAGGATTTCAGTTTCTTTGACATAAATAGCCAATTGAAAATAATAATAAAAACTTAGCATATTTTTACGTCCCTTTATTTTAGTTTGTTTTGCTCACTTGGGGTAGCTATCCTAGAACCTGTACAGTTTAAGATTTTTATTTTTTTAAAAAATAAATTAATGAGAAAGACAACGTGATTTTATTTTATTTTTCTAAAATTTGCATAAAAAGGATAAAAATATTTTTTTTTTATTTTCTCCATTCCTTACATACCTTTTTCTTATAAATATATCAAAGAAAAGTAATAATATTTTGGTATTGTTTTTGTATGTATCAAAGAAAAAATAAACATTAGAAAAACTTTCTACTTTCATTTTTTATAATCTATCGTTTACCCATTTTATTTTCACAAAGTTAACAGTCTTTTCATTCTCTTATATATTCGAAGCCTCCATTAGTCCATTGTTTCCTTGATCATTTTCTTTTACCTGTTGTTTGTTTGGGTAGAATTAAAGTGAAAGAAAATATGAAAGAAGAAAATACGATAAAAGTATTAAATTTCTACTATTTTGTTTGAGATGGGAAACAAAAGGAAAGAAAATTATTTCTTTGGAACCCATCCAAAAATACTTTCCCCCTAAATTTGAAGGAAATGAGAGGAATAATGATTTCTCTATTTTTCTTTATTTTTATAATATAAAATTAAAAGTTT
Organism: Glycine latifolia; assembly: GCA_013407115.1. Taxonomy (NCBI): domain Eukaryota; kingdom Viridiplantae; phylum Streptophyta; class Magnoliopsida; order Fabales; family Fabaceae; genus Glycine; species Glycine latifolia. Next base: position 26,354,093 of record CM023953.1, read on the forward strand.
AAGAAATAATTTTTGTTAAGAAAAATTTAGAGAAACAAATTTTAAAATTATTATAAAAATATTTTAAATAATTCGTTTATTTTTCCACCCTCTTTTTCTTCTCATACAAATAAACAGACATAAATTCCTCCACCTCCTTCATTTCTATTTCTATCAATCTAAATAATATATCTTTTTCATTTTTTTATTTCTATGAAATACTTTCAATTCAATCAGTTAAGTAATCAACATTCACCTTGTAGCTTTGATCCAGCTTTTAACTTTCAACTATCTTACATGCTAATTTTATCAAAGGCATCCTTAACATTCAACTATGCTTTAAGCAAGGTTATTCCCAGTAACACCTATAACAATAGATAAATTGAACATATTTTAATTTGCAAAAAATCATAAAACTATAATTTTTCATGTTGTTTATCTTTTTAATACTTTTTCAATATTCAATAGAAAAATATTTGGTATGTCAAGAGCATCAAAAGTATAAAACCAAACACGGATGAGATTCGAGTCTTAGGATAGTTGTGTTAAACATTTAGATAAAGAACTTTGGGTTAATAATAATTTTATTTGGCTTAAATAGAATTATCTTTGATTAAATAGTACATTTGGTCTAAAAAAGCATAAAAAGTATGTTAGATATTTTGTATTCAATAATTAACATAATTAATTAGAAAGATTTGACATAATTGTAGTGTTTTATTTGTCCCTATCATTTAACATAACTATGGATGATACACATCACATATCTAATGATTTGAACATTGATTTCTCACTTTAAAGTGACTTTTCTTCCTCTCCTCGATCTATTTATTACTATTACATTTCAATTTGAAGCACATGGGGCCTTGACCCTTGAGTGCTTAATTTGGTGAAGGATGAAGAAAGTGCGTCCAAACTACTGCTAAATTTTCGGTGTAGAAACTTTTCATAATGATTGATTGAGCAATTATTTTAACTTGTTGATTAGCATCGTTTTTAGCACACAAATAAAAGCACTGGTTACATGACAAATCAGGAGCTACTAAGGAGGGATTAGGGAACATGTTAGGTGAACTAGTAGGGCACTGGAATAAGCTACTAATCTTCATAATTAAGATCATTTTTGTTTACAGTGTAATGTGGCCTACAAGCATGTTTTCTTTTTCTTATCTGGTGCTAGATGCTGGCCCTTGTGTTAGGGAGACACGACTGCACGGGCTTCAACCGTGTAAACTCCTTTTCATAGGAATGCCGTTTTGCATTTTATATCTGCCTCGATCATCTGTTTCTTATAAAGTGAACATTGATATTTATATGTCTTTTCCATGAATGGGAAAAATTGAGCCTAATCATGGATTAATTGCCAATTTAATTGATCATAAAGGGCAAGCAGAACCCCTCTTGAGTAGTTTGCGTGTAAGTAGTTTCATATATACTCATGATTAACAGATTTACAATATATTTTTTGGTTCAATTGATGCCTAATAAGTGATTAAAACGCTAAAGCTACTGTGTATTTAGTTAAAACATTCCACACTGGTTCATATTATAGTATTATGCTTTTTTTTTTCTTTTCTGAATTAGTCAATACTTTGAAGGGGACAGAGGAAAAGGTAGGGGCATAGGGCAGGACTGCCTAAGCAAAGACTCACATGCAAATAAATTGGCCCTACAACTCTAATAGACAGCTCAAGGATTATTGCCAATCATCTTTTAAGTCACAAACCTACTTATACAAAATCCACAACAACAGAAAAAAAATAAATTAACCACTCCTAACAGTTTTGTGCTCAAGTGTTTCACAGGCTCAATAATGCAAGGCATCATGGGTGGGCCACTTGGAATTTGTGCCCACATGCAATTCATACCATGCATGGTGTCCAAGGTACATCCCCATGTTTTACCTTGTTCTATGAAAAAGATGAGAGAAGGCTAGGTTAGCCCCCACTGGAGGTTCTTTATTGCTATCCCAGCATTCTGAAGTTAATGATTCCACGTAAACCGCAAAGTGATGAGAAGAACCATGTAGTAATAATTGTGGCCATGAACCAGGTCCATGAACATCCAACATTTTACAATCTGCAAACCCAGTAGACATCAAACCTTGTCTTGTTATGATAATTAAAAAAATATTCTGATTCCAATCCATTATGAAATCTAAATATGGTAGATCCATTTCCTCTCTTTCTCCTTTTTGGCTTAAATTTCCCCCCTGTCCCTCTCTTCTTTTCATCTGATATCAAGTTGATGGTATGGACCTCATTCCCCTATTATATGTATCGTACTACTGTATGAATTTCTTTGGTGCAGACTATGGTACTAGGACAAAAAAATATTGTTCTGAACAAACATTCATGTCCCTTTAACCAAGCTGATTGTTCTTTTTTACTTTTGCACTAAATCTTGGCTGCATTCATTCGTGTCGCATGATTGTTTGGCCTCCCCCATAAAAGCTACTATTCATGTTTTGCAGTTTTAACTTTTTATTAATTACTTAATTCAGCCTTAACGTAAATTAGATGTCGTACTTTCTCGATGTTGGTTAAAGCCTTACTAAAGGATAGCCTCCAGGAGCAATTAAAGTGAAAAAGTATGCCTTTTATTGGTCACCTTCCCTTATGGGTCATTAGATAAAAAAACCATACGAATGCTACTTTCTTTTAAGGAGCCATCTTAATCCACCCAATTAGCCAATTTACAAGGAACTAGACTGCATTTATTTTTATGTATAAGAATTGTAAATGATATCAAAAAATTTATAACACTCATTCACACATTTTATTTAACCAACTGAGTTAAGTTTCTTTGGTAGTTAGAGTGTACTCTAATATCTAAATACATTTCCCTTACTATTAGAACAAATTAAATAATCACCACATCTGTGGCATCCCCCTTCATGACATTTCTAAAATGAAAAAATTACTAGGCTTTCCATTTCAGTACAACAATAAGAGGCCCAACTCCATTTGGAGTCGAACGAGACCAACCCAACTTCATTTAGAATTTTGAGACCCTTTGGACCTTTTGTTTATTTCCTTTATTTGAATGACCCAAAATTTAGCAAAATATTATTTCATGTGCAATGAATAAAAAAAAGACTTCTTGGACCGTAAAAAATGACCCAAAAGAGCCTCTTGGACCATGACAACCTTCAAATATGCCTTGTTTTTCAAGCACTATCAGTAAGCTGCACTGCACCTATGTTGAACCTCATTCTGTCGTTTATACTTCAGTATGTGGGTGACATTATGTTATATCTATAAACTGTATCACTCAATACTTTTCGTGTCTTCCGTGTAACAATTGGTTTATTTTCTTTCAATTGATTTATATTATATCTATACACTGTATCATTCAATGCTAAAGAATGTGTATCATCTTTAGTTTCCAGTCAATTTGTTCAAACTTTGACTTCAACTTGCACTCAAAATAGTATAATAGACTTTGTCAATATATTTACTTTTTCTCTGCACCTCTATTCATTAGTTTTATCAGAAAAATTCTTCCAAGAGGTAGCTAAACAAAGGGATATGTTTCTACAATTGTGTCATTCTGTTGCGTACTTACTGGCTTTGCATATGTTAGTTATGGTTTAAATTATCTGAAGAGTAGTTAGGATTTATCAACAGTTTTTGCTTCTTAAGAAAATCTTAAACACAGTTTGGTGGATTTCTTCATGCAGCATATTGGTTTTAGTTCTCAACATTGAAATACTATTGTTGTAGCTATAAAGTAGGCTAAAATCACAAATATGACCCGATCTCGAACCCTTGATTGTTCATGAATGAAATGACACTATTTGTGACTTTATATTGTCTATTTGTCTTCAGGGCCGGCCCTGGGGCAGGGCAAGCGGGGCACCTGCCCAGGGCCCAAAATCTTTTGCACCGATAGATAGCTTAAGTAAAAAAAAAATTAAAAAATAAAATAAAAACAAAACCTGCATTAGGGGTTCATTTTGTGTGATAGGGGCCCATTTTTTTCATCCCTTAGTTTTAATATTATTTGTATTTCCAAAAATTTGTATGTTAGGGGCCCATTTTTTCCATCCCTTAGTTTTAATATTATTTGTATTTCAAAAAAAATTGTGTGTTAGGGGTCCATTTTTTTCACTTCGTCCTGGGCCAAAGAATTTTCAGGACCGGCCCTGTTTGTCTTCAAGGACTTGTCCATGTGATGCATATATTTCAAGATTTAACAGACTTCTTCCTAATTATTGTAAAAACAACAGAACTAACAAGATTCTTTTATGTGAATAGAGGAACTCAGATAGGAAAGAGGGAGGGAGAGAATTGAAAATGTGAGGTGAAAAAGGTTTCAAGTTAGTGAGTCTCTTTTAAGAATGTAGAAGTTAGGGGGAACAAAGTGAAATCTATTACCCTTGCAATACAAAAAATGTGAGACGTAAACTTAAGAACAAAAAATTCAACGCAAAGAGCATACAGTTCATACATTAGATACTGTACATTGTACAATGACCCATAAATAGCATTGGATTAACTTGTCAAATGGCTTTATGAAATAGAACTTCCAGTACTTGTAATAAATTATGTTGCTGCTGGGGTGGCTTGTCTTAACTGATAATTAAGCAGGTGAACAGTGAACACATATTCAATTTAGAAATTATTTATGAGGCCAACTTATGTGGTAATCTGAACTAATCGAGCAAATACTGATTTGAAGGTACATTCCATAATTCCATTCATTAAATTCTTTGGTCATCTTCAAATTAATGTTCGCTTTTGTTCTGAAATAATGGACAACTAAGTTCATATGGTTCAGTATAGTTCAGTCTAAGTGATTGTTTAGTTTAAACTTTAAAGGAGAGAAAATTAAAGCAGAATTCTCTAGACAACTTATATTGTTATTATAACACTACAACCCATAAAAACTATTGATTAGCATGCTTCTCGAATAAGAAAATAAAAGATTCCACACACTTTTTTCTCCTGTACCACTTGCGCTATGAAGGAATATTGTATTGGACAGAACTCACTTATAAAATAGGTCCATATCATTTTCATGAGAATATTTTTATTAATTTTTTGAAAAAAAAATGACAAAAAATATATATTCAGAGTTATATAAACATGTATTAATTTCATTAAAATAAAGACTAAATAGTAATTATGAAAGATATGGACGATAAAAGGAGAAGCATTGCGAGGAAATTATTTTCTTGCAGCTTTTTAAAACCGATTGAAAAATATTAACAATATATTTTTATTAAGTAACTTTTATGTAGATTGCATTAAACAAATAGCAAGTTGCATGATTTACTAACCTTTTAATGTCTCAAGAATTTATTTAATAATAAAAAATACAATATTGGTATAAAATATTTACTAATTTTATCGATGACTAATTTCTATCGAAAAATTTGACGTACCACTTTAATGAGATATTTTCTTTTAATCACGTTTTTTTTTTATCCACAAGATTTGAACTCGAGATCTTACTCAAAGAAATTTAGTTCATAATCACTCGAACCAACAAATTATTGCTAATAATAAAGAGTACATTAAAAATCATGTTAGTAACTACTTTTATAAAATAAAATTAAGAAAATTGTTATTTCCGAAAACAAGGAAATGCAATTCATAATGCAGCACTTTCTTGCTTTCTCTTTTCGTAGCTGGTGGTGAGATCCAACAACAACTTGCATTTAAGAAAAAGGAGGTTTAGTGCATGCCACAGTAAGCAAATTAATTGATGCATTTGCATGGAGCACATAGCTTTTCCTGATTCAATTGCATTTCTACTTTAAATTGACAACTAACTACTCAACCAATTTCAATATTTTTCTGGGAAAGCATAGAAGAAGATGACAAATTAATTATTAATTATAATATTGGAAAAGCACGGTGACGTTGAAGGTTTGATTTTTTAGTTAAATATTGACCACAATCTTGACTTGACTGCCCAAAAAGCTTGTTTGCTTGTCTCAAATCTAGAGAAATTGAAAAAGTATGGATTCTATATATTTCACCATTCCTCTTTATTTGTCCAACTCGCTTCTTTAAGCTTTTCAATTTTTTAATCGCAGATGTTAGTGATTATTAATTTTTGTTATTGGGAGAATTTGAATCTATGATTTTTCTTTTTTCTTTCTTTTTTATTTATCATTAACTTAATTTTATATATTTTTCAAAACTTGTTAATATTACAACATTTAATATTAAATTCCAATTAAATAAATGAATAACAGGAATCTTGAAATGCATATAAAAATCCAGGTTCTAAACATTAACATAGATTTATAGATATATTTACGTAACAAAATTATAACAAGATTGATTAGTTGAGTCCCAACAGTGAAGGCTTTTAGCTTCTCTTTTATTCATTGTATTATTATTACTATCAATAATAATAATCAGGCCAAAGCCTCATACTCATACACTTTCTGAAGAAGCAACAACAGCAAAAACAAAGTAGCAATACATACATAGAAGACAAGCCACAAGAAATATAATCATTTTGAAATCCATCCTTCATCCTCTGCAATTTTAGTTTTATTGAGGAACTGGGATTGCTTTAGGTAAAGGTTTATGAGCCTCAATTGAAATTGAACCCAACTTGCAATCAACTGATACTATTGGAGTAGAACTACTGATATTGTTGTTTCCTTCACCAATAGCTTTGTTGATAAAATGGAGCAGAACATCATAAAGCTCTTCCCCATCCCTCCAAGCATGCACAACTGCCTTTACGTGATTAGAGTTCTCGGATACTAAATCACACAATGGGAAATTCTTTCTTGGCATCAAATAATCTCTATCTTTGAGCTTCAAACTAGGGCAAAAGTCTCCACTTCCATCTCCAAGATAGATGAACTTCTTTCCTGCAGCATCAACCGAATTTTGGATTCTCTCTGTGATCATTCCCTATATGTCATTAGGAAAAGTGTCAATGGAAGAGACTATTTAGTTTTAAAAATTATATAGAACCTTTGCTAGTAATATTAATATAATTTACTTAATTAGTAGTTTTTGGTTAAAAGTTATTATTATAGACACTACTCTAGTCTCTATGTATACATGGTTCATGAAACATAATTTTTTGCCTTTATGTTGTTGGGATCCCTTGGATTATGGCATAATGACATACACCAGAAAAGTGGAGCCTGACATGTGGTCAATGATAAAGACAGTGTGCAATAATTGAATATCGTGAAAAGAAAATTTGACCAGAGCTGTAATTCCTCCAATGACAGGCTCTTGCTCATTGCTCATTGTCAACAAATTAGGGCCAGTTTATTACAATTTTTTTTGTAAAAGAATTAATTTTAAAAAAATAATTAATTTTTTAGTTTTTTATACATTTGTTTCAGTTTTTTAAAATAATTATAACCCGAACAAATATAAACTTTAATTAAAACCAGAAGTTATTTAATTTGAATAGTTTTTCAAAGAATTATTTTTAAAAAAAAGTTATTTTTATTATTTTAAGAAATATATAATTAGTTTCTATTTATTTTAAATGTCTAAAAAAATGATCACTAGATTATTTTAGATTAGAATTATTATTATTTTAATATAGAAACAGTAAATAAATTAAATATAGTTCATAAAAGTGATTAAGTATATAAATAACTACAATAAATGTGAGAAATCATTATTGGGTCATAAATAATTAAAGAGATAGTGGAAGTTAATTAGTGCAGTTGCCTTGCACATGTTTGGTGGACAGAGATTGCATCCATGAGAGCATTGTAGATAATCATGGTAAGGGGAAATCCTGAGCCTCCCTTCTTCGTTAACATAACTGGGGTTTGCAGTGACCTCCGAGAAACAATTCCACACCCCATGATGCTTCAAAATTGTTTCAATGAAGAAAATATTTGCGTCGCTCACAATCTTCAGCTCACACCTGAATATAATCCCATCTTGGACGTTAGCATCATTATCAAGGAAAATAAATTTAAGTACAAAGATGCCACATGTTAACCATTTTATCACATATTTGCTTTCATGGGAGTGAATGAAATTTCATATATAGCAAATCCACCATTATACTTATTACATGTCTGCTTTCATGTCCAGATCTACATCCAAAATCATGTAAAAATGTTAGTTAACATAATTTTAAATAAATACTCACATGTTTAGTCTTATGTTAAAGAATTGATTGAGTCAAAGCAGTTTTATGTAATTTTTGTGTCAGATTTCAAATTTTATAGTAAGTTTTTTATTATTAATTTTTCTTTATCAAACACATACTTAAATACATACTTAATTATCCACCTTTCTTAATTTCCTACTAGGCAATTAAGCATGTCGTACATGCAATAAAGGGTGAGTGAGAAGAGAAAAAAAAAAGAGGTATATACCCAAGGGAATATGCTGCCTTAATGGCTGAGACAATGCGAGGATGCATTGGAGTCCTGTTCAGAACTTGTACAATGTCTTCAATGGTTTTTCCTTGTGAATGAAGTTCATTCATCATCTTATCCTGTAAAATTTTAGAACAAACAAAATTTATTTCCCTATCCCTATCAGGGAATTAGCTAGAAATAAGCTTAAGCAAGAAAGGGAATATATATATATATATATATATATATATATATATATATATGAATTGGAGAAAAACCATCAGAGGGTTCCAAAGCATGTTAGGAAGAAGCTGATAGAACTTTTCAGTTAAACCAAACTCGTCAAGAACCCAATTATCACTATCACACTCGATGATTGTCGAGTCGAAGTCAAAAATCACCACAATCTCAGCCATTAGAACTAATATTGTGATAACTGTATATATATATGCCTAAACGATCGAGTTAATGTATGTGAATGTGATCATAAGTCTAATAGATGGCTGTATTTATAGGCAAAGAATTCAAGCTTGCACGTAAGCATGATAGATGGAATATTTGGATTCCAAGGAATCTTACGGGGTTATATTGAACTAGGATTATATTTTAAGGCCTGTAACATATCAAGTACGAATTTTTCATTCCCATAATACAAAAAAATTAAAAACTATCTAAATAATAATCCAAAAATTATTTACATAAATTGATATAAATCATTAATTACTTGTATTAATAAATGTTGGTATTTAAAAAAATCCTGTGAAATAAAATAGACAGAAATCCGAAAAAAATTCCCTGCCAAATATACATCACAAGAAAATTTGTGAGAAATTAATGTTGGTTTTTAAACAACTTTTTAATTAATTAATTGTTTTAAATAAATAAAGAAGAGTAACAATGATAATTAATTTTAATTTTAATTCTTATACATGTTGTTTCCATTTTTGGAAATTTAAAATTGTCCATTACCAAATTCTTAATTAAAACTACCCATTTTTTGAATTCTAAAAATCTACCAATTTGTTATTGCTCATTTTGTTTTAATTTTGAAACTTTACTAATTTGTTAATTTAAACTGTTGATTTTTCTATTTTAAAAAATATACCAATTGTTTAATTAAAACTCCTCATTTTGTTTAAGTTTTAAAAACTCTACCAATTTGTTAACTTATACTGTTTATTTTTCTATTTAAAAAAATCTATCAACTTGTTAATTAAATGATATTTTTTTAATATTTAAAAATCTACCAATGTGTTTATTAAGTTTATAAGACTTGTTTTTACTATCCTTTTATTTTAATATTTTGTGTCAATGTGGATCTACTCAAATTAGATTGCATACTACTATCTCTTAAAGTGTGGTGTGAATCTACTAATGCTTTTATTTGACTGAAAAAATAAATTCATCTTTATATTTGTAGTGAAGGTGAGTTACTATTTTCTACCTTTCTTATCTTCTCATATTTTATCAACCACGTAAATTTTTGTTTACCTTACTACTATTGTTGTTGTCTTTGTAAGGCAAAGATATATTAACAAACAACCTTTTTAACTTCTTGATTTAATTGTCGCCGCAAGAATTATGAAGACGAGACGAGTGGTGTAAACTTTGTCTAAGTGACCACATGCAAAGTTACACTATTATTTGAAGTAAACATTATTTGTGTGAAATTTTTTGAATATGCAAATTAAAGGAAACAAGAATTATATATTCATTGTAATATCTTATTAGTTAATGAAATTTGAAGATACTTAATAATATAAACATCATCTTTTTTTAGTTCCGTATAATCTTAGTTTATTCAATCATGTATAAAATTTTCATTTTGTATAATTTTTTTAATTTTGAAATTTGATTTATACATATTGTGGATTAGCCACGACCAAATCACTTGTTATACAATTTTGCAAACATACACTACTTCAAATCTAATTTAATATATATTAATGCATGTCTTTCTTTCTATTATTTTTTTATACCTTGGATTATTGTAGTAACTCAACCAAATCATTATGAAAATTTGAGAACAATAATAACTTTTTTTGTTAGCAATCCACTCATGACTGTTTTATTTATTTTATATATTTTAAAATAAATTTTCTTTTATTCAGTAAAAAAAATAATTTAAATTAACTTATTGTCTCATGGATACATTAGCAACTTAAATGTTATGTTATCAATATATTATCTATGTAAAACATTTGTTTTCAATTCTCACATTATGTATGATGTATGATTGTTATTTCATTATTTTTTTCTAAATATATTTTATTACTTATTATTTTTAATGATTAATAAAGAATTTTTTTTATGTTTTTTGTTTAGATCACATATCTCATTCAAAATTCAAAGAGATTAGGGGTGTGTAAGATCCAACCCAACCCAATGACTCGGCTGGACACAAACCTTAACCTGTTGATCATAAGATTTAACAAATGTTGTCCAAATTTAAAATTTCAATAAACCCACAAAATAAATACTGTAATTTATAGGCATAAAAGGCAAAGGAATAATATTGTAGCGAACTGATTTTGCACGCTCATCTAAGAAGAATATCAATTCCAATATTGGAAACTTTGGGAAAAGTTAACCTAGAATCAAAACAAGTAATAAAAAAACTAGCTTGCTTTGAGGTAGATGAGATTTCCAAAGATAGTAGTATTAAACGGGTCTTATTGGTGAACTGGTAGAACTTGATCAGGAAAAGGCTCGTATAGTCTGCAACTTGCAAGCAGCAGAAATGTTGTTCTGAACACTTTCTCCCTAAGAAATTTTGTTGATTAGCTGCAGGGAAATTTGTTCCAGCTCTTCGCCATCGCTCCATTCATGAATTTCAGCTTTAATGAGCAAAGGGTCTTTGCATATTAACTCCCATACAGGATAATTCTTACTTGGCATCACAAAGTACGTCTTTGTCTTTTAGCCTCAAGCTTGGGCAATAGTCCCCACTACCATCTCCAAGATACATGACCCTCTTGTTATGATCTCCTGAAGATATTGAGTCTTGGATTTTCTCTATGATTAGACCCTGTAATGGAAAAATTAATTAAGAATGTTAATCTCAGTCACTGTAGCAATCTTTAATTCATAGACACTAATAAGTGTATATGGCAAAAAAATCAAGTTAGTTTTTAATTTATTTGACCAAGTTAAAATTTTGTATAATTATATATATTTTGGTAAAGAATTTATTTTTTTAGTAGTTTAAAGCATTTTGATCATGTTCTATTTTTTTCTATTTTATCATTATTTTTTCTTTTATATTATTTAAATAATTAATTTTATTGAATAATTTTAATTTAATTGGTTAACTTATCAAGTTTCATTTTTTGTGCTGGTTTATACACAAATTTGATCCTCAACATCGGTCAAAATTATGATATAATTTCTACTATTTAACAGTTAATGTGAGATCTTGAGGGCACCAATCAAAGGCCTAAGTTAAATAAGGTGAGAAAGTTTGATTGGTTTTGACAATTCAGATTGACTTAATTTGGTGTATGGCCCACCATTCAGGTTAGAACTTACAAATGAACTCATTGACTCCAGTGAGCACCCATGTTCTTGAGTGTTGTTTAGTGTGAAGTTTGGAACAAAATTTTGCACGAATCTAATCTAAGTGATAGTTTTTAATATTTTATACGTAAAGGATTTATGAAATATAGACCTTGCACATGTTTGGAGGACACAAAGTGTATCCATGGGGAGACTTGTTGAAGTCATGGTAAGGCAAAATTCGTAGCCTTCCCTCTTCATTAATATAACCTGGGTGAGTGTTGATCTCTTAGAAGCATTCCCTTATTTTTAAGTGCTTTAAAATTGTCTCGATGAAGAATGTATTTGCATCGCTTACAATCATTAAATCACACCTGAAAATCTCAAAATGCTGCCATGTATTTCTTCCTCTCCAATTTTTTTTAAATTAAAAGTGAAAAAAAAATCTATAGGAAAACCGAAGAAAAAAAAATTAAGGAAGAGAAATATAACATACCCTAAAACATGTGCTGCTTTAATGGCATGGATTATTCTGGGGTGTATAGGAATCCTCTGAAGAACTTGCACAATGCCCTCAATGATTTTTTCATGGGAATGAAGCTCCATCATCATCTTATCCTATTAAAGCCAAAACCAATCCGCAATGCAAATAATAAGAAACTAAAAAATGTTGAGAATGGCTACTAACACTCTTTTTAATATTGTCTATATTGTTTTTTGTCAAACAAAAAAAAAATCATCTTTATTGTTAGTTAGAACGTATTGAAAATTTTGGCATTATGAAAAAAAATCATTTAATAACATGAGACTCACAAACTTTGTTCTATTTAATAAATTTCAACTAACAAAAAATTATATAAAAAATTGTGTTATAGAGTATGGGTGTGGCATGACATTTTTTAAATATGTTTTCTTGAAAGAAAAAAATAGAGCATAGAACTACTCACAATGAGGGACATATATTTGGAGCAAATCAAATTAAAGCTTACCATGAGAGTGTTCCAAGGCATTGTGGGAAGGAGCCGATTGAACAATTCATTGAAACCCAACTCGTCAACAACACAATTATTACTGTCACAGTCGACAATGGTCTTGTCGAAGTAAAAAATCACCACAATTCCAGCCATTGTAGTTACAAAGCCAATGTACAAGATAAAATGACAATGTTCCAAGAATCAGACTCCTATTTGGTGTCTCCTACTGCTCTCAAAATCGAGTCTTTCTCTGTATTCAATTTCCAGAGAGAAAATTGAAGGGTATTTAAAGTGATGGTGAAGGCTAACAAACCCAAAAGGTATAGATTCCATCGAATATTTTGTTGTTATTCCTAATGAAAATAAAATTCCATTAGAGCCGTTGGATGGGAGGAATCGGGGGCTAATATGAGATCAAATTAAAGGGAATATTTGTGGGGAATTAAATGATGCAGTCGCCCACGTATGAAATCCACTGCTGGCAAAAGAATATTTCTTGTATGGCTCTCTTTTTGTTATGTTGTTTTGGTTTATTATTTTGTGTAGTAGCTAAATTGTCAATTTAGCATGTGCAGCTCATCCAGCATCTACACTTGGATTGGATATCATCACGTTACTCCCAACCCAACTGATGGAAATCTCACCTCAATTTAGATTCTGCTTTGTTATTCTTCTCCTTGTTTGTTGTTTTGTAAATAATAAAGACACCAATGTATCTAGCTACAGCTAGCTCATAACTACTTAATTTATTTTATCTTTATATTATAAATTCCATGCTTCACTCGAGTCTTGACCGTAGACAGTTCTTCTGTCTTATAAATTTTTATGTCATATTGATTTAATTTTTTTTTAATTATTACTCCATCAATAATTTTTTAAAATTATTTTAATCAATATTTCAATTTCTTACATTAATATCGAATATAATAAAGTACTTACAAATCATTATTAAAATAACACTTTATTAATTATCTCTCGAATATATTGGTTAAATTTATCTTTTGTTATAAAATACAACAATATCAAATTTAAGTAAGATGACTTATAGGAATTCTACCCTCTTTGTTGATAAGTCGTATTTTTTTTTTATCTCTAGAATTCTAAGGATAAAATATAAGAATTCTCGCTTAACTTATTTTGGTAATAAATTAATTCCTAATTTTTAAAATGGTATTCTTATTTATTTAATTAATGAAACGTTTGTCCTTTTGAAATATTTAACATTTTTAATAACTCGTTTAGTTGAATAAAATGTATGACTGTAATAAATTTTTGGTATCATGTTCAATTCTTATCAATAAAAAAAATTTAACATTTTCAATTTTTAGACACGATTTTGAATTTTTTATTTATTGATTCAAGAAATAAAAATTTGTTCTATTAAATTTATCTACACAAAAATCATGAAACTCAACTAATGTTCAAAATAAAAGAGACATAAATGTGAAAATCACTATAAAAATAAGCTTAATAAATAATCTAAAAAGAATATGATTAGATTTTCAGTTTTAAAATTGATTATTATATTATTTTTTATATAATTTTTATCATTATGTCATTTTTTATGAATATTAATGGGTTCTCATAATTTTTACATAGATGAGATGAAGTTAATGAGATAAATTTCACATTTTGAATCAATAAAAAAATCAAAACTGTCTCCGAAAATAAAAAACGATAAGGTCCAAAGAAAATAAAATAAAATATTCTTTTTCGTAGTGTTTAAGGTGTGTCGGGATATGAGATTTAAGCATGAGGTGTGCTATTCAGACTCAAAACACACAACTGAGCTTGTTGCGGGGCCTTCACCTATTCTATCATCTTTATAGATGAGGCCCATATAGATATGAATCACATGTTGTTAGTTGATGCCATGGGTTCAGCTTTTCCAGGTAACTCGTGTTTTTCACCTTTTTTTCTCTCTCTCTTTTTCCCCATACCTCTTGTAATAAAAAGAAAAATTCCTTCATGGCTTATTTCTATAAATTTACCTAATCCAACACAAGTTCATTCACAAATATTGAAATTTAAATTTAACAAATTTGTTTATATGTCTAATTTCCTTGATTAAAGTTCAACCCTTTGAATTAACCCCAATGCTTTAATCTCTTAGAGTCAAGATGATTGATTTAAACATTAAAATTAGAAATCCAAAATAGCACATACATCAAGAAGTTCTATATATTTCTAGACTCATCTCAGTAACTTGAAATCATTCAACTAATAACCAAATCAATAAGGAGTATTAAGAACATATAATATCACTCAATATCATGAATAAAACTTGTAGGTTCGATTACAAAGGATTCTCGTAGAGTTATTATCTTTAACATTAAGGAATTTAACATAACAAGAGTAAAAAAAATAGAATTAAAGAGGAGACGATGTTGGAGGTGAGTGACTACATTGAATAGAAAAGTTAATTACTTAAGAAATTAAGCATCATCATCATCTTGTATGTCAAACGCCACTTTGAAAAGAATAATCGACACTACACACATCATGCCTCCTCCTTTCGCTCAGTATCTGTTTTGGCGTTTTCTCTTTCGGTATGAAATGACGTGGATTTAGTTAGTTGAAATGGGATGCAATTTAGTAATAAATAAAATCTCAGTGTGGCTATTTATTCTTTGCCATAAGCCTTTACATACACACACGTAATATATTCGTTCAATTGAGATAAGTTTAAAAATTTGACAAGAGGAATATCTCCATTTTTCGTTCACATGGGCATCAGATAATACCCATCAATCAACTCGAAGCATCTTGTTTATATTATCTCACTATGCTTATTGATTTGATTTATATTTTGGAAACAGAGAATTTGAGGTACTCAATTTAGTGGCAGCGCAATTATTTATAGATATATAGAGATAGGATTAAATGTGCACGTATTAAGAAAAATTGGGTCTATTTATTCAACAAACGCTGCTAATTTAACAACAGGGCAAAGTTAGACAAAGACTAAAGAAAATTCTGTGCATTGCCACATTATTTTTCCTGTGGATTAGCCCACGTCCATTTAAAAAATAGACCATTCTAGTGCATATTGAGAGTTAGTGTTCTTCTTTTTATTTGATATTTATACTATTTTCTTGCACAACATACACCCTAATTTGGCGTTCAATGCAGGCCCCAACATTGAGCAATTAGTACTACTACCAGCAGATATGAGCAGAACAAAGATCTTAGGCAGAAGTTAAGCCTCAAATTGTATTTACAAAAGAAACATAATATAACACAGAAAAAGGACATGGTATTTGATGTGCAGAAATACAGGTTGAGTGCTTCATGCAGTTGATCAGCTTCCTTTTTTTTTAGCTATCAACTCAAAATTCAATAGTAAAATTATCCCTGGGTGGACAATCAACTAACTAATTAATTAATGGTTACATAAACGAGATATGTGAAATTTTAAATTTATTTATAGACAAAAGAAGTAATAGAAAGATCATATAAACCGTAAATATATTTTTATTGTATCTTTTGCCAGTAAAATGAACTTTTCACCTCATCCTGTTTATGTACTAACCTGTGTTGAAACTTTATATGATTGTAAGGGTTCAGATCTTTTGAATATGTAGTTTTGCATTTGTTATGAGATTCATGTGTGCAGTATGTGGTACATTTTATATTTTATACATATAGCTTAAAACGTTTAATTGATGTTGCTACTGAAAGAATCTTGCTCAGGTTGTTGGACACAAGACAACTGATAGATAGTTTATAGTTATTGAAGGAAACTAATTAAAGCCAAATCCTTGGTATTATCAGACTTGAGTTGTTGTTTGATCACCTTTCTAAACTGAGTTTGATCATTGTAAACAATTGCATGATTCAATCAGGACCTTCCAATTTTTCAGCCATCAAATAAGTCTAAGTGGATCAAGAGTGATCATCCATCAAGGTTAAAATATATTGCTTACCATGATGTGTCTAATGGTGATAAGGACCTCTATATCACTGTCAATTAAGTCAAAAAGAAAAATCACCTACATAATGTGGATTGGAAGAAAAACATAGCTTTCTTATGGCTGGTCAAATGATTAGCGGGAAAGTTTAAAAGAATTTTTTTACTTTCTTTTTATAAATATATATGACTTTTTTATTAATATATGAGCCTTTTTTTCTTAATAAATATTAATAGTAAATATTTTTTTTTCCTGATGGACCTAAAATATAATCTTTTAGTTGTTTTATTGTTGGGTCAGTCCTTACCTTTAGCATTTTAACCAAAGAAGAATGGCTTTTTCTAAATCCGTCTTTACTTGTGCACCTCCTGTATCTTATTATTTTTCAATAAGTGGAAGGGGGTGTAAAAGTATAAATGGGAGGTGTATTTAGCATAAGCCAAGAACAAATTGAACAAGAAGTAAATAGACATGAACCAGAAGGAGAAAGGGACAATTTATTGCTCAACAAACTGAGAACTTTATTAGACAAATAGCCTAGCCTATTATGCCTTAATGTTACTCGTTTATTATCAACAACACAATTAATGGGACAGGAAAGTACAGGTAAAGTAGAATCATCTGTAGCAATGCACTTTGAGGTACATGCAACAATCTTGTAATTAAGTGTAAAAGCAGTACAATTGTGAAACTGAATAAAAAGAATGATGCAATATCACACTAACATGTAAATGTAACAAATTGACATGAAAGAAGTCAATATACCCGACTTTAAGCAAGATTAGAGCAGAAGGTAACTGGATAGCACCAATTTGAGACTAAAACTCTTAAAAGAGTTATTTGGGAAAATGATCAAATGATTATGTTAAGGATGATGCAAGACGAAATGATGTTAAGGTTCGTGTTATATATGAAAAATAATAGGCTGAATAAAGAAACTTGGAAGATTGTGTAATGATGTAAACAAGAGAGAAAGAATTGAGAGAAGAGACACAAACTAGAGAACTTGTGATATCATATTAAGATTGAGAAGATCTGATATATTTACTTGAAATGCCAAAGCACCTAATTAAACTGTTTCACACACACACCTCACCCAACTATTTTCTTGCTATCCAAAATAGAGCTACTTCTCATAAACAAGCAAAACATGTTGTTACTTCCGTTTCGACAAATCCCGCCAGACATGTCTATGTGTGTGTTTGTTTACACATTTGTGCCTCCATTCCCATTTCCCATTTTCCAATGAACTTCCAATGTGAATATATGTTCCTATGGTCATTCATGTTCAATTGAACTGAACTTTATTCAAACACACCCTACTTCAATATATGTGTAAGTGTAACTCTTCCACAGGGGCAATACAGTACTAACTCGGTGAATATACAACTAGGTGAGTGACCCAATGCTTCAGTGTATGTAACTCTCTCTAAGTGTACTACCTTGTATGGCAAAATACAAAAAGCCGTAACTATAAGTCACCAGTAGCAGAGCTTTCGAGCAAATATACTATATACGTCCTAAACGTTAAAACAAAGTAAAATAAACTCCAAATGACAACAAAAATATTGTAATCACTGATAAATAAAAAATACTAATAAAGCTGCATACTTAGTCGTACAGTACAGACACACAATATTATAATTATAACGATTTTTCTATTATATGTTATCAGGGGCACTACTACAAAAGCTGCATTCCACGACGTGCTATCGACGACGGTCGTTGAAAAACCGACGTCGTAGCATAACCGGTGGCAATTTTGTAAATTTTTGAACATTAATACAAAAACGACGTCGGTTTCCCTAGTGCCCGTCGTTGTTTTCCATTATTCAAAGTCGGTTTTGATAATAACCGACTTTGATTCTTTTTAAAATTTTAAAAACACATTAATCCCCCCTTTCTCTGCGCCCCCTTTCTCACAATCCCTAACCTCCATAGGTCTCCCTCGCGAAGCGATTCTTTTGGTTCAACCCCGCTGCGATCATAACAAATACCGGTGATGGTTTATCAAAACGACAACGACAACGACGACAGCAGCACTGCCACCTTCCACCATCTCGTGTAGCGGACGACGATCGGCGATTGAATTGTTCTTCTACTTCTTCCGCGGGGATGATGTCGAACCTGTACGGCGAATACAACCAGAAGATCGACTACGTGTTCAAGGTGGTGCTGATCGGAGACTCCGCGGTGGGGAAGACGCAACTCCTCGCGCGCTTTGCCAAAAACCAATTCAGCGTCGATTCCAAAGCCACCATCGGCGTTGAGTTTCAGACCAAAACGCTCATCATCGACAACAAGACCGTCAAGGCCCAAATATGGGACACCGCCGGCCAAGAAAGGTCCTTTTATCCATCCTTCTCGTAATTTCAATCAATCCCCTTAATATAATAATAATAATATAAATAATTACGTTAAATACTGGGAGTCAGAACTTTATCATTCAAAGTCGTTCCATCAGCTCAAATAGGATTGTTCTTTCGAGGAGGATACTTATGATCTAGATAATAAAAAAGAAGAGATATTCGACCGTAAACGCACCGTCTATTGTTTTCATCCTTTTGTCTTATTGGAAATAATTTTGGAATTGCATGTTGTTTTGGTTGGTGGATTATCGTTTTCGCATTATTTGGGTTGTTTATTGATTTGAGAACCTGTTTGTTATGTGCTAAGGATAATTTAAAGTATTGGAAATGATTTAAAGCTTTGTTGGATATTGCGCTGGTATTGTCATTCAGATCTTCGTCTGTTCCCTTGACATGTGATTTGTAAATTGAAAAACTTGCATTAAAATTAAATCTGATTCTGATCCTTAGTGGCTTCTTTCCACAGCTGGCAGGAGTGAATAGGCCGATTGCATTAGCACAGGCAAATGCGATTCTAAATCGAATTGATCTCCTGTGTGAGGTAATTATTTCTTTTAATATTTGCTATAAGTTGATTAGCTAGCCTAGTGCATTTCCATGTTTACTGAGCTAGCTACCATTCCAGTTGAGTGAAATATTGAGGAATTGTCTTATGAAATATCAATTATATTGACTCTTATCTTGGAAACTTATGATATGTTTGTCTACAGATAGCCAGGGTGATGCTGTTTGGATTCCTTCTTTCTAAATTTCATCCTGTAATCTGCTTAAAAGTTGCTTCTGGCTTAATGGTGGGGCTTCTGCCTGTTACAGTAATTTCTCTGCCTTTTTTCTTGATCTATTACTTTCATAATTTGGAAGCTGAATTCATTTTTAATCTCCATTCTTAATTTGCAGATTGTTTTCAATTATTTAACCAACAAGCTTTCCACCAGTGTTCTTGACTGACCTAAACCTTTTACAAACCTGTTGCAGAACATTTAATGAAGATTCTGCCTCAGATGCTAGCAGTATAGGTATATGATTCTTTCTTTTGAGAATTATCTTTGTCTGGATATCTTAACTATACTTACTTCCAGTTCCATCTACTGGCAAACCAGTGTTTAAAGGTCTGGAAGCCATCAATCTCGGCTGGAAGGAGTATCTGGGTCAGCCTGTTCTCCCTGCTAGTCTTGCATGGGTGTTCCTCTACTTTAACATTGTTCTCATGCCAGGCAGTTTGTTGACAACATTTTTAACACAGCGTGGTATGTGAAAATTTCCTTCGTAGTACTTTTTATCTTGGGAAATTTGTTTCACTTATAACACATCATTTGTTGCATAAAGAATATAGTGAAGCACCTGATTTCAAGTTTTTCAAAAACAACCATCAATCGTAAACTCATAATTGGCAGGGTTTTCTATTTGTTTAATCAACAAACCTTTCATACTTTATTAGCTTGGACTAACATTTTCTCTTTGGTTGCTCTTTTCAATTATTATGTTTGTCATCTACCATAAAGATAGAAGGGAAAATATACTAATGTAACAGGTTTTGCTGTAAGGTTCATCGTGGTAGTCTCAAACTGTTTTGCCCATTAATCATTCTATTCCATATCTAGACCAATAATCATTGACATTCTGTAATTTCTTTTATTTTTTCAATTTTTCTGCAGGCTTACATCCATCAATCATAGGAGGATTCAGTGGAATCTGTGCTTTAATGGGTGTTGCAGCAACATTTGTGTCTTCAACTCTGGTCAAGCAATTTGGCATTTTAAAGGTTTCTTCTCTATCTTCTAATGCTTTTTTTATTTAGAGATTGTAACTGCCATTTGTTCTGTTAATTTTGTAGGTTTTTGTGTGCACTCATCTCATGGATTTATTGCATGGGCATTCCTTGACCAAGGTTATGCACTTGTACTTGTCAATCATTGTGGAAAGTGTTTGAACTCCTCAGTTGAGTGATCATAAACATAATTCCTTTGGACTATCTGTGGAGATTTCATCTTCGTTATTATCATATTCCTCACAGGCTTGTCCCTGGGCGTGCTCATCATAGCTACGGTATGCTTTTGCTTTATCAGTATTTTATATCAATTCTGGGTAATAAAACGCTTTCTAACACAGTAAAGAGAAATATTAGCAACACACTTTTTAATACAGCATTTAGTGAGTTAAGTTTAAATAAATTTCAGCAAGAAAGTGTCTTTAAAAGAGTGGATTAGTAAATTAATAACATTTTTTTGTTATATCAATTGAAACACTGATGAAAATGATGTGTGGTTTTTGGAATCATGCAGGGCTGCACTGTGCACTGCTTGCTGGTAATTTACAAAACTGCTTTTTAAAAATGATATTTTCTGATCAAGAGTACACAACACATATTGTTCATTCTTTCCTTTTAGTTGATAACAAAAATGTATAAAGCATATTTTATGTTAGGCTCTTATTTACTTATTTATCTATTTATATTAGAACAAGCTGTACGGTTCATGCAGGTGTACCAGATGAAATCATAAAAAGAGCAGCAACTGTGTTGGATGCCGTTTCAAATGATAACCATGTTGAGCGGTTATGCAATGAGAACGTCTCTGCTCAAGATCGTCAATACAAGGTGTCATCAATTTTCAAGATTCCAATTATGACTTTGGAGATATTGTTTACTCTCTGAGACATGTTAATTTATATTTCTGAATTGAATGCAGGATGCCATGTTAAGGGTATTCAAATTGATACTAAAGAAAACTGTTGTCAATATGATGTAGAAGTTGAAGATAGCATTAACAAAAAGGACTGTGGAAATGTTGATGAAGACATTCAGCAACATCAAGACATAGGTTTAGATGCTTATACTGAATCAGTATATGGAAAATTGGATCTGAATCTGGAAGTTGCCTACTGGAGGCGTTGACGAAGTATGTTAGAAAAAATTATTGTTGATTATTAAACATTAAAAATACTTTTCTGATTAATTTGAATTTTATTGTCACGTGTTAAAACTTTCTTTAAATATTTCTTTTTGTTTGTCATCATAATCCTAATTTATTATACACTTATTGAATATTAAGGGTGCTCATGATTTGGGTATTTACATAACTATAACTATACCTAATTACTTTTTAATGATAAAAGAGGTCCGATTGCTGTAATTGTCAATTTTTTAACTGGGAAGTCAGAACTAATTGGTGTACCTGCTTCATGGCAAGATAGTTACTAGTTAGTGCACAAGGTGCTTGGTGGAGGAGCCATGTGTCTGGAGGCAAGAACCAAGAACACCAAAAGTGTTCATTTGTTGCCTAGCTTATTATTCTCATAATGTTAGCCAGATCAAACTTTACTATACTTTTTACATTCTTATTTATCTAAAGTAACTAACAATTAAAAGTTGTAGTCGCTTAATTTTTTTTCTATTAAATGTTCCTGGCTATTTCTAATTGGTATCTTGATTTGTTGTTTTTAGGTTCATGCTGATGTTAAAGAACTATTGGATACATTCCAAATTGCCGCTAAACTGGGGAGTCATTCAGTTGGAGCTTATGTCATCTCTATGGCCTCAAATGTATTGTGTTATAGTAATAGCTAGTATTGTGTTAAAACTTAAAAAGAAATGAAAGTGGTATTCACTGCACACTGATAATCATGGGTTTATACTTGATTTTCAGGAACTACACTGAGGAGCCTTATGATTAATACTTGATTTTCATCTATTTAATTGATTGATTTTTTTTTCCTATTTTTTTAAACCTAGCTACTTGAGTAGTTGTTAATTGTTGCCTATTTAAATTGCTGTCAATTTAAATTGCAGTCGATCTTGGGTCCATTTAAATTGTTGCCTATTTTCACTATTTTGTTAATTAATGGGAAATTCGAAAAATAAAATGGCCTTTTAAAAAAAAATTGGGAACATCAAAGTCGGTTTTTTAAATGAACTGACTTTGAATTGAACCATTCTAAGTCGGTTATTTGAAGAACCGACCTTGTATCCGCGCTATCTAAGTCAGTTTTTTGAAAGAACTGACTTTGAATTGAACCATTCTAAGTCGGTTATTTGAAGAACCGACCTTGTATCCGCGCTATCTAAGTCAGTTTTTTGAAAGAACTGACTTTGAATTGAAGCATTCTAAGTCGGTTATTTAAGAAACCGACCTTGTTTCCGTGTTATCTAAGTCAGTTTTTTAAAATAACTGACTTTGTATTGGTACATTCTAAGTCGGTTTTCTAAATAACCGACTTAGATATCAGAGATTTTTTTAGAAAAACATGATATATTTTTTTTTATTTCGAAGTCGGTTCTTATAAAAACCGACGTTGTTTGGTGGCCTATTTTACGACGTTGCAGACAAGGTCGGTTCCAAAACCGACTTTGTTTGGCCCAAATAACCGACCTTGAAGGGTAATGCTGTAGTAGTGGGGTATGGATAAGTTAAGAGGTTGAAAATACAAAAAAAAAATATTTTAGACAAGAATTCAATTTATTTGCATAAAAATCATTTGATATATTGAAAACTTTCTATTCTTTTTACATTTAAAACTTTTTTTATTTTTTGACTCACTAACTTATATATTACCTAAGATAAAAAAAGGTAACTATGGTTATCAGTATCAGTATAATAAAAATTATAATAAAAATTGAAAGCAATACAATGCACAAAGACAGAAGGGTAATCAGTTATCCAAACAATGACAAACTTTTCTTAACCATTTCTTTTAAGTTTTAACATACTCATTTATTTAAACGTATTCTTTACTATTAGTTAATATATACTTGAAACTATAGAATTATGATTAAAACTCATTACATAGAGAAAATTACACAATTTTATAATTTTAAGTAAATTTTAATTAATGATAAAAATATGTTTATACGAGTGTTAGAATGCTTGTTTTTAACTTTTTTTTTTCTTTAAAAAAGATTCCGTTTAGTGCATAAGATATTTACTAATTAAATAGAATTTTTTTTGTTTACTTATTGGTTATCCTTGCACATGGGTTGCACCTAACCTATGCACGATTTGTTCCAAGACTAGCCTCATTTTCTCTGTTTTTCCTCGATCAATAGCAATCGTGTTATGAAACACACAGCCATATGACCCAAATGACGTCTTCTTCCCCTGCATGATGGTGCCATGTCAATTTCAAGGTTGAACTTCAATCATCGTGAACACGACCTCACCAGTAAATAGCAATCCTTTAGGAATTTGTCATTGTCCATCGTAAATAATCCTTTTATTTTTTATCCCCCCTAAAGAATAAAAAAACATGAGAAATCTACTAGACAATGGCCTAGGTTTACTTTTAGAAATAGCTTTGTCATTCTTACACTTGAAATCTTACACATGAAGTTCCTACACTTGAAATATTCCACTTAGTTATCGATAATATTTATTATTTAGTTTTTTAAAAAAAAAACTCTCGTCAATTAAATGTTGTCTTCATAACTAAGTTTAAGTAAATGATAAAACTTCAAAGGTTTTCTTCGGCAGATAAAATTTAAAATATTGACAAAATAATTTGAACTTTAGATTAAAAAGTAAAATAGAAATACGTGCCTATATTAAAATGAGTGCTGAAATATGAATATAAATACCTTATTACACATAAAAGTAACAACACTAACATCATAAGAGATGAAAAGTCCAAATTACTTGAGAAAAAAAGTGTCGTGTGTCCGAACGAGTAAACGCCCATCTCATGATTTCCATGTCAAAATCAAGTTATTGGTCATACAGAAGTTTGGAATTGAAACTTTTGCAAGCACAAGTCATCACAAACCAGTAACAGGACTGCTTGCATTGCATGTGTTTGGTCACCATTGTCACATGAAAAGCGATCTTATTATCTAAGACCCAAATTTTTTCTCTTTTATTTTTTTGTAACCATTTTTTTCATTCATTAAAATATTTCCTAAAAATCCTCTTCCTTCTTATAAATATGGTCTTGTTTCCCGATAAAAACAAGTACGAAAAATAAAAATAAAAATAAGGACATTCAAGTCATTTCATAGAACTACATTTTTTAATTGAACAATTCAAACAAATCCTTAATTAACTAATCAACTTCAATCATCTTAAAAAATTATTCTTAACCTCACCTACCTGTACCACACAGCCATCACAGGCAGGCCACACAGTATACACTCCTCGACTATCACAGTCCAATCAAACTACGTACAACACTTCGTTGAGTCACAACAAATAAGGTATCACAGACGAAGAAAATTATAATTTATATGTTTTATTTAGGCAAGTAAAAAAACAAACAGAACCTACTGTCGAGAGAGAACTAAACACAAGTGTGTATGTGTGATTATGTTTTTTATTTTTTCCTTTTCATCTCCAAAGAACCGTTTGCTGAGTAATTTTTTAATACAGAAAATTCCATTTTTCTCCTCGTAGTGAGAGAATAATTTAGAAAGAGAAAGGGTGTAGGAGAGAGAGAAATTTTGGTCTTTTTTGTGTTCCAATGGTTCAACTGGGAACCCAAAGAGAAGAGAAAAGAAATTTTATTTCTTTTTTACACGGGTCTTTGTGAACCTATGATCTTGTGAAAACCCAGAAAGCGATCTTTGATGCACTCATAGGATTGGCCGATTCAGTCGCGTGTTCGGTGGCCGTTGATTTCGTGACAAATGAACGGTGGCGATGAGGTCGTGGCAGCTCCGGCGGGTCCACCGCACCCTCTGGAGTGGAAATTTTCGCAGGTCTTCGGAGAACGCACGGCAGGGGAAGAGGTTCAGGAAGGTAATTGCCCTACCTCGTATGCGTGCGTGGGAAAAGAGGCCATGCTTTTCGTGTCTCTGTCGGATCCAATTTCTGGTTTGGGATTAGGGTTTGATTCGATCCGTTTCGGATCGTGTTTCGTTGCTCCCTTGTTTGTTTTGTCGAGTAATGCTTGTTTTTGGCTTTTGGGTCAGTGTTTTAACCCTTGTCTGATTGTGGGTCTTGTTTGGTTTTGGTGTTGTTTGTGCTACAGCCACTTCTGTTGTTGATGATTGGTTGCTTTAGTTTGTTAATCAATGTGTGTGAGCCTATTTGAGGATGATGGCTTAGATCTTGGTGTGGTGTAGTTTGGTTAGTGGCGTTCAAGATTGGCTGTTGGGGTCTGGTCTTAACATGTGTCTTTGACAATTTAAAAAGACAATTTGGTTTTGGCAGTGTTTGCTAGGTTGGGGTCTCTTAATTTAAATGTTTGGCTGATAGTTTAAGAATGGGTGTGTATGGCAATTCTGTCTGTGTCAGGCAGGAAGCCTCGTTTTCTTTCCACACAAAAGTGAAAAGAAAATGGATATATCGATAAGTGTTGGTCAGGTATGTAGTGTTATATGAAGGAATCTATTTAGATATGGAATTAGGTGCTTTCAAGGGGAGGGAACATTGGGACTGACTGAGTGTGTGCCTAATGGTTGCGAAAGAGGGATTTGGTTGGTGCTTTTGTATCTGATTTAGATTTTGGTTCAGGATAATGTGAAAGTTTCCTGATTATTGGCCTTATTGTCTTTCTACAGTGGACATAATTTCTGCTATTGAATTTGACAAGTCCGGTGATCATCTTGCTACTGGTGATCGGGGTGGTCGAGTGGTTCTCTTTGAGAGAACAGATACAAAAGATGTAAGACTGATTTTTGCTTATGCAAGCGTTTTTGTGTAAAAAAAAAAAAAACAAACAGATTCCTTGTTATGCACTTAATTTTGTAACATGTATGCTTGCTGAAACATGCAGCATGGTGGATCAAGTAGGGATTTGGAGAGGATGGACTATTCTATTGGTAGGCATCCTGAGTTCCGTTACAAAACAGAGTTTCAGAGTCACGAGCCAGAGGTAATCATCATTTGGTCAGTAATGTTGCACCAACATCCTATGGGTCAGAAGAGTGAATATTTATAATGTATGATCATTGTTTCAGTTTGACTATCTTAAGAGTTTGGAAATTGAAGAGAAAATCAACAAAATCAGATGGTGCCAAATAGCTAATGGTGCCCTCTTCCTTCTTTCTACAAATGATAAAACAATCAAATTTTGGAAGGTATGAAATGAATGATCACCTTTAGCATGCTTTTAGTGCTGTCATTAATCAATTCATTGATATATTGTGCACAAGGTTGCACTTCTGAAGAACTAAGTTTGATCACTTGTTTCACATGTTGTTAGTTTTCTGGTTACAGAGATGTATTAATACTTGAGCCAGTATATCTTTTATCTAATTGGATTCTGTTGCCAAGGCTTTGCCTTCTAAGTTACCAATTATATTTTGAATTGTATTTATTAATAGCATGCTATAATGCCACTATCAGTCTGTCATGGTGTCAGTCTTTGGCCACTGCAGAAATCTTCTTGTTGAGTACTCTTTTTACTTGCAGCTCTCACCCTCTACTGTTAGAGAAATCATGGTGATTTGTGGCTGCAACTTTGAGTAGGGGGCTTAAAAATGTCTCTGTTCCCCATTAACCTCATTTTGGGGGCTATTTCATGGCTTTTTCCTTTTTTTCCTTAGAGCAAAGAATTTAAAAACCCTTGTTTGAATACTCTTTCATTCAAGCACCTTCACACCCCCATGATTTCTCTGTTTTGACACCATCCCATTGGCCTACTGCTTGCTGCATATTTCTGGCCAAGCCCTGTAACTCATTGCTCTTTCTGTGTGTCATCTATGGCTCAACTCAGTTGTTACCCAAGTCCTTTTCATCTCACACAGTTCTTGCCTTTAGTATACCTCTGTCCCGTTACAGTGTCGTTCACCTTTTCTTTTTTGTGTACTCTGAGTTGACTTTAAGCCTAAGTGTTAAACTTATATGATTCCTTGACTTCCGTGGTTGTTGACTTGTGTGTTTAGCTTGTGTTTTCAGATGAATAATCTGATTTATCCATCATCCCCTTGGTCATTCATTCATATTTTTCCTCATCTGAGAATTGAACAGGTTCAAGAAAAGAAGGTCAAGAAAATTTCTGAGATGAATGTTGACCCTTCAAAATCAATGAGGAATGGATCTATTGCTAGTTCAAGCAATTCAAGTAGTTCTAGGCCATATCTTGCAAATGGAGGATCTCCAGATAGATACAATTATATAAGCAATGACTTTTCATTTCCACCAGGAGGCATACCATCACTAAGATTACCCATGGTAGTTGTATCCAACCCTTCCACTTGCAATTCTTTTACTATTTCTATTCATGAAGGATTAAATTTTCTATGATATGACTTTTACTATAAACAATTGAGAAATTATTAGATAAACATGCAAGGGTCAAAGCTCTGCAATGCTTACTTATTCTTTTTCAAAATTGAATACAGTTATGTTGTTTCTTCTTGGTTTGAAGTTAAAACAGCCTGGCAGAAATATGTTGAACTCGCAATGCTTGGTACAACAAACATATTAATAGTGGTTGATTTCATGATTCTAGTGAAGTTTTCTCAATCTAATTTAGGGTATAACAACTTAAAATTTCTCTATTTAAATAAATGAATCTTGTTAAAGGCTATGTTTGGTTCAGTTTTTTCTTTATATTTTTCTTAAAAACTACTTTAAAGTTAAAGCTTGACATAAGAGCTTTTAAAGTAAAGTAGAAGCTGTTTGACAGTTTTCATCTTTTGACTTAAAAGAGATGGCTTAAGAGAGAGTGGGGAGAGAGACAAGTGAACTGGGAGTGAGAGAGGGGAGCAGGGACAGAGAAAAAAAATGAGAGAAGCCAGTTCCCCCCCCCCCCCCCTCTAAAAGCTTCTTCACTTAACTTTTTAAAAAGCCATCTGTTCTCCCTTTTCTTTTACTAAAATTAAGCTGCTTAATTTTTATGAGCTTTTCAGAAAATGTGTTTGGTCCAGCTTCTCCTTTTAAGGAGAAGGGGATCTGAAAAAAAGTTGCTCCAAAGAATGATACAGACCCAAAACTCATAGCTTGTTGAGTTTGAGTGTGCTTTTTTTTTTTTAATTGGCAAATGTTAATTGTTAGTTTTGTTAGAATGTTAGTAGGAGGGATTGGAACCCATGACCTCTCCCTTCCCCCTTCTCCCTTCAAGGCTTCAACCATGAAACCAACCTTATAACTCCGAGTTTGAGTTTGAGTTTGCTTCAGTACATTTGATAGGAGTATTTCAATATATTCATATGGGTAGAAATTTTAGCTGTCCTGCATAGTCCTCTTCATAAAGAAAAGGAAAGTAGTGGAAGAAGCAAACAGAGTATAGAGGAGTTTAATTTTGTGTTTTGATTGTTTTGATTTATTCTTTTTATAGTTTTAACTAGTTTTTATATTATTATGTTCTCTGATCTTGGTAGTCTAGAAGAGAAGAAAGAATTGGAAGTGGTTGAAGTTTTTTCTTTTTCAAACTTTGGCAATTGATTTTTTGAGAATTTGTAGTACTAATCTGTGTTGTAAAATATGTAGGTAAGTAGCCATGAAATCAGCTTAGTTGCCCGATGCCGTAGAGTGTATGCGCATGCTCATGATTATCACATCAATTCTATTTCAAATAACAGGTATTTTAGTTTTCTTATTTTGTACTTTGCCATAGTCTAGCAAATTTTGGTTGAACTGAGAACCCTCTGGGTATTCAGTGTCAATCTTGCATATATTATTTTTATTTCTCTTATTGTGATGTTTCTAAAAAGGATGGCTAGCTGTTTTCTTTCTGGGGTATTGCTTTATGTCTACATGATTTTGTGCACTTTTTTTTTTTTTTAAATTTCATAGTTTTATAGATACTGATCAAATTTGGATGGTGTTATGTTGCTCATATCTTCTAGCGATGGTGAAACTTTCATATCAGCCGATGATCTGCGAATAAATCTTTGGAACCTGGAAATTAGCAATCAAAGTTTTAATATTGTTGATGTAAAGCCTGCAAATATGGAGGATCTGACAGGTAAGCTTGATAAAAAAAATTATCCTTTATTGTTAACATTATTGATAACTTGGTAAAACACTAAAATTAATTAATTTATATGGTTTAAGAAATAACTGCAATGTATAAGTTTTAGTTGACTGACAGTGGGTGCTCATGGGCCATGGCCTACCCACTCTGTTCATTAATCCAACCTAGCATGTTGACTCATCTTAAAAATTGGGGCCAGTTCTGGTCTCAAATTTCTCTACCAGGCTTAAGCCATTCAAGTTGGGTTGGACCTGGGTTCATCTTAAAAGTTTCACAATAGCCATTCTAAATTTTTCAGTGTCAGAAAACAATTGTCACTTTATGGTTGTTGAAAGTATCACAAATTGTCTTTTAAATTTAATTATTTAGCCTTCAACCGTTGACAAGATAGATAAATATTATATGATGTGTCAAACCATGTTTGTAGTGCTATAATTTTTATCCTGATAATATATTTTCCTTTCACAGAGTGCTTTGTTGTTGAACAGTGTGTAACTTTCATGACACAATTTTTTACAACCAGTCCAATCTCCTGTTTTCTCTCTAGGCTTGCTGTTCGGATTAGGTATTGTCTAAGCTTTGGGCCGGTGTGGCTGGTCCAGCCCAACCTAGACTCAATCTTGAGCAGCTCTAGGGTTGGGAAACATGATAAAAAAATTGCCAAAGTCAAACTCAGGCCAATCCATCTCTTAAGCACCTTTTGCCTGTGTAAATCTTTCCAGTCTCAATTTGTTTGATGTAGGATAGTGTAAGCATTAGAATTTAACATATCAGAATTCTGGTTTTGTAGGGTGAATCAAGGGTATAAACAGGTGGGGTTGAAGGTTAGTAGGGTGTTTCATAGTGAGAGGGGATTTGCAAGTGATAGACTGGGGTTTTAAGGTTGTATTGATGGCTGTTTTGGTGCAGTGAACATAGTATTTGGGCTTTCATGGATTTTTGGGCAAAGTGAAGGAAGAATAATCTGCTTCCTTTTTTGGTTTGCCCACTCATTTCCATTTAAAAAGTACTGGTTGAATCTTGACCCTAAATATTATTATTGCAGAGGTTATAACATCAGCAGAATTTCACCCTACACATTGTAATACATTGGCATATAGCAGTTCAAAGGGTTCAATCCGTCTTGTTGACTTGCGGCAATCAGCATTATGTGATTCTCATGCCAAACTGTAAGTACATTCTTTTGTGGTAATCTTATTGGTTCCTGACAAATAAGTATCCCATTCCTCCCATAAGGCTTTCAGTCTTCAGATTTTAACAAATGTTGAAACAGTTGACAGAATTTCTTCATAGGTCATCTGTTTCTCATTATTGGTCTGGACTTTGAAGCAAAATTTTTCTGAAGCCTGTTATATGTATGAATTTTTTATTTATTTTTAATACCTGGTAGACTCTAATAAACAATACCCTTGGCATTTGATGCAGATTTGAGGAACAGGAAGCTCCAGGTTCCAGATCATTTTTCACAGAGATTATTGCTTCTATCTCAGACATAAAATTTGGGAAGGATGGAAGATACATACTTAGTCGTGATTACATGACTTTAAAGGTTTGAAATTTTCTAATTTCAAAATCAATGCTTTCTGTTAAAGCTTTCACAATATTTTGGACTCTTGGAATTAGGACCCTTAAATTTTATTTTTTAAAACAGCATCTCAATAGTTAATTTGTGTTAAAAGGGATGAGTATTTTGGAAATGTATTTTTTAACCATTAATATTTTTCAATTAGCAAGCAATTTATTAAATATGCATGAAACAAATATTTAAAGAAACACTATTTAGGAAGCTTTTTTTAGCATGATTGTGACAAAAAATTAACCTCAACTTATTTCTTTAGTTAAAATTTGCACCAAATCTACGTACAAAAATTAATCTATAATACAAATAAACTAAACACTTGAAGAAATAATATGCACAAAAAATTCTTCATAAATAACATTGACTAAAAACTGCGTATAACCCCAATTCAACTACCTACATTTCATATGCATACAGAATCATCATCAAAACAGAAACTTCGTGTGAATGATGACACACAAAATGGACAGAAAAAACCATGTAAATGGGCAGGAAAAATTCATTCACATGGGTGGGGGAAATGGGCTGGGAAAAAACAATTCAAATGGGTGGGAAATTGAGATGGATATGAACCTTTGATTCTAGTATATATGGAATGCTGATTATTGATTTAGGTCTCTTTTCCTTTCGAATTCAAATGTCGTGTAGATAAACATACCGACACCTTTCATTTCTGACTTTGTTTGGGGGATTTCTTCTTGTATGTTATAAATTCTTAAAGCTTCATCTCATTTCACTAATGACTTGTTTTGTCAGTTGTGGGACATTAATATGGATTCAGGCCCCGTTGCAACTTTCCAGGTTCACGAGTATTTAAGACCCAAGGTTAGATTCCTGTGTTTAGTTAAGTGATGAATTATGAATTTCATTCTACTGCTTTGTCGAGTTATAATTGGTTATACTTTTTGTTTGAACATGCCAGCTTTGCGATTTATATGAAAATGACTCAATCTTCGATAAGTTCGAATGTTGTCTAAGTGGTGATGGATTGCGCTTAGCAACTGGTTCTTACAGGTCTCTGATACAAACTTAATCTGTGGTTCAGTCGTAGTTGGAATTATTTATCCTGCATCTTACTATTTTGTTTCACTTGTTGACAGCAATCTATTTCGTGTGTTTGGTTGTACTCCTGGAAGTGCTGAGGCTACAACACTAGAAGCCAGTAAAAATCCAATGAGGTAATTTTATGGTAGCTCTGACATCAAGTATAGCCTTAGTTAGGCATTGCAATAGCATTTAGATTAACTTTTGCATTCCCTCAGACGACAAGTTCCAACCCCTTCAAGGCCTTCGAGATCACTGGGAAATAGTATAACACGTGTTGTAAGACGGGGTCAGTTTTCTTTTTCATTTTCCCTTGTTTGATGATTCCATAAATATTTTTTGGTTTGTTACTATAATATTGTCAAGAGTCTCAATATTTGATATTCTTGAACAGGAGCAGAAACCCCTGGAGTGGATGCTAATGGGAATTCTTTTGATTTCACAACAAAGTTGCTGCACTTAGCATGGCATCCAAGTGAGAATGCAATTGCTTGTGCTGCTGCAAATAGCTTGTACATGTACTATGCGTAAAGAGAGATGATTGAAGACAACATGTATCTGCATGGTCATATCATATTGCTGTGGAGAAGGCTGCTTCTTTTCCCATCTTACCAAGTACACTGGGTTGGAGGCTACATATACACTATTAACTCTCACACTACAAGTGCCCTTCAGAGAGCTTTTAGAGAAAGGATCCAGAAGTGGCTGTTTTCAAATTCCTGGATAGGCAGGAGAGCTTATTTTGTTACTGGGATGGGCAGCATCTCTCTTCTTTTTTTCCCCCCTTCTCCTTTCAATCCTTATATTCTTTCCCTCTATTTCTGTATCTTCTTCTGAAAGAGAAGGTGCAATCAATGTTTCAAATTATGTTTGGCTTGCAAGTGAAGAAGAAAATGTGATTGTAGCTCTCCTACGACAGATACTAAAGGATGTTCAATATCTGCCACTAGGATTCAGATTAAAAAAATGTAGTTTTTCTCTTTTTTTTTTTGCTCAGATATATCTGTGGGATGGGGCAGTTGAAACCTGCAGTGCATCATTTTTTTATTGATTAATTTTGTGTTGGAATTTAATTTGACATGTTTCAAAGTCTAATTTTGCTGTAGTACCTGTTAATTTTTTGTTAAGAGATAATAATTTTTAGTCTGCAATGTAGGATAAACAGCATTATCTCTGGAACGTTTAAGCCTGGAGGGTAAGCCTCCATTTTTTGCTGGTTCTCGTTAGTCTGCATTTGAAGTTCAAATAACATTCACGTTTGAATCTATAAGTATGTAATATGCATGTGTGGTATGTATGCATCAAAGGGGGATTTAGTTCTACGAATGCAAGACGTGTGAGAGATGTGTAAATTGATAAAGTAAAACTATATTATAAAATTGAATTAAAATACTTTTTAAGTTAAACTTTATGGAGTGTGGCAAATATTGACAATGAAAGCCTAAGTTTGTAAAATGCTCAACAGATCAAAGTAGAAGTAAATAATGATTCTAGACTAACTTTACATGGAATTTAATTAAATGCATAATATAAAAAAAAAAGTTTACAATGTCATCTAATTAAAAATTGTCATATACCGTAATTTTATTAATTTTTATAATAATTACTTAAAAAATTATATTAAAAATAAGGAAATCACTAAATTGCATGAATAGAGAAGGTGGTTGTGATTGGTCAGTTTTTTTATCTTTAACTCTGCCGTGTTTTCCATCAAAACCAATTCAGCACTCCTTGTTTCTCTTAAAACAATGCACACATGTATATTCATATAATTTGTGCAAATATCATTTTGTAATAAAGCAGTTTTCTTAAAATAATTTCTTATTGATTGATAATACACTAACAGTGCATGAAAATTAAATTCCTTTGCTTATAATGTCAAAAACTCAAGCTTGGAATTTTCACTGTGGGAGACCTTACCTGGTTGTTATTACATTTAAGTGATTAGTCTCGTTTCATATTTCAGAATCAAAAAAAGTCTCGTTTCATATTTATATATTATTAATAATATTAAAATATAAGAACATTTGTTTCTATTTTTCTGTATAACACGTAAGCAAGCACATTTATAAATAGCAGAGTGAAGCAGTAAAAGTATAGAGAAGTACAAGGCGACATAGCGGGTGGAAACGGTAATCCAATTCCAGCGCTGAGTGGAGGCTCGATTCTGCATTTCCTTCATATCAATTCTCAACTAACTACCCTTTCTGGTCTCAAAACCAAATCCCATGTTCCAATGCTAGCAATGTTGTTTGTTTTCATTCTTTCTGTCAGCGCCTGCCATGATTCGCTGGTTTTATCTAAAAATTCTACCTTTGTGTTTACATGAAGATCGATAAATGTCTTTGTAGTTTTACGTTACACACCACACATAGGTCATTGTGTCTTTAACCATTGTGAAATTATGAGTGGTTCATGTTCTCCAATTTCACAACCTTGGATTTCTCTAGCACAAACCCACACTTTTCACCATACAATGTAGGTGGGTGCAACATAGCTACTTATTCCTACGATGTTTCAAGGATACATAACTACTTGTTTGTCTTTATAACTATAGACAATCCTGTTTATTTCAGTTTTTTTTTTTTAAATCAAATCAAATCTGTACGCTTGACTATAATGATCTAATTTAAAATCTAGATTTAAATTTTTTGACTTTGCACATGGTAACTTTTATGGTATAGTTGTATATATCCTCCTCCTAACTGCTTGAAGAATATATTCAATTTATTTTCTTTTATGTTCTTCACAAGTGAATATTTTAGGAGGATTTAATTGAGATTTCAATATATGTTCCACCTTTGCCAACACCTTGATACTTTGTGTAGGAAATCCATGGCATCAAAGATTCCCCAGTTACAATCAAAGGTGAACCAAGCATCACAAGTAGCGGCAAACCATGGAGCTTCATACTACAGGCTATTGTTGTATCAGAACAAACACTATATCCAGGATCCACCCACCATTGAGAAGTGTCAATCATTGGCCAAACAGTTGTTTTATACTCGCCTCGCCAGGTTCGCTCTTTTAGTCCTTATTTCTTCACTTTCAAAAATTCTGTTTACCGCTCTGTATACAAAGAACAATTAGAGCTGCATGCCTTCTATTTCATTTATTGTGAACATTGCAATTTTGTCTCGTTTTAGAATTGGTCACCTTGAATCACCTAAATTTGTATTCTATTTGGTTACTTCGATAAAAATGTTTCATCTAAATTCAACTGTTCTCACTTTTCAGAAATATCAATAAAAATTGGAAGTAACCTTCAATTTGATAATTTCATTTCCCTCAGTAAATATTAAGCAAATGAAATCACATTCATTTTCTCTAAAGTTAAATCATTATCAGCATGCTGTGCATGTTTTTGACAAATAAATTTCTCGAAAAATGTAAAGCACAGGACCTACCTTTCCGGAAGTTGGATTATACATGTATCATGTTGATTTCTGAGGCGTAAATATCACTCAACGGATTGAAATGTATGTATTGCATTGCAGTTGCAGCTACAGGAATTGGATGTGACTTTCCAAATGTAAGCTCATATAAGAGAATAAGCAAAAACTTGTTGAGATCCATAACTGTTACCATGAACTAAAGATTATGCATTATAAACAATGGATGCCAGGGTAAAAGTTCTTGTGGATGATATGAAAACATGGACTGAAAAATAAACTATGAATCATCCGACCAATTTTCATAATGTAATAAAAGTTATGAAGCTTATAAGCCATTTCACTATCCTTTAATAGATGAACTTGCATTTGCTACAATGGTAGTCGTAGATGCATCTATGGCAATGTATATATTAATCAAAACTAAGGTGCGTCTGCAATTCACCTTTAGGCTTGACATAATTGTTTTTTCAAAATTTAGAATTGTCAAATATCACTACTGCACTCTGCTTTGAAATGGCAATCACTTATGTAATTAGCTCTTATAAATCCTTCACAAACATATTTTTTACTCTTGCTGTGCTTAAATTGCCTAAGTGAAAACATCAGTTGTAATTTGTTTTTGGTGTTTCGCTATTTTGTCCAACATGGGACCCATACAATTTACTCAATATGAAAAATCCACACACCAATTTTAAATTTTCTGGGGGGTGCTTTAGGTGGGATTGAACAATAATCACAGCTGGTAGTAGTATGTTCTTTCAGGTATTGAACTTGTTGCTTATTTTCTGCAGTATTCCTCATCGTTACAATTCATTCTGGAAGGAGTTAGATCATGCAAAGAACCTTGTGAAGAACAGGCAGGACCTAAACATGGAGAAAGTTGGTTTTGCTGCTTTGTTTGGACTGGAGTGTTTTGCATGGTTTTGGGGAGGTGAGATTGTAGGGAGGCGGTTTACATTCACGGGCTACTATGTTTAAGTGGAACTGCTCTATTTTAGACCATACAACTATTAGCTTTTTATGATTGAAATTGGTATAGTTTGGAACATAAGGCCTTTGATCCAGTTTTACACATTATGTTTTGATTCTGATATTTTGATGTATGAAAGTGACAAGTCCAGTCGATATGGCGAGCATAATAATTTGTGAAAATTGGTGGAGATTCGTGTTGCTTCAATGCTTAATTATTTAAACTATAAGCAATCTCCTTTGCTTGTTGGGTATGTGTGTACTGGCTGGATTTTGAGTAATTTTGTCCTAATTATAGAATATTTGAAGAAGTTTCAAGGTAAAGATGATTTTACAATTCAATTGGAATTAACCATACTGATTACTGAGCTGAGCTCGTTACACATTAGAATGTTGCTGTTCTTTTGGTTTCGTTTTCATTAAGGCGTATTTGGGGGTATCTTCACTTGCCGTGTTAGCTAAATGGATTAAGGAATGTGTAATATGTGGTTGCTGTAATGTACTAGTACCCTAACAGAGAATCTTGGGAAGAACCGTATTCTCGTTCTATATAGTTGCTTCCCTTCTTCAGTTAAAAAGAATATGTGCTCCGTGGGTCAGTATCAATGGATATTGAGATCTTATACTATATTCCATCTACGAAACAACTTTTATTATGCACGAGTTTTAATCTCGAACACACTATCTCAGTCATACGATTATGATCATATACGTATGAAATATCAAATATGTGTGCTTTCACGTGACTGATAGAAACCTTAACCGATATATAGTGTTATTTGATTTGCACTTGAGAAACTCTAAATGTTTGTGTTCAATGAAAAAGTTATAAATTCTTATTTCTTATTTTATTTTAACGTTGAAAAGTGGGAATTTCCATGCAATGATATTGCAAACTGGTTCCCAAACACACACATGTCTATATGCAATCTGGTTAGCAATATTTTGGGTTTAGCGGCTAACATAGCTGCATGGCCAGGCGAACATCCAATTTCCAGCATAAATAATGGACAAACTCTTGTGTCAATCCAAATATTGGAATTTTTTTTTTTTGGCATATAGCACATCACATCTTTTACATTTTTGCAAACATATATTCCCTTTTTGGTTAAAAAAAGAAGAAGAAATAAAGAAGATTATTTTCATCTTAGGTGAAGTAAGAAGGTCATTTACTAACAAGATACGTGTAAATTCAAGCACTAGTCATGTGACTCACGGGTGGAAAGCAACCAGTCAAGTCGCGTTGAAATGAAAGATACAGGAAATGTATTTGTAGGTATATAGTATCGGAATTGATTTGAGTGTTTGGCTTGAGGTAGGCGAAGCCATGCATGGGTGGCGTGTTGCACGGGGAAGAGACACCGACATGACACGACGGGGGTAGTACTCTAATGTGGTAATACACACGCACACGCACGCTGGCTGTTGACCATATCCTATTTGGCATCATCACCTCACCGTACGTGTGTGAGAGTTTGTAGTGGAAATTGAGTTTAAGGGCCCTATCACTTAAGTTATAAGCATACATGTCCATCTCGAATCAGCCCACACACACACACACACACTTCCTCCTGTTTGTAATTTTTGGGTCCCATTCCCCATGACACTCCCTCGTGCCATTGCCTCTTCCACTTTCTCTTCTACCTTCACTCACTAGTGCTTCGTCTCATGCAACATCCTTCATCACTATCCCATCAATGCATACTCACAATAATTAATTAATTAATGAGATACAAATACAGTTATTTATTGATAGAGTATTCGGAGAAGATTTAAGGGACATAAAATATAAATTATCGTGAGCATACATATGGAAAGGATGGAGTAAGGTTATTTATTTCATCAACGTTTAAACGGAGAAAAT
Source organism: Glycine latifolia (assembly GCA_013407115.1). Classification (NCBI taxonomy): domain Eukaryota; kingdom Viridiplantae; phylum Streptophyta; class Magnoliopsida; order Fabales; family Fabaceae; genus Glycine; species Glycine latifolia. The sequence goes on from CM023953.1 coordinate 26,392,831, forward strand.
ACAAGAGGTGCAATTATCACCGCACCGTGTTATTGAGATAAAACGCAGTAGAAGTAAATGGGAGCCACCTAATGATTCATCTATGTGCACGAGGACGGTGCCTCTCTTGAATTCTAATCCATCAACCGTATCAAATCACGGCCGTCCAAATAACTCGTTACAGCGTTTGGACCCCACATGCTCCCTTACCGTCACCCTCTGTGCCACCAGTCAACTTTGAAGACTCGAAACCGCCAATAAAAAGACAAACCCGTGGGATCCATCTGCTTCCCCATCTCACCCGCGTGGTGCGTTAGCATTTCATCGTATGGAAATTTACTACTCTAGCCTTATACTGAAGCACCTTCCACTTAGTAGTGCGTATGCCACTCATGGGGTTGTGCCACGTGTCGCGGGTGACATTGGCTGTGGCTGTGTTGGGGGTGGCGGTAACTCAACGCAACAGTTCGCATCCTCATCTGACGTCCCTGATTCGCTTGGCTGGGATTCAACGGTCCTGATCCGCTGATGAAATCCAAATCATGATGTGGTGGCACTTGCTTTGTTCACGCGCAAGCCTGTCATGGATCACTGGGCCACAATTCCCGGCGGCTCAAACACATTCGGCTGCCTTGGCTCCCCAAGTTAAGCTGCGTCTCACACAACTCATTAGGCTTGGACATGTCGGTCAAGTCTTGTCTTATATATATATATTATATGCTTTATTACATTTATAGGAAAAATAAAATAAAATACTAATGAAGTCATTACTTGTCTTTCTTAGGATGATGTGCTAATTAAGTTAATAGAGACATTCTAAATTTCTAATAACGTAAACGTTAAAAAGAAAAAAACAAGACTAGTTTAGTTTACTCACGAGTAAACGTGTTGATTTGTTAGTGAATTGTTTATAACCACGGGAATAAATGTTCTTACGCTTAATTCCCTCCCTCATTCTTATTTGTCTCTTTACCAATTTTTTTATTACATCATTGTTGTACTTCTATTTAATTATCATTACTTTTTTTGTACCGTTTTGGTACTGGATCTTGAACCAAATCAACTAATTATTTATTGTTGTCCGTTGGTTTTGGACTTGTTGACCAACAAAACAACATTAGTTATTCACAATTAGTAATTTGAAACTTTCCCAAGAATTATTTATTATGGATGATAGGTATTGTACACCTAAAACAAGTGAAACACTTTATGTTTTTGTTTGAAATTAATAAAATAGCATTGTCCTTAGATCAACAAAATCAATTGTTTAGTTATTGAGTGTGTAAATTAACTAGTTTATGATTATTTTTAAAAATTCAAGTGTTTTAGATATGAAATTGTACTGAATTGAAAAAATAGTTATTTAACTTTGGGTGGGTGGGTAGTAATGGGAATATAGCTCAAGATTGAAGCCAAACGTTGGAGACTAGAGACGGGGGAGGGGATATTTTCTTTTTATTTGAAGGCTGCGGAGTGTGGTAGAGTTATCACTCGTCACAGTCACGCTCACGCGGACAAACTCAGTTTAGATCATCTCATCTCCATCAACATTTTTCCAGACTCACTCTCCAACAAATCAAACAAATAAAAAAATATATCTTTACCCTATTTTCTCGATTCTTGTTTGCTATCTCCTGAGTCCGGTTAAATCCGTGCCTTTTAATTCCTCCGTCGACAAGGCAACTTCCCAACCTCAATCTCACACTTATCCATCACACCCCCATGTAACAACTTTCTGTCTCTCTTTGAGCTTTTTCTTCAAACACACAACATTAACTTTCTGGAATTAGTTAGCTAGTTCTACTCGCAAAAAAGGCTTCATTTATCAGTATTTTGGTCGGTTCTATATCCTTCCTTTTCTTATTTTGTCTTCTTTCCATTTTCCTCCTCACTTGTTATGAGATCTTGACAAAAAAAAAGTGTTTGAAAACTGAAGGCCCTTTTAGGAATAGGAGAATGCAGGATCCAACGGTGTTCCAACCCATGAAACCCCACTTTCCCGAACAGGAACAACTTAAATGCCCGCGCTGTGACTCCACCAACACCAAGTTCTGCTACTACAACAACTACAACCTCTCGCAGCCACGCCATTTTTGCAAGAACTGCAGAAGGTATTGGACCAAAGGTGGCACCTTGAGAAACATCCCCGTTGGTGGTGGAAGCAGAAAGATCACAAAGCGATCATCTTCATCCAACAACACCACCAAACACGCTTCTCCATCACCCCCAGTTTCTTCTTCACACGCTCCAGAAAACGACCCGACCCGGATTGACCCCAACCCGGTTGGTGGTGGTGGTGGGACTTTCAGTTCCCTTTTGGCATCAAGTGGCCATTTGGGCCTGGGGAACCTCTTGGAGGGTCTGAATTCAAGTGGGTCTAATCTCAATAGTGTGCAAATGGAAGAGTTTGGGGAGAATGTTAGTTCGGGTACTCCGGTGGCGGATCCAGGTTCGGGTCAGAATCCCGGGTTGGAGATGCAAAGCAATGGGAATGCTGAGAATTTTCTGAGTTTGCAAAATGGTGATTCAAGCTGTTGGAATGGTGCTAATGGCTGGTCTAACCTTGCTATTTTCACTCCTGGATCAAGCTATCAGTAATGACAAATTAATGAATATGATTACTCTGATCTGTATATTTAGACATGTTGTGAAAAGAGTTATATATATAATGATATATTACTAGCTTAAGATTAAGCTATATTTAGACATGTTGTGAAAAGAGTTATATATATAATGATATATTACTAGCTTAAGATTAAGCATATATGTCGTGCTATTATGGAGGATCACAAACCAGAAAGCCACTGCAATAGGATCACTAGGTAAATTAAGTTTATTTTCTTTTGGATTTTTTTTTTTTATGTTTTGTGTGGTTGGTGTTCTTCACGTATGTCAATGATTCAAGAGAAATGGGAAGCAAGTCATATTTTTAGGGCACGGTATGGGGAGATATGAATGTTGTTGTAGTGAGATTGTTTTCAGTCTCATCACGTTCAGGAAGTGTTGCCATGGCTTGGAGATTCTAATTTATTTAATCTATCTATATGAGTATTTTACACGCGCAATATGTGATATGCTTTTTTTTAATAATAGCTTTTTCGTGTATCTATGGCTGTATGTATGTATGATAGTGCCCTACTTGACAAGTTGCTTAATTAAATACTTTTGGTAGTGGATGGAGGGAAGTTTCGTTGGAGATCCATAACTGCACTATACAAAAACTGTATACTTTTTAATATACCTTTTCAATGGAGGGTCGACAAGGTTGAAAGGAGAAAATATATAGTGCATGTTTGTTATATTTTATTCTCAAGTTTCCAACTAGGCCATTGTTTTTCCATGATCATCCTCATTCTAGAATATTTAGTTTCTTTCAGTGGATTTCTACCAGAAAATGTTGGGTTTGTTTGTGTTCATTCTAGATATGGAAATTTTGAGAGTCAGCCCTACCAATATCTCTTAAAAGAAAGCATCAAAGTCTAGCTAGCTTCGAATGCCCCATAACTAATTTCAATTTGAACTAGTTGTCATATTGATCGATCAAGTTGTGTCTGTCTACTTTTTTTTTTTTTGTCTACTTGATATGTGATCATCTTAAATTAACTCTTAAGTGAGCCCTTGTGGACCACATTCCTTGCTGATGCTGTGCTTAATACCGGACCACTCTGCTCTCCAAGTTTCGATATCATTTACGCAAAATACATTAAGTTGGGTTGCTGGGTAAGTTTGAAAAAGTCAAAATTTGGATGCAAGTCCTTAATTGCTTTTGGTGTTCTTCAATGAGTTGTATTTCATTAACTTAGGCTGGCTCTTAATGTATGTGAAATTTCAATTCTAATTAGAGAATATTATTCGAAGTACTTATGAATCTGCATATAATTTTTATAGGTTTGAATTTAAGTTCTGATACTCATTTCCCCCCACGTTATATTTTCAAGCTACTTGTAATTTATGGTTTCCTGTTGTGAGTTACATTACTTGAGAAACACGTCTATATCTTGAAACAAATGAACGTACATTAATTGCGGCTGAGGAGAGTTGTAATTGTTAGCAAAGCTATCGTTGAATGAGAAGAAGTAAAGTCTTGGTGAATTACAAATCTGTATTCAAGGAAATTGATTTGTGATTTTAGTCTTCACTGTGGACAGCTGACTATATAGTTGCCATCCAAAATGATCAAGAAAGGAAAAGAGTATATACATCTTTTATACCAAAAGAAGAAAGAAAATATTCGTATTTATTTCATTCATCTAATTAATTAATATAGTCGACGTCAACTTTTGGATAACTTTGGTTCGTGAGGTGGGGATGAATGCTATGCCTATACCTTTATGACTTCTCTCATCTGGAGTTTTAGATGTCAAACTCACTTTTAACTAATTACAAATTTTTTTTAAGTCGTTAGTTTTTTGCCTAATGGTGAAGTTGAGATAGATGCATGAAGGCTTAAGTTCTATCCTTATTATTGCTTTTGTAAGGAAAAAAAATAGATTTATTACCTTTCGTTTATGTACCTATTATATTGAGAATAATTACTCCGATTTGTTTTGAAGAAGTTTATGTTTTCATTTTAAAATAATTTATATCAATAATGCATTTTGTCAAAAAAATAATGCATACAGTGGTCATCCACTTAGAGCATCTTTGTCTCTGTATAAGTAATTTAATTGAGGTGAGTGTATAAGTGATTTAATTTATGTCACCTCAATGTTAAACAATTCAATTAATGTTTTTCCAATAATTTTTTTTATTAACAAGATGTTTAACTAAAAAAATATCTCTTTCTCTCTTCCATATTGAATACAAAGTCAAGCAATTTAAGTTGCTTATATAAATAATTCTCTCAAATTTTAAATAACTCAAATCACATTTAAGACATTAAATATATATATTTTTATAAGTAATTCGTTAAGCAATTTTTATTATAAATGATCTTAGTGTACCTGATTATCTATACAAGTTTTTATCCGAAACGAATGTCTCTCGTAGCTTTCAAACTCATGCATATTATGCAACTATGAATACATGACAAGCTCTCTCTCTCTCTCTCTTGTATCATTCGTTCAATAATGAAAAAATATTTTTCCTCACTATATGAGAGCTCTTATTCTTTTCATTCTCTTTGATTCATTGCCTTTGTCATTTTTTATCCAGCTTTAAGATGACGAGTAAGTGTAAAAAGTATGAGATGCCTGAATATTGAATAAAACTTATAACGGTAACTGTTTGCATCCTTCTATATTTTATGAAAATTCAGTACATTGTCATATTTCAAAATTTCATCCCTCGACCCTCGTCGTTGAGCTTGTAAAAGTCAAAGCATTAATTACACATCAAATGATGACAAAGAGTTCTAGAAAGGAAAACAAAGAAAGATTGATGAAGTTGAAAGTCTAAACACACGAGCCCTACGTCTATTTCCAAATGTAACTGTTGCTGGGTTCAAAGTTTATAAAGAAAATTATTGTTTTTAAAGAAAATTTTGTTAGTATTGAAAAGCTATAGTTCCTAGTTATCGTCGTGGAGAACATTGAAGACGAAGCATAAAATTAGCTTCTAGCTGACTCAAACAATTTAGAAAATGAATGGCGGGCGGCATTGCACCGATATCTCCGTAATATTTATTAAATTTTAAAACAATTTTTTATTTATCTTTATGTATTAATAACGTAACATATACGTTTAAATAAAATAATCATATTTTAAAAAAATTAAAAACATATTTAAACATTAATATAACTAATAAGTGTCAAATTGGAATTTTTTCAAGTTACATAGCAATAGAGCAAAAGTCTTCAAGACCATCAACCGCTAATTACATCTTTATTTTCTCCAATATATTTTAATAAGCAATTCCAAATGCGCATGAAGAGGGAAATTCTTAAAATGTTCAAGTAACTAGGGAACCTTTTTGGTTTTAGTCTCTATCTAAAAACTCTACATATTAGTTTCAATACAATTTATTTTGATACATTAATCCATGTTGTTAGTTTTCTGATATTGAAAAATCATTATAAAATATAGATATAAAGACTAAAATATAATTTTTTTTTGCTCATATAAGAATTAAGACCTAAATTTTTTAGATATAGGAACTAAAATGACAAGCTGACACAGGTATAAACATAAAAAAACTATTTATTTTATTACATTTCTTGGTTTTTTCAATTAATTTTTCCTAACGAATGTATTTTTTCTCATTATTTTCAGTTTGTGGGAATTTTATTTGTCTGCAATAGTGGGATCTTTTGTGTGTGTTTTTTTGGCCTTTGGGCTTTGAGCCCTTTAGTTCATTTAATCACTTGCTATTTACACTAAGCTTTTATACTAGTAGACTTCCCTTTTTTCTGTTTTTTACCCAAACTACCCTACAAAATGCACCCCCTTGTTTCTTTCTCCCCAATTAATTATTTTCCAGTAAAAGCATTCTCCCCCTCCTCTTTCGTATAACTCATCTAGAATAACACACTCCCCTTTGACAACCTGTTTTGGCCAAAAAACTATCACGGACTAACCCATTGTGGTATCAACACAGGAACCTGGGATTTCTGTAAAAATCAACAAATTCAGAGATAGGCGTGGATGATTTAGCAGGGTAATTTGGAGATAAAAAAGGAGAAGTGGAAGTGCATTAGTATAAATGGAATATGGAAATAGCAATTTCTTTCCGTTAATGTTCGATTAGATGGGCTGCAAGCCCATTAAGAACAGATAACCGGGCCAGGTCTATTCCAAAGCAATTAGGGTTTTCCATATACATATATATTGTTGTGCCATAAGAAAAACCATACCTCTGCATTCATTCAGCGTCCATCTATTGATCTCAATCTAGATTTCTGCGGCGCGTCTCCGGTGAGGGGAAAGTAGTAGAAGAGAAGAAGATGTCGACCGTACCAGGACAGCTCATTTGGGAGATCGTGAAGAAGAACAACTCTTTTTTGGTGAAAGAGTTCGGAAGGGGCACTCAGAGCGTGCAGTTCAGCAGAGAGCCCAACAATCTCTACAACCTCAACACCTTCAAGTACTCTGGTAATCATCATCTCTTTACCTAAGAGATACTTATTTTCAAATGTGTGATTAACGTTTGTGAATAAAGCTCATTTTATGTTTGTGGGGGGTATTGTATTGATAGGTTTGGCGAACCAGAAAACTGTCACTGTTCAACCTGCTGGTAAAGACCAGTCCGTGTTGCTGGCAACAACCAAGACAAAGAAGCAAAACAAGCCTGCAGCTTTGCTTCACAAATCAGTCATGAAAAAGGAGTTCCGTAGGATGGCAAAGGCTGTGCAGAATCAGGTCATCTTGATGCTCTATTATTCCTCAAATATGATTCTATTTCTATTGGACAATATTTGTTTTCTTTTGGTAGCTACATTTATAGTTGTTGTTAAATCCAGTTGCTAAATATGTTTTTCGGTTCTGCTTTCTGCTTCTTGAAAAAATGTTGAAAAATTGTTCTATGCCTTTTTTTACATTTAGCAGTGTGTGCTATGTTAACTAACTTTATTTTTTCCCATTAACTACCTCAAGTAGATTTTTTGGGGTTGTCTTCAGGTGTGTGAAAATTTGTGTTAGGCAGTTCAATTGCAAAATAATTTATGCGTCAAACTTTGTTATGAACGAGTGATTGTTAGCTTTTAAACTCGTCATGTATGCTTTTGGTGCTTTTTGTGATTTTTTATTTTTTGTTTTAGGCTAATAGAGCTAGCTTAACATTCGGCACTTTAGTGCTTATGAGGTTGTCTTAGTGGTGAAGGGAGAGGAGTTGGAGAGGTCATGGATTTGAATCCCTCACAAATAAAAAACTAACAACTAACATTAGTCTATCAAAAGAAACATGTTGCATTTGAATGCATTTTTGTACAACATATGGAGAAACTCTGATGTATTTTTGCACATTTTGTCAATGTTGAGTTGGTTTGTTGATAAATATGATGGTTGGAAATGTGGTCTGGTTCATCAAGTTTTAAATGGAAACCATTTTGAACCTCTGCCATTATGAACGAGTTTCCAACAGCAGTGATGAGCCTCTAACATGTAAGAAGATATCCTTAGTTGGATTTCTTCAATGAAATTTGCTTGTTACGCTTGGCTTCTGAGCTTTTAAAATTCTGAAGTTGTGTCATAAAATTCTGACATGTTTTTGCACATTTTCTCACATGTTTCTTTTTCTTTTTCTTTTTTTAAATAAATGAGCATGTTTGTTGATTAAAATGACTGTTGGAAATGCGGTCTGGTATGTCAAGTTTTAAATGGAAATCATTTTTGAACCTCTGCAAACATGGACAAGTTTCCAACAGCGGTGATGAGCCTCTAACATGTAAGAAGAAATCCTTAGTTGTATTTCTTCAATGAAATTTGCTTGTTACGCTTGGCTTCTGAGCTTTTAAAATTCTGAAGTTGTGTGTCATGAAATTCTGACATGTTTTTGCACATTTCCTCACATTTTTTTTTTAAATGTTGAGTTGGTTTGTTGATAAATATGACTGTTGGAAATACGTTCCGGTACATCTAGTGAACCTCTGCCAACACAAACAAGTTTCCAACAGCGGTGATGAGCCTCTAACGTGTAAGGAGAAATCCCTAGTTGGGTTTCTTTAATGAAATTTGCTTGTTACGCTTGGCTTCTGAGCTTTTACAATTCTGAAGTTGTATCATGAATTCTATTCCTTTTTGTAGGGGGGCTTCCCTGTTATTTGTGTCAATGGCATGGAATAAAAGATGTGTAATTTCCGAAAGCTGTTTCTATTCTTATGTGACAATAATTTGTTTTCCTTGGTAGCAGGCTAGCTGCATTTATATTTGCTGTCAATTCAGTAGCTAAATATGCTTTGAAACTCAGCATCAGCTTCTCATCTTTTGACAATAATGCTTTGGGTTTAACTCCTCCCCCCCCCACAACACCAAAATAAACTGCCCCCAAGTGGATGGGAAAAATTTATATTGCACTTGAATTACAAAATAATTTGATGCATCAAACCTTGTTTTTTGAGTTGTTGTTCTTAGTTAAACATATTTTTGGTAGTTGGTGTAATTGATATTTGGTGCTTACTTAACATGCTGAAGATCCATAGGCATTTGTACAACATAAGTGGAATTTCTGTGACATGTTGTACATTTCCTCATATGTTTTTAAAATTAAATGAATGGGTTGGTTTGTTGAGAAATATGACTGTTAGAAATTTGGTTTTTCTTCATCATGTTCTCAAATGGATACCTTTTTGTGAACCTCTGGTAGAAGTGAGTTTTACCCAGCGGTGATGAGCTTCTAATGTAAGAAGAAATCTCTAGTTGGGTTCCTTGAATGAAATTTACTTGCTACGCTTGGCTTCTGAGCTTTAATCATTTTGTTAATAGAAAGATTGTGGCCTCTCTTTCCTTTGCTAATTAACTATTATCTCCTAAAGCCTGCCATACAAATTATAATTTTATGTAGTTCCCTTTGGATTCTATGGCAATCAATACCTTCTTCTCAGTCTGCATTTGGTGTTAATATGAAATTATTTGTTTGGCTGCCACAAATATTTTACTTGTTCTTATAATTTTTTTTGCTTTGGATAAACATAATTAACTTTTGCTCATGCAATTTCTAAGTTTCTTTTAACATAGTTTTGTATTCTTTGATTTTATTTCTTAATTTTGCTAACTTGTTAGTGGTTCTTTCTCTACTTGTTGAATGCTTGCTGCTCTGTATCCTGTAATGTCTATTAATTCTTAAAATCCATGTTGCTAATTTAGTGCCTTTTCCACCTACCTTGTGATCTGTGTTGCAGGTAGCAGATAACTACTACAGGCCCGATCTCAAAAAGGCAGCTCTGGCAAGGTTGAGCGCTGTCAATAGGAGCCTCAGAGTTGCTAAGTCTGGTGTGAAGAAGAGGAACAGACAGGCTGTGAAGGTCCCTAGCAGAAAGTGAATTTAGAAGAGTTAAATTGCATTCTAAATTTCGTCCATCCTTTTCCCTCTTTTGTAGTTTGTGTTCAAGAACTCAATTCTAGATTTTCTTGTTTTGTTTGGAGAGGCAATGTGTTTTCAATATACAACAACCGGAACTATGTTATATAGCTTTCAACAACTGGGTTGGTCTTTTTCAAGAGATGATTTAAGTAAGAAGGATGGATGTTCTTTAACATATATCATCTGAAAGCAAAGGCGGAATCTCGTTAACTGTACAATTTTTTTATTCCTTGAACAGAGAAGGGTCGAACAAGCCCGGGCTCTAAACGTTTTTAAAGCAATTTTGAACAATTATAACTATATTCTCTGGGTCTCATAAGCCATGAGAGCGCCATAGTTAGAGCAGTAACAGATGAATGCTGTGTACGATTTTGCCCATTAAAAGATTGCCATAAAGATTAAAGAGAAAAGCGTCTAGTGTTTTTTACGGCTGTAAATGAGTTATAAGTTGACTTATTGAACTATTAATGTAGGAAAATGCTTCTTCCTTAATCAAATATTAATTAAGTTATAACAAAGTATGTAGTCTATGTATTTGTGTAGTCAACAACCGAGGAATAATACTATTACAAACATTAAGTTATCTAGTTAGATTTTAGTTTTTTTTTTATTTGTAACTTTTAGGTTTAAGTAATTTTTAGTGTTTTTTAAATGTTATTTGAAATATTGTTTAATCTTATGTCAGTTTTTAGTTTTTAATTTTTTATTTTTTTTATATTTAATACATTTATTAATTCTTAATTTTTTATAATTTTATAATTTTTAATTTATTTTATATACTTTAATTATTTTAACAGTTAATTTTATAATTTTTTTCATTTGGATCCCCTTAAATGAGGAAGTTGCACTTTAAAAGATGAAAAACAATGACAGTTACTAATTAGAAAATGAATGATTGAGATTGTAATTAAGTTTAAATTTATTTTTATATATATTAAGTTTAGATTTATATATATATGATTTTATTACATTTATCAACCGTTTATTTGAATATGAATTAAAATAATTATAGAATTTTAAGATATTCATTTAGCTTATTTATAAAATAAAAAAGGTAAGAAAGGTCCGGTGCAATAAACTTGTTAATTACAACTGGAACATGTTAATTAGGAATCAGAGAGTTTGGGCCGTGTGAAAACAAAGCGCGGAGAGAGAGAGTAGTTCGATGGTTCGTGGAAGCAGCCCAACCCAATCAATCAATAAAAATAATGGAAGGAAGCCACTAACGTAAGAAAGGTCTCGACTCAAGACTCAAAATTCGAAATTCCAATTCAATTACCCTTTCTCTCTGAATTTTGGGAATTGAAAAACTCTAAGCAAAGATGGGGAACACGGAGAAGCTGATGAACCAGATCATGGAATTGAAGTTCACGTCGAAATCGCTGCAGCGGCAATCGCGTAAGTGCGAGAAGGAGGAGAAATCGGAGAAGCTGAAGGTGAAGAAGGCGATCGAGAAAGGCAACATGGACGGCGCGCGGATCTACGCGGAGAACGCGATCCGTAAGCGCACGGAGCAGATGAACTACCTCCGGCTTGCCTCGCGCCTGGACGCCGTCGTGGCCCGCCTCGACACGCAGGCAAAGATGACGACGATCAGCAAGTCGATGGGCAACATCGTGAAATCGCTGGAGTCGTCGCTGGCCACGGGGAACCTCCAGAAGATGTCGGAGACCATGGACTCGTTCGAGAAGCAGTTCGTGAACATGGAGGTCCAGGCCGAGTTCATGGAGAGCGCCATGGCCGGATCCACCTCCCTCTCTACTCCCGAAGGAGAGGTCAACAGCCTCATGCAGCAGGTCGCCGACGACTACGGCCTCGAGGTCTCCGTCGGCCTCCCCCAGCCCGCCGCTCACGCCGTTCCGGCCAAGGAAGCCGACAAGGTCGACGAGGATGACTTGTCTCGCCGCCTTGCTGAACTCAAGGCCAGAGGTTAATTAATCAGTAATAATACTATCATCATTATCGTTATTTTTATCGTTGTTTCTCGATTCTCATCGCTGATGCAGTGGAATTTATATATATGTTGGTGTATATTTAACTGAATTCGGTTGGCTCTTGTTATGTGGACTCCCCTTTTAGGGGTTTATGGCCTTTTGTTCGTGTTAGTGTTAGTGTGTGAATACTTTATACATTAATTGAATGCTTATATTTGTCTTTTCACTATGGTTTGGAACAACGGATTGGGCTCTGGTTTTACACATGGTTAACCTCTGAATGGTTGATTGAAAATGCCTTGATGTTTGGTTTCTCCTCAGAAGAATGATAGAGGATGTCATGTGGGCTTCTTGGCATAAAAGATGGGGCAGAACCAGAGACATTTCTAAGCCATTTTCAGATTTCAGAGTCCTTTGAAGAAAGTAAAGGATGCTTTCTTTAAGTAAGCACTGGTAGCTGGTGAAGTTTTTCTTTTTTCTTTTTTCTTTTTTCTTTTTTCTTTTAATCAACTAGCCCTTCTCAAGTTGCACTTAATATTTTTCTTGCTTTCCTTCTGGCTGTGTGATTCTCTAGTTTCCAACATGGGGGCAGCTTCTTAGATAGAACATAAAATGTAGAACAAAAGTTGGTTAAGACTTGAGTGAATTACAAGTGATACTCAACAATCATGCATATATAATTTGTACTTTTAAACCAACATCAACATCAACATCAACATCAACAGCACCTTTAACCCAAGTTAATTGGAGTCAGTGGTAGATGAACCCAATAATAAATCGGAAATGAGACAAAGAAAGAGAAAGGGAGAGGGGAAGAAAAAAATGACCCTGGTGATATTATGCTTGTTGATATAAACACAGCCCACGACCTCAGTTTGATTTGGAATCTGAAAATAAATAATTAGGAAATATTTTTTTAACCCTTTACCTATGGACATTAGATAGCATTTCATATTTTGCAAATTAGAGGCACCGAGTTAGAAATGAATGAATTTGAGAATCTTGGAGATGTGGTGGTATATGGACTAGATAGTTTTATATGAATACCAAACCAAAAATGAAGCCCCTCCCCACCATAGGTTATACACATAAATTACTTTAACCTCATCTACATCCACATTCAGAAAGAGAACATCTGGACAGGTGGCGGCCTGTTTGAAGAATAGCTAAAGAAGGCGCGCACCAGTAAGTGCAGAAATGAACCAGGACCTGGAAATTTTTTGTGGGTACTATATGAGAGCTACGAGTAAACCTATGCTGCTCATGACCACATTCATTCTAATGCTATTTGAAACTGAGTCCTTACTTAAACAATTGTATGACTATAAATGAAAACTGATTTGTAACTAAATGAATATCCTGAAAACAGTTGAGATACAAGGGCAGCCTTTATTGGTAGCATCAGTGATGTGGTGTTGCCATGATTTTGGAGTCAGTTTTCACAACCTTGGGATTTTTTGAGCTGCTGTTGGCCCCTTCCATTTATTTTCAAATTACTCTGGAGCCTGCTAGATCTATTTAGAAACCATAAACTTAGTTTTCAATAAACTTACCTTCTTACACAGTATAGATGCATATGCATATCAATCTTATTGTAGGTAAGCTATTATGGAAAGCACAGCTTCTGTCATACACGTTTATAAATACGTTTACCCTCGCAAAATACAATTATCTGATCTAAGAATCACAGGAGTATGCCAACAGCTTTTCAGGATAAAAAATGATGCGTACAATTTTTTGTTCGGAACTTTCCACCGTTTGAGCAACTTGCAGATTTTCACGTTCCTTAGTCTCCTGTGGTTATCAATGTTTCTTGTGAAAATCAAGACTAGAGCAAAACAGAAAATATAAAATAACAAGAAAAAGGAAATAATCAAGAATGCGGCTAGAGTGTTCAGACGTATAGTTTTCTTTGAAGCGGAATTGTTTTGCTGGGCAAAACAAATACTTTTACGATGCAATGAACTCCAATTCACCCTTTGTCTTAATTAATTTTAAGCTTTGTTTCAACTGACTCCTTTACTTTGTCTTGGGTAAGAGTTGTATTGGCAAAGCATTTGGATAAGTAGGAAGTGCAATGTTGAAATATAAAATGCGAGCAAGATAAATTATTAGTGCTCAACGAAATTGATGATTATAATTATTTTCGAAGTAAAATGATTTATGTTTCAGTGATTTTATTCTAAAAACAAGTACTAGTAAAATTTAATATAAATATTTTAATACAATGCAAAAATTGCTTCAAGTTGTTTCATTTATAATTGCAAATTGAAGTTTTCACTGCATCATGAATCAATTACAAAGCCACAGAAGAGATAAATCATATTGAAGACTACATTGTTTCAATTTCGTGAAAAGCTATAAATCTTCACTTCAGTGGTCCCTTTCGAAAATCTTGATTGTCAACAAAGACCTACAATTATATTATCATTAACGAATAGAAGGGACACGTTATTTTTTAACAAAAAAAAAAGTGCGTAGATATATGACAATCTCAATTGATCGTTAAGACAACGCTATTAGTATTTGTCTCCTGTCTCCTCCAACGATGCTTCTATTTGCTAAAACACAATTTTCATAACAGATACTAAATATTAGAATTTGAATGGAAAAAAGGTTGAATTCAATACTTAGATAAATATAAGTTGAGACATGAGATCCTCTTTTTATTAGCAAGTCAAATATTATACATCAAACCATGACAGACTTCTTACTCTAAACATAAAATGCATGATGAATTTAAATCGCTAGTCAGAACCAATTGACTAAACGACCAAAAGTTATCAAATGAAAATGAAAATGAAAGTAAAATTTAAATTAATACACATAAAATGATAAGTCATAAGATATCTTATAACTTTTGAATAGAAAGTCATAAATTTTTTTATGATTTTTATTTTTTTCTATTAAATTCGTAAACAAATTTATAATTTTCATTTTTTTAATATAACTTTAAAGTCGTAAGTATTTTAATTTTTTTATTTTTATTTTAGAAGTTGTAAACAATTTTTTTAATTAATTATTAACGAATTTAGTTAGTTTTAATTTTTGTTTTATTTAATATTTTTATATTTTTGTATATTCTTTTATTTAATATTTTTATATTTTGTATATTGTTTTTATTTAATATATTTTTAAAAATATATTTTTATATTTTTTACTATTGTTAAAAATTATTATTTATTTTGTATATTAGAAAATAAAAAAACTTAAATTTAAATAAAAATATATGTGTAGGACATTTTAATACTAATAACAAAATATTTTAATACTTTTCTTAAACAAAAATATGTGTAAAATATTTTAACATTTTTATTTAAATTTATTTTTTTTATCATTTTTCTAATTTATAAAAAAAATAATCCTCAACACTAGAAAAAATATAAAAAATATTAAATAAACTAATATAGAAAATATATTAAATAGAATAATATACACAAACATAAAAATATTAAATAAAATTAAAAATAAAAATAAAATGAATTTGTTAATAATTAATTTTAAACGAATTATTATTATTTTAAAATCATAAATAATTTACCATTTTAAAATTATAAATATTTCAAGACTTCTAAAACAAAAATTTTAAAAGAATAAATTACGATTTAAGATCGTATTAAAAAGAATAGAAGTTATAAATTTTTTCTACTTCAATATAAAAGAAAAAAAAGTTACGTTAAATTTACCATTTTATATTCAAAAGTTGTTGAAGAATATCCTATAAGTTATCTATTTTTAAGTATTAATTGAAATTTTTACTCTTATTTCATAATTTAGAAAAAAATTATGACCTTCTAATCTTTTAGGGAAACAAATTCCATGAAATTTGTAGTTGGAGCATTACATTCTTTTTTATTGTCTGATTAAACATCCTTCTTGATAGCATGGTAAATTTCCAGGCTCCGCCTCTACATTTCACATTCATAATTGATGTACATTC